>JARFXV010001717.1:0-60929 GCA_031761425.1 Cosmopolites sordidus | reverse complement strand
GTAGGATTGCAACAACAAAAAATAAATAAGAACAATTTGCCTCAGGGTATGTTTGTATTTTATTATATCTCTTTTATCAAAGTTTTATTATATTATATTATATTTTACGAGGATAAATCAAAGATAAAGGGGAATTGTTTTATACATATTTATTATTTCTAAAATAACACAAAAAACTGTTGATCATTTGTCGGCATAGTCTCGTCCACGCTCGAGACATTTTTCCCAATGGTTTGGAAGCTTGTGGATTCCTTGCTGGTAGAAACTTTGAGTTTGGGTCATCAGCCAATTGCGCACATCCCGATCGTTGTCGAATCGTACCCCTCCAAGTGCATCTTTCAAGAGCTCAAACAAAAAATAATCACAGGGTGACAAATCTGGGTTATATGAAGGTGTTCAAGGGTTTCTCAATGCATATTCTCTAGTTTTTCCTTAGTCAAAATCGCTGTGTGTTTTGTCAAGGATGATGGGGACACTGCGTCACCGCGTTTGTTGTCTCAGGCAACTGGCAATAGTGGGCGGTATTAAGTAGGCGTACGTCGATCATGTAGAAAATCAATCATCAACTCTCCTTCCCAGTCGAAAGAAACGGTCGCGAGAACCTTACCAGCTGAGAGACGGGTTTTGGTCTTTACAGGGCAGTTTTCGTATTTCCTTCTCTATTCCTTACTCTCCATTTTAGATTCT
The DNA here is from genome assembly GCA_031761425.1 of Cosmopolites sordidus. Classification (NCBI taxonomy): domain Eukaryota; kingdom Metazoa; phylum Arthropoda; class Insecta; order Coleoptera; family Curculionidae; genus Cosmopolites; species Cosmopolites sordidus. The sequence continues at coordinate 60,242 of JARFXV010001717.1, read as the reverse complement.
AGGGTGTAATAATGCACCCACATCGCATGTCACAATATGCTTCCCATCGAAATCCATTCAGAGGTCTCTTACTGATTTGCAATCGGTTGTTTTTTTTATCTTCGCTCAACAACTCTTTGAAACTAACCGGCCACAGGTTTTATTGAATCCATGATAATTTCTGATGATTGTTTGAGTACGTTCAAAGCAATTGTTGCCCAAAGCAAGCACCAATCCTCCAATGTCCTTGTAAGTAGTAACAATACAAAATCTTAATGCTTTCCTGGTTTACCTTCTGTATAGGGTTTCAATAGCACGAAAAGTAAAAAAGGAGAAAGGGGAAAGCAAAAAAAATATTCAACAGCACTATTTTCTTCTATGCACTCCCACTTTAAAAACCCACGAGCCGCCACTGGCCGATAATCTCAGAGTATGTCAAGTGATGATATTTCAGATTTGACCGATTGGGACGCAAAACTGGCAGCTAATACAACAATAAATAACGCAGTAAAACTTGCTAGTGAGACTGGAGCAGCCGCTTACAACAAGACTGTTACTTTCAAAAAGGTTATTTCAGGAGAATCAGTATTCGAACAGGTGAGTTTTGCATAAAAACTGACTGACTTCGATTGCTAATGAACAGCGTTAGTTTCAGGGTAAACCAGTAGGATTGCAACACCAAAAAATCATTAAGAACAATTTGCCTCAGGGTATGTTTGTATTTTATTATATTTCTTTTATCAAATTTTTATTATATTATATTACATTTTAAGAGGATAAATCAAATATAAACGGGAATTGTTTTATACATATTTATTATTTCTAAAATTACACAATAAACTGTTGATCATTTGTCGGCATAGTCTCGTCCACGCTCGAGACATTTTTCCCACTGGTTTGGAAGCTTGTGGATTCCTTGCTGGTAGAAACTTTGAGTTTGGGTCATCAGCCAATTGCGCACATCCCGATCGTTGTCGAATCGTACCCCTTCAAGTGCATCTTTCAAGAGATCAAACAAAAAATAATCACAGGGTGACAAATCTGGGTTATATGAAGGTGTTCAAGGGTTTCTCAATGCATATTCTCTAGTTTTTCCTTAGTCAAAATCGCTGTGTGTTTTGTCAAGGATGATGGGGACACTGCGTCACCGCATTTGTTGTCTCCGACAACTGGCAATAGTGGGCGGTATTAAGTAGGCGTACGTCGATCATGTAGAAAATCAATCATCAACTGTCCTTCCCAGTCGAAAAAAACGGTCGCGAGAACCTTACCAGCTGAGAGACGGGTTTTGGTCTTTACAGGGCAGTTTTCGTATTTCCTTCTCTATTCCTTACTCTCAATTTTTGATTCTAGGGTGTAATAATGCACCCACATCACATGTCACAACATGCTTCCCATCGAAATCCATTCAGAGGTCTCTTACTGATTTGCAATCGGATGTTTTTTTTATCTTCGCTCAACAACTCTTTGGAACTAACCGGCCACAGATTTTATTGAATCCAAGATGATTTCTGATGATTGTTTGAGTACTTTCAAAGCAATTGTTGCCCAAAGCAACCACCAATCCTCCAATGTCCTTGTAAGTAGTAACAATACAAAATCTTAATGTTTTCCTGGTTTACCTTCTGTATAGGGTTTCAATAGCACGAAAAGTAAAAAAGGAGAAAGGGGAAAGCAAAAAAAATCTTCAACAGCACTATTTTCTTCTACGCACTCCCACTTTAAAACCCACGAGCCGCCACTGGCCGATAATCTCAGAGTATGTCAAGTGATGATATTTCAGATTTGACCGATGGGGACGCAGAACCGGCAGCTAATACAACAATAAATAACGCAGTAAAACTTGCTAGTGAGACTGGAGCAGCCGCTTACAACAAGACTGTTATTTTCAAAAAGGTTATTTCAGGAGAATCAGTATTCAAACAGGTGAGTTTTGCATAAAAATTGACTGACTTCGATTGCTAATGAACAGCGTTTGTTTCAGGGTAAACCAGTAGGATTGCAACACCAAAAAATCATTAAGAACAATTTGCCTCAGGGTATGTTTGTATTTTATTATATTTCTTTTATCAAATTTTTATTATATTATATTATATTTTACGAGGATAAATCAAATATAAACGGGAATTGTTTTATACATATTTATTATTTCTAAAATAACACAATAAACTGTTGATCATTTGTCGACATAGTCTCATCCACGCTCGAGACATTTTTCCCAACGGTTTGGAAGCTTGTGGATTCCTTGCTGGTAGAAACTTTGAGTTTGGGTCATCAGCCAATTGCGCATATCCCGATCGTTTTCGAATCGTACCCCACCAAGTGCATCTTTCAAGAGCGCAATCAAAATATAATCATAGGGCAACAAATCTGGGTTATATGAAGGTATTCAAGGGTTTCCCAATGAATATTCTCTAATTTTTCCTTCATCAAAACCACTGTGTGTTTTGTCAAGGATGATGGGGACTGGATTATGGATTAAGTAGGCGTACGTCGATCATGTAGAAAATCAATCAGCAACTCTCCTTTCCAGTCGAAAAAAACGGTCGCGAGAACCTCAGCGTCTGAGGGATGGGTTTTGGTTTTTACAGGGCAGGTTTCGTCTTTCCTTCGCTATTCTTTTCTCGCCATTTTTTATTGTGGAGTGTAACAATGCACCCACATCACGTCACGATACGCTTGAAAAAAATCTTTCCTTCCCGTCGAAATCGATTCAGAAGTCTCTTACTAATTTGCAATCAGATGTTTTGTTTTTGATCTTCGGTCAACACCTTTGGAACTAACCGGCCACAGAGTTTATTGAATCCAAGATAATTTCTGATGATTGTTTGAGTACTTTCAAAGCAATTCTTGTCCAAAGCAACCACCAATCCTCCAATATCCTTGTAAGTAGTAACAATACAAAATCTTAATGTTTTCCTGGTTTACCTCCTGTATAGGGTTTCAATAGCATGAAAAGTAAAAAAGAGGAAGGGGAAAGACCCACTCTAAAAACCCACGAGCCGCCACTGGCCGATAATCTCAGAGTATGTCAAGTGATGATATTTCAGGTTTGACCTACGACGACGAAAAACCGGCAGCTAATAAATACATCAATAAATAATGCAGTAAAACTTGTTAATAAGACTGGAGCAGCCGCTTACAACAAGACTGTTATTTTCAAAAAGGATATTCCAGGAAAATCAGTATACAATCAGGTGAGTTTTGCATAAAAATTGACTGACTACGATTGCTGATGAATAGCGTTTGTTTCAGGGTAAACCAGTTGGATTGCAACAAAAAAAAAATCATTAAGAACAATTTGCCTCAGGGTATGTATGTATTTTATTATATTTATTTTATCAAATTTATATTATATTATATTATATTTTACGAGGATGAATCAAATATAAACCGAAATTGTTTTATACATAATTATTATTTATAAAATAGTACAAACAAACTATTGATCATTTTTCGGCATAGTTTCCTCCACGCTCGATACAATTTTTCCAGCGGTTTGGAACATCGTGGATTCTTTGCTGGTAGATACTTTGAGTTTGGGTCATCAGCCAACTGCGCACATCTCGATCGTTGTCGAATCGTATCCCTCCAAGTGCATCTTTCAAGAGCGCAAACAAAAAATAATTACAGGGTGACAAATCTGGGTTATATGAAAGGTATTCAAGGGTTTCGCATTGCATATTCTCTAGTTTTTCCTTCGTCAAAACCGCTGTGTGTTTTGTCAAGGATGATGGGGACACCACGTTTGTTGTTTCCAATAGCTGGCAATAGTGGGCAGCATTAAGTCGGCGTACTTCGATCATGTAGAAAATCAATCAACAACACTCCCTTCCAGTCGAAAAAAAACAGTCGCGGGAACTTTACCGGCTGAGAGACGGTTTTTGGTCTTTACAGAGCAGGTTTTGTCTTTTCTTCTCTATTCCTTACTTGCCAATTTTGATTCTGGAGTATAATAATGCACCACACATCACATGTCACGATACGCTTCAAAAAAAGTCTCTTTCCCATCGAAATCGATTCAGAAATCTTACTGATTAGCAATCGGATGTTTTGTTTTTGATCTCCGGTCAGCAACTTCGGAATCCAATCCATTTTATCGAATCCAAGATAATTTCTGTCTAAGAAAGACCAGATGAGTTTTGTAGTACGATACGTCGATTTATATGAAGCTGTACTAGATGATCAAAAAAGTCTAGGGGAAGACGTTTTGGAAAAATAGTAGAAATTAAGGAATCATTTATGGGATTTTTTAACGTGACAGATCCAACTTCTGCTGGTCTCTCTGCAGATATTGTTACCAGCTTGGAAAATTGGGGTTTAAATATGAAAAAGTTTGGAAGGCAAGGTATAAAAAAGATTGCAAGATGTTGAATAGCTCACTGTATATATTCATTGTTCAGCTCATAATCTTAATTTAGTAATCAATGACGTGGTTGGAAGCGTTAGAGATGTAGCCAAATATTTTACAGTATTGCAGTCTATATATGTGTTTTTCACCCAGAGTAACCGATTGAACATATTGACTTCTTTAACAGGTGAATCTGATGTAACAGTGAAGAAACTTAATCCCACAAGGTGGGAGGCTCGTCATGAATCAATTTTAGCAATCAAGTTAAGATTCGTTGATCCTGATAGAAATTTCTAAGAGCAAAAATAACGGATGAGGTATCAAAGGCAAATAACCTCACATAACTTCTGCATAGCTACCAGTTTGTACTTTTAACTGTGCTTTTATCTAAAGTGTTCACGCATATAAATGTTGCTTCGAAATAACTTCAAACGACATAAATGGATCTTGAAAGAGCAGCAAACAGTTCTCCAAGACATTGTTTATAAATTGAATACGTTAAGAGATAGCTTTTTCGAAGTAAAGGAAAGAAGATGTAGCGATTGCTGCAAAATGGAATATAGAGCAATGATTCCGATTAGTAGACGAGTTAGCAGAAGATTACAGGTTTTGTGATAGTAAACACAAGTTCAAAGTTAATGTATTTTCCTCTCTAGGACACCATAAATGGTCAAATTACTGGACTTTTTTCATCTTTTCAAAATTGAACGGAAAATATTCCAGTTTTATTTCCTCCAAAATTACTTTTTTTACAAGAAGATGATATGTTAAGGCCTGAAAGAACTAAATATAAAGCTGATGTTGGTCCAACTCTACTTTTAGAACTGGTTTCATTTAAATGTTTCATTTAAATAAATCAACAGCACAGTTAAATTCAGCTAATGATATTTTTAATCTTCTATATACAAAGCTGTATACGATAATATTTAGTTACCCAGACGTTTTAAATGCTTTGTTTTATATCTTACCCGTTACGGTAGCGTCAGCAGGAAGCTCTTTTTTGATTTTGAAATAAGTGAAAAGTTTTTAAAGATGTTCGATGGGTCAAGACAGATTCAGTGACTTAGGCATGGTTGGAATTAATCAAGCAATTGTATCTTCACTAGATAAGAGGAAAGTGATTGAACGTTTCTTGTTAATGAAAAAGAGGACAATCCATTATTTCTGACTAATAAGTTGTTTTTTTTAATTTTTTTTTCAATATATTTTTTAACGCAACAATTTTTTCGTTTCACGCAAAAAAATTGAATTATAGATATATTTTTGTTAGTGGTAAAGAACACCTAATAAACACTATCGGCATCAAAATAAATGAAATGTAAAGATAACTGCCGTTCAATATTCTAACAATATCATGAAACAAATCACAAGGTTTTATTATAAATACGAACGCGAGAATGTAACGTGTGGTTTACAATCACACACCTGCACAAAAAACTAAGTTCCTGTCATTAATTTTCAACAACTGAACAATTAGATTTTAGAAATGAAATTCCCAGAGCAGCAAATCTATAAAAAAAATTTAACCCGGCGACTAAGCTTCCTTTACTGCGATTTTTCCTTTTCCTTCTATATCTGTTAAAACTAGTCAAAAAGACTAACCACTAATTTTTCTCTAACAAATCTTAACCCAAATACTTATCAACTAAAGTTAATCCATCAATGTCGTTTAGATTGTTCTAATAATTATATTACTCCACTCGCGCACTATGCTCTGCTTTTGCACACTACACGAGGTCACGAGGTTTAGTTCTCTTCAATCTTTGGGCTGATTTTGGTTGTCCAGCAGTTGAAGAGCTTCCGCATTAACATGATGGTGTAGCCTGACTTCGTGCTTGCCTGCAAACCTTCTGATTTCCTACTTGACCGTTAGAATTCCAAGATCTCGATGAAGATCGGAATTACGAATATACCAAGGTGCTTTGACAACTATATTTTGCAACACCTTGTTTTGGAATATTTGTATTGTTTTAATATTACTATCGCTGGCACATCCCCACTACTGGACGCCATACAGCCGCACTGGTTTTAGGATTTGATTATAAATCACCATCTTATTATTTATGGCCATCTTGCAGTTACTTGCGATAAGCCAATAGTGTTTTCTATATTTGAGATCAAACTCAGCTTTTTGCTTTTTTACATGCTCTTTCCACCTTAGCTTGGCATCAAGAGTCATGCCGAGGTATTTGGTATTCAGCACATACGGAACGGTTGTATAATCCGGTTCAAGATATCTTGTTGCCTTTTGGTTAAATGTTAATCGCCCAAATAAATTTCAATAAAAATATTCCCAGTTTCTTCAATGGCGCCAGAGTCGGACTTGTTTAATTTCTGAATAATTTTTGAAAAAAATAAAATATTGTTAAATTATTATCACAAACATGATTCATCGATCATCTCAGCCTAGGCTGGTCGGGTTTACAATGCCAGAATGAGAAAGCAGTTCAGCTCCTCCCATTCAGCTTAGTACCTTACGAACAATGTGGCAAGTTTGTAAGAGAACTGCTCGTTGTCCTACTGTGGTAATCGATTTTGAAACACCAAGATTTTCCAGATTTTTGGAAAAGGTTTTGCTTACTAGGCCTTCGGCGGATATAACAAAAGGTAACATCTCCACTTTCTGGAGTTTCCATTGATTTTTCAGATCAATTGCAAGATTTTCGTACTTCGTGACCTTTTCCATTTCAGTTTTTCTGATGTTATGAGAGAGTGGTATCGCAATGTCAATTATGAAAGCTTATTAAATTATTATTATTATGCATGAGTAAAACATTGTGTATTGGTTTGTGTATTTTGAATTTATTAGTACAATAAAAATTATAACTTAAATTTAATTATACATTTAATTCGGTTTCACCCTCACTGTCACTTTGATCTACATTAATAATAAGTGGTTCTACATTATTAGTAAATTTAATAACATGGTTAATCGAATTTATCCAATTTTCTTTGGGAATACTATCTACAACCTTCCTAATTAATGTTGAAGCACTTGCACTTAAAGTTGGATAAATGTTTTCTGCTCTAACAGATTTTACTTGATGCCATATACGCTCAATTGGATTAAAAATACAGTAATACGGGGGAAGGCGTAAAACCGTATGTCCTACATCGGCAGAAATGATATCACATCCTTTAATATTAAATGTCTTTTATATTTGTAGAAGATCGCATTTTTCATATATATTTTCGAAGTATTTATCGTTTTTAACATATAGTTCTGAATTTCCAGTTTAGTGTTATTTGCATTAGGAACTTAATTTTTTTGGTGGTTATGATAACTAGCATTGTCCATTACAATTACGCTTTCCTTCCGGCCCTGTTTACTTTTTATTTGGAATTTTGCCGAGTTTCGTTACGATAGGGGTTGTTAACAGTTTGTTGCAGCCATTCGGTCAACAGAATATCTTTAACCGCACTATACCATTTATATATATAGGGGGCTGGTCTGTAATTTTCTTGTTGGTAAAGTTGAGATGTGTAGATTTTAGTTCATTGAGCTTGATTTTTCATTTTGTAGTCCAATTTACTATTTCATCGCTTGCTGATTGTAATTTTCTAGTTGAGGTTTCTATGTTTTGGTCCTCTGTCTTTTAGAGCTGGTAAATTGCTAGTATATAATGGATAAAGTACGGGACTAAGAACGCTTCCTTGGGGAATTCCCGCTTTTATTTATTTCAAGTCAGAGTATTCAACTTCTTGCTTTATTCTGAAAAGTCTATCCGATATATATGATGTCAGTATCACTACATATTTTTTAGGCAACATTTTGTTTAGCTTGTATATTAGGCCTTCGTACCACACTTTATCAAAGGCCTGAACCACGTCTAGAAAGACTGCAGAGCATATCTGTTTTTCTTCCAGTGCACGTTCTATTTTCTCAGTGACGTGGTGAACTTGATCAATGGTTGAATTTTTAGATTCTGAAACCAAACTGATAATCTGGTATCAACGTATGGTTTTCTATGAATGGTTTCAGCCGTTTTAACAGCAACTTTTCAAATAACTTTGAGATAATTGGCAACAATGAAATAGGCCTATAGGATTTGATATCGTTAGGTGGTTGCAAAAAATATCCATTTAAAAATAAAATTAAAACAACTAGTTTTTAGTAACTGGTGGTATGGCAAAGCTTATTTTGAGTAAAATTTGTCTTTACCACTTTACGCATTATTTTCTTGTTGTAATATTTTTTGAAGTGAAAACTTTAGCCGCGTTGAGTGATTTTCGGTAGGAGCAAAACTTATGGGTTCACATCACCGACATGCTAGTGACGTGTTACGCCTGACTGGCGACGCCAATTGTGTTTTAAATTAAATTGTGGTTTAGATAATCATTATTTTAATTGTTTAATTGTAGACTCACTGTGCAGTACAATAGTATGTACTTAATAACATTTCTTAGGAGTTATCTTACTAGCGTGGTAAAACCGATTTCTAATTGTTCGATAGTATTTCTGTCGCGGATTTTAAATTTAAAAATTTAACATACAAACTACAAAATTTTATAATAAATTTAGTTTCTCAAAATTATTAATTATTGGTTTAAATTTTCAGAAATAAAATACGTATTTGGTTATTTTTTACAAAATAATTATTTATAAACTTGTATCATTCAATTTCACCATTAGAACTTTACAAAAATGTATTGTAATATAATTAGTTTTTCTAAATGTATAATTATACATTTAAAGAATAATTAATTTAAAAATTCAAAAAAGAAACAGTTATTCCAAAGTTTTCACTTCTGTCGGCAGTCCCCATGACTGTCTACTTTTTTTTCTGTTGATGTAAATTTAAATTTTATTTACTTCTCTTCAAGCGTTGTCAAACCCATAGCATTATGCATATTTATTGGTAAAATAACTGATTAAGTACTCTTGAAAAATTTAAAAAAATTTTGTATGGGGGACCTTTACCGATTTTTTTTGCGGGGGGTGCCAACATTTATATATCCGGCCCTGGTTTATAGTATGTTTTAGCTTCGGTAAAATTGCCGAAATAGTGAAAGAAAACAGATGAAGCATTAAAGTTTAGGATTCCTTCACCGAATTATCTTTCACATAATCTACACGATTCTAAAACGTTTGTTGATGAGTGCTGGCTATTCATATATGGTAACCAAATAGCTCTATAATGAAGCGAGTGGTAAGAGTAATGATTCCTTAGGCTTCTGCCATTGCTAAAGTCATCAAGGAATATCAGAACAGTGTATTTTTTACAATTTATCAAACTAATATCTGATTTAGTTGACAAAAAAAATTAATAAGTACATTTATAAACTAGAGTCTTTGCAATCATGGCAGCATATTTAATAATTTAATTTTTTTCAGGCATCAAATTAGCTCCGGAGTCAGATATATCATCCAGTGATAACGACTCCAAAATAGTGTACAAAAATATACCAAAATAGGTGTCACCCGTTGCATCACGCAGCGCTGGTACACAGAAAGTTTCTTTCGTCAAGATCGAACCGACCAAAAGGGTACTATGTAAGTCTCCAAGTAGGTTGTTTCGTGTCATTTGTATTAATTTCTTCTTTCCTTATAGCTGGAACCTTACACCGTTCGACTGTGTCGGTAATGTCAAAAAAAGGACAAACGTTAACGCTTAAACCTATCGCAAGTCTAATACGGAAAAAAACATCCGGCCCCACTTTCGCCTTTATGTCGAATAATATTGGAGCCTAATTTGAAGCCTATCCCGACTAAACCTCATGTCATAATCAAAAAAATCGACTCTGACATCATCCTGCAGTGGCAAATGCCATATAACCTGGACATGTCCGAAAAGATAGACAGTTACCATCTGTATATTTACAAGGAGAACAGTGCACCACCTAGCACGAACATGTGGAAAAAACTGGGAGACATTAAAGGGCTGGCGTTGCCGATAGCCTGCACTTTGACTCGGTTCGTTAACAAGGGCATATATTACTTCGCCGTTAGGTCAATAGATGTTCATAACAGAAAATGGGTGTTCAGTGATCCCGAGGGGATTTCTGTGTAAGAAAGCGTCCCGTAGCAAAATTTAGTTCTAAGATGACCGTACACCATCCAGTTCGTGTTTGTTTCGTATTTTTAATTCATTTCGTTCAGTTATCACCTTCCCACAGAAGCATTTTGTTCAAGTCTATTATTCCCCCGATTTTCAGTTTGACGAGGGTCTATTTGTAAGTACAACGCTTTTCGATGTATATATGTTTGCTAAGTTAAAACTTTGAAAAGGATTATCTCGGTTTATTACAAAAATAGAACCAGAAATTTGTTTATTTGTTTGCATTTTGAACATTAAAAAAGTATATCCTTTTATAGTGGTTTTGTTTCTTTATAACAATAGAGCCTAATGTACAGTAGGCAAAAAGAAGTATTTATACAAAAACATGCTGATTTTTATGGATTTATCTGATTTTTTGAAGTGAAAACTTCCTTAGCCCCGTTGAGCGATTTTTGGTAGGGGCAAAATTTATGGGTTCGCGTCACCGACATGCTAGTGACGTGTTGGCGACGCCAATTGTGTTTTAAATGTGTTTTCCATATTTTTAATTTTATATAATTTATATATATTTATATATATTTATATATATTATATATATATATATATATATATATATATATATATATATATATATATATATATATATATATATATATATATATATATATATATATATATAGTTAGTTAGTTAGTTAGTTAGTTATTGAACTTAACCTGACTCTTTTCCATGTTTATTTTCAAGCCAAAAGGTGCGCCAGCCCTTTGCAGTTCTTGTATGCATCTTTGCAGCTCCTCTGGGTCTTGTGAAATGAGAATAGTATCATCTGCAAATCTAGGATGGTTTAAGTTTGCACCATTGATCTTTACACCATCCTGTTCCCAATCCAGTTTATGGAATACTTCTTCAAGGCCAGCCGAGAAAAGAATAGGCGATCTTGCGTCACCCTGCCGTATATATATATATATATATATATATATATATATATATATATATATATATATATATATATATATATATATATATATATATATATATATACGGCAGGGTATATATATATATATATATATATATATATATATATATATATATATATATATATATATATATATATACGGCAGGGCTGCATATATGACGCAATATCGCCTATTCTTTTCTCGGCTGGCCTTGAAGAAGTATTCCATAAACTGGATTGGGAACAGGATGGTGTAAAGATCAATGGTGCAAACTTAAACCATCCTAGATTTGCAGATGATATTATTCTCATTTCACAAGACCCAGAGGAGCTGCAAAGACGCATACAAGAACTGCAAAGGGCTGTCGCACCTTTAGGCTTGAAAATAAACCTGAAAAAGAGTCAGGTTAAGTTCAATAACTTCGCTCAGGACAGAAGAATTTCAGTTTTAGGAAGGGATTTGGAGAATTTGGACAGCTTTATATATCTTGGGCAGAGGATTTCAATGGTGGGGAATACCGCCCAGGGGGTGGAAGGGCGTGTTAAATGTGGCTGGCAGGCATTTGGTAGGCTCAACATAGTGTTTAAGAGCAGACTCCCGCTTTGCCTGAAAAGAAAAGTCTTCGATCAGTGCGTTCTACCCGTTATGACAGACGGAAGTGAAACCTGGACATTCACATCGCAATCAATTCAAAAACTTCGGGTGGCACAGAGGCAGGTGGCATTACAAGACGAGACAGAAACTCCTGCGCATGGATCAGGGAACAAACAAAAGTCTGTGACATCATTGGAAGAGTAAAGCAATTGAAATGGAGATGGGCAGGCCATATAGCGATGCGATGGGACGACATATGGACAATGGCAATCCTGGTGTGGATACGGCTTGATCGCAAACGTCCGCGAAGACCGAAAGCACGATGGATTGATGACATCGTTAAGTATATTGGACCCGAGTGGCAGAGGAATGCCCAGGACCGTGAAAGTTGGAAGCATGCTGAAGAGGCCTTCATCCTGCAGTGGATCGATACAGGCTGATGATGATGATGATACATGTATATATAAACAGTTATTCCAAAGTTTCAAACTTTCATTTCTGTCGGCAGTGCTCATGACTGCAGGACGGACCGCAGACAGATCACAGTCTGGGGTTTGTACTCAACTGTAACAAATATTTCTGTTTATGCTAAGTATCATGCAAGAGCCATTTGATACCGACACATTTATTTTGAAAATTCAAAAATATTCATGCATATGGGATTACAAATGTGTCATATAGTAATAGAATTGAAAAAAAATGCATGGGCTGATTTTTATTCAAAATTTACAACAGATTTTGCTGAGAAATTAATATATTCAGATTTGAATATATGTATTTGATATATACATATACATTATACAGATACATATATCCAGATATATTATTTTTATAAATACTATTTATATGTAATATTAATAAAAATAGTAGTGTATACATGTCACATTTGAAGTGGATTACTTCGTTTTACATTTAAATTCAACTCAACTGTCTGTAATTTTGTAAAGTTAGTCACATCCAATTATCAAATTCCCGAAGCAACAACAAAAAATTATAAAAAAGTGTCGCTTAAATATGTATAACTTCCCCTTTTTTGTTATATGAAAAAGTTTTCTGTTGGAAAACATTGAGAGGTGGTTTTAGTAGAGAGGTAAAAAATAATTAGCCAATAAAGAGTGACATTCCCAAACCCCTAATCCTTGAGCCTGAAATAACAAGCTAAAGGAACGGGGGAGTAAGGGACGAACCGATCGGAGAAAATCTACGTGGATTAGAACAGGCCCCACTGAAGGAATGCTAACGCGGTGCCCGGTGGGAATCCTGGTTTCGAAGGGCCACTGGTGAGGAGCTTGCTCCTTCCACGTCCATAAAAAATACATACATCGACATACATACATACACATATGGGAAAATACATACATACACATATGGGTCTCCTATGAACTCTCAACTGAAATAAGAGTAGACGTTTTGATTTTTTTTTGATCGCTGAAAATATTCAAGAAGAATAATTCCCTGCGTACGATTATGATCGTAACGAAAGGTGGATCGTCTATGATAATTCAAAGATGCAAAAGTATTGGGTTAATCCAGGTGGTCCATCAACCAGTACTGCAAGACCAAATATCCACGCCAACAAGAGAACGCACGACCACATACAGCAATAATCACCGAGTTGGGCTGGGAGATTTTATCTCCTCTTCTCCAGACTTCGGATTGTCATCTTTTTAGACCCCGGCCACATCACCTGGTTGATAGCTGCTTCATATCTCTCGAGGAAGTCGAAAAAACCTGATTGGCCTTACCACATCAGAATAATCAAGTTTTTTCGTTTTGGGATTCGCCAGTTGCCTGAAAAGGGACGAATGAACATAGAAAGTGATGGAGATAACTTTGAAGATTAAACTTGTATTACTTTTTTCATAAGTAAGTGTCAGAGATAGGCAAAAAAGATCGAGAATAGAGCTGAGGGCCTAATAAAAGGACAATTCACTATTGTTGCGTTAAGAGTATTGGTCGGTATTTAGTGTAATCATAGCTGATAATCAACTACTGCACAATCACTAAATTATTCTAAGTCGAAGAAATTTATCAAATAAAAAGCAGGAAAGGGAAGTATTAAATAACTTATATACTTCAAATAACTAAAGTTCTTGCATGTTTGGTTTTGATAAATTGGTTGTTTTTTTAGGTAATAGAAAATAAAACGAACAAGTAACTTAAATTTCTCAATTTATTACAATCTGATATTACAAAATACATTTCAGTATACTAAATATGGACAATATACGTTTGAATATGGCTAATTTGAATAAAATGGCCACGGTAGCTTTAATAACACAAAAAGCTAAACTCTTAGTTCAGATAGTAAATATACAAACTGATTCTTTAATTATAATCTAAAATATTTTTCTGCAGGCTATAAAGCCTATATGATATGAACATTATTATATAAAATAGCGTGAGATGAGTTACCCCTATAACACTCAAATCAGGTAAAATTTTATTGAGAATAGAATTACAATTTAACAATAAATGAGCAGTTATGACAGCGACGAATTTAAAATGTTTACTGGGGTGTCTTGTCTCCTCTTCTAGTAGACCTTCAATTCTAGCTTGACAGACCTTGAATACGCGGATGACATATGCCCTATGTCGTATCAATACAACAATATGGTCCATATGCTAAACAGACTTGCAACGGAAGCCCACAAATTAGGCCTGAACATTAATGTAACAAGGACCAAGTCGCTGAGAAACAACACCAGATATGTCAGCTCTTTCTTCCACATATGTTTCTCTTTCCAAGTTTCTACAAACTTGGGCAGCATTCTCACAAAAAACTGAGGTGCGGATCATGAGTGAAGGAGCTTTTGGAACTCTAGCACCTGTATGGAAATCAACAATACTCACGGCAAACAACACTTACTCTACGAATGTGAAACGTGGAAAATAACGAAGACAATAACAAAAAAACTTCAGGTCTTCATAAATAAATGCTTGCTAAATTCCAAATAAAGACTTGCTCCATCACACAAACCAAAAGAAAATTGAACACGAGATAGTACTTCGTAAGTGGGGATGGATTGGGCACATACTCAGAAAACAAAATAACTGTATAGCCAAAATAGCATTGAACTGGAATCCCCAGGCAAAAGAGGTATTGGAAGACCTGAACAGTCTTGGAGGAGAACTATCAATGATGAACTGAAAAAAGTAAACATGTCCTGGCAGGAAATGAAAATATATATATATATATATATATATATATATATATATATATATATATATATATATATATATATATATATATATATATATATATATATATATATATGACATTTTCAAATGTTGTCGGCTTCGACTGAAGAGTCCAACAAGAAGAGTTGGATGAATGATGAATGATTTAGAAACATTATCTATCATCTGTGAAATATTAAATATAACATGTTGTTCAATACCCAAATTTTATATTTGGATTTGGAATGAACATTGTTTAAGTTAAAAAAACATAGTATAACTAGATATAGTATCAAAATAAATCTGTATAAACATTAACGTCTTCAGTTCCTATCAGAAGTAAAAGAAAAACATTGTTCAACATGACTTTACTTATCTTTTTCTATAATTATAACTTCGACTTTGAGATCTACATTTTTGAAATAATGATGTATAATAATCCTCTAGCAGAGATTCTTTTCCTGGGATCATATACAAGCATTTTTGACAATAAATCAATACCATATTAATATAAAGCTTTTACTTGTTTTGCTCCAGTTAGGGAATGTGGCTTTGTATTCGGGTAACCCTTCCAGAAGTTTTATGTAGGCGACCTGAAAACTCAAAAAACATAAAACATTAATTTTAAGTGAAAAAAACATTTACAAATAATAACACACATTGTTTTATACATAATATAAAGAATACTGATATGCTACTCATATACTAATATACATACTGTATCCTAATATACATAAACATACTAATATGTCAATTTGTTTTAGTTCGTCTGAACTTTAAATTCAAATAAAACAAAAATTATATCTCTTTAAACAATTAATTTTATACGGAATAACATTCCAATCCATTTAACAACATTTAAACAACAATCACGTAACTCTGATGGCCAAAATTAACAGGTCTGCTGCCCGAAAAAATTTCCTCACCGAATTGGTTCCTCAATAAATCGATTGTTGCGTACACATACGCATGCACGCACACGTTATAGATAAGTATACAAGTGAAGCTAACTATACAAGTGTAACTAACTGGACAAGCGTAGTTAACTATACAAATATAGCTAACTGTACAAGTGTAGCTAACTATGCAAGTGTAGCTAACTATGCAAGTGTAGTTAACTGTACAGGCGTATCTAACTATACAAGTGTAGGTAAACATGCAAGTATAGCTAACTATACAAGTGTAGCTAATTATACAAGTGTAGCTAATTATACAAGTGTAGCTAACTATAAAAATGTAGCAACATAAAAAATGTAACAATTTTTTGTCCGAAAAAAATCACAATATTCATTTTACTCAGCTGAGATTCCATATTACTTCCACCCCCGTTCAAACTATTTGATCACTAGCAACTGAGTTCGAAATAATATAAATAAAAATAATAATAAAAATAATAAAAAAAAAAGATAAATAAAATATACTGAAAAACAACTACTTGAAAATATAACCAAATATTTATATTTTAAATTTATTGTTGCTTTGCTGCTATATTACGCAATGTAGTAAAATGGAGTTTATTAATAATTAAAATTTAATATATATTGAAATAATCATACCTAAAGATCTTCAACAACTGGTCTATATCTGATTCATCTTAAAATAATCCTTTTTTGTAGCCATATCTGCAAAAATTCATCTTAAAATAATCCTTTTTTGTAGCCATATCTGCAAAAATATATCTCACTGACTGTACATCAATTGGACAAGAATGTCTTGGAACACCTAAGAAAATTTCTGATACTCTGTACTAAAGTGTGGCTATGTCATGAGTGTAAGCTCTTACTGGGATACCAAAGGTTCTTCCTAAACCAAAATCTGCAACCTAAATAAATTTTTATACAATACTGATATTTTTACAAGGTAGTTTGTTAGTAGATACATATTACCTTAATTAAACCATCTTTATTAATCAGTAAATTTTGTGACTTTAAATCCCTATGTAATACCCTACATTGGTGGCAAAATAATAAGGCTTCTTTATTTAATATAAATAACTTTTCATAAGTTTGGGATCTATCAGTGTTCCCATTTCCAGGTTATCCACATATTTCCATACACAGATATTCAAATATAAGCGACGGTGCATGATGAGCTTGGAATTCAAACGCTAAAAAATATTAAAAATCAGATTGGTCCAGTAGTGGTTTATATGTTTAATATTTCAAATTCAACAGCAGAATATCCCAGTCAATTTAAAAAAGCTGAGCTTGTGCCAATTTTTAAAGACGGTAACAGTTCGATCTGTGAGAGTTATCGGCCTATTGCCATTTTGCCGGCGATATCAAAAGTGTTTGAAAAATTAATGGTAAAACAGTTAACTAACTATTTAGACAAAATAAAGTTTTTTAAAAAAGCAAAAACTCAATACGTCTTTAGGAAGAGTCTGGAAACGAATCCAACCTTGTTTCGACTTATCAGTTACATGTATAAAAATATTATTAAAGGGAAATATGTAAGTGGATTATTTTTGGATATTAGTAAGGCATTTGATACTGTGTGGCATTATATTTTATTAGAAAAGCTGGAAGTGGAAGCATTAAGAATAAGGGGAACTATCTGCAAGTGGTTCCATAGTTATTTATCTGGAAGAACTCAGATTGTTAAAGTGAATGGGTATACAAGCACAGAGAGATCGGTGTTGTGTGGAGTCCCTCAAGGTTATTTATAATCTATATAAATGACCTTAGTTCCTTAAGAATAAAGGCCCACATTTTTACATCTACTGATCTAGTTTGTTGGAAATAAACTTAGCTTGCTAACATGGGTAAGACTAAGATGCTTAATTTTGCACTTCAGAAACCTTGGCACTTCGATGAGCCTATTAAATGGTATCATTTAAACTGTAGAGATTGTATAGAGGTGAAACAGTCTGCTGCAGTTAAGTATCTTGGTATTACTTCGGATGAGCTACTTTCTTGGAAACCTCATATACTCAATTTAAAGAAAAGGCTCTTTGTTGTGATGGCCAAATTTAGGAAAGAGTTAGAGTGTATGTCATTTGATATATTAAGACATATATACTATGCTCTTGCTAATTCTAGTTTAACATAAGCAATTGTTGCCTGGGGTAGGACATACAACAACCAAATATGGCAACATAAAGAGCATACTAGAGCGATGGAAGATGTATTTTGAAACCCTGTTAAATGGAACTACCAGAGAAGATCATAGTGATAGGCCATAATTTATAAATGCAGCCAAACGATGGAAGAAAATTTAAAATGAAACTTAAAAGTAATCAAGCTTCCAGGATACAAAATCTACTTGCAGATGTACTGAAATTTGGAGGCAAAAAATTATCTCAAGGCATTTAATATCAAGTAGGGTTTAGAATAGGGTGAATAGAAGGGTAAAGGAAAAGGAGATAGACCAGACACAATGGCAGGACATGTAAGTAGAGATGCTGAAGGCCTATTGCACATCAAAAACTGGCAAGGGGCTATTGGAGATTGATCCCATTGGAGGCAAAGGCTGAAGGAGGTCAAGACTCAATAACAGGATCTAACAACAGTGAAGAAGAATCATACAAATGATGCTCAAACATATAGACAAAGTACAAGAATAAATAATGACACTGATAGTGGTGTTATTTAATTAGTGAGTTTTTTCAGAGTTATTTTATTGAGCTGATTTATATTTAGCAAGTTAAAAGGAGATTCCATTTATTAAAAGAAACATTACATTTACAAATACTTTTTTCCTTTCAAATTATTCTTTACTTACCTTCTGCAGTTTGTGTTGATCATATTCCTTGGCTACACATAGGGTGTAAGGGTGCTTATATCTCATACTAGTTCTTTATAAACCTTTTCCAGGCCTTTCTATCCTGTGTTAGCCTTTTCACTTCTGCCCATGTTTTTCCCTTCTTCTTTAAAATCTTTCTCACCACTTTATCCTATGTTTGCTTCGGTCTTCCCCTCTTCCTTCAAACTCCTTGTGTTTGAAACCATTCAAAGCTACTAAAATAATGTAAATGTAAAGCAAAGTTAATATATTTAATTTAACCCAAAATATACATAGTTTAAATGCACCAACTGAGTTTAATACTTTATCAAATACCCACACAACATAAGAAAATATCTGCATGTATTAATATAAAATAATAATGGTCACTTACCCACGTGAAAATAGAAAAAAATGTAAGGGCTAATGCTGACAGGTTCATCAGATTTACCCCATTGGTATGTAAAATACTTAAGAATCCCAGATCAACTAGTACTTAATACTTTCATGTCTTTACAGAAGACATTTGTTTCTACATGTATTATCCAACCAAGAAGCCCATACTAGCTAGAAAGGCAATAACACTGATTCCAACTCCATAACTGCAGGCATTAGCATCACCGTTGTATAGGCAAATCAATTTTTTCTCTTTGTTGGGTTGCCAGCCTTATGAGGGGATACATCCGAAGACTATTATTGAAAAAATGCTGAAATTCATTAAAAGAAAGATAAATGAAAATTATATATATTGAGATTTAAGGAAATTGATATTAAAAATAAGTATATATGTAAGTATAAATCAACAAAGATAAATTATTTTTAAATTACAGGTAGTGAAAAACCTGCAATAGGCTTAAAGTAAAATTAGTATATTTCGGACTTACCTCGCATATGGTTCGCAAAATTACCTAAGGCCTTTGGACAAAAGGTATTGTGTCAAAAGCTCCTGCGGCTTTCCTATCTTCCTAACCTCAACATCATTAATATTTTGTATGTAACTGGTTTAGGGATGTGCAAGCATGTTTTCATAAACTCAATTTATGTGACTTTTCCTTTTCCTTCACAATATTATTTTACTCATTTCTATATAACTGAATAAATTATAAAATCGAATAATTAAAGTAAAAAAGATAAATAAATACCTGAACTGATCAATATTTCCTACATGGCAGTAATAACAAAAATTTTCTTTAAACCATAAAATTGTATTAATATTTTATTTTACATAGAGACACAACTAAGAATTAATAGAACATAACAAAAAGCATATTTAAATGTTAAAGCTTAAATTTCTCACGTTCATGTCATGTGTTTTTTTAAAGAAGTAGAATTTCAACCATTAACCCTATTTCAAATATTTTATTGAAAGATAAACAAAAGTGGGAAGAAAAATGCCCTGAAATTAACTTAAAGGAGTGATAAATCCCGACAAAAAAAGCGTAAAAAAATCTACAGTGTTAAATCCCAAATGTCTATCTGCCGGATTAATTAATTGTTTTTATTTTTAGAAATAAAGATTAATTCTGATGAAGGGCAGGTTTTTAAGAATCTGTTTCAAGTTATTGAACTTTATTGAAATGGAGTAATAGAAGCTCAACCTCATATATCATGTGTCAAAAACAAAATCCAATACTTTAAAGATTGCCAGGCGAGACTTTAAGCAAATAGACAATTTAAGCAAATAATAGACCGTATATATATATATATATATATATATATATATATATATATATATATATATATATATATATATATATATATATATATATATATATATAAAATAAATAGAATTTTTCATATAGGCTCTTTAAAGGAAAAATATATTATTAGTTATATCTTTTGTTGTATCTTTAGATGTCTAAAATTTATTTACAAGCATACAACCAGAAGACATGATCATCCTAGTGAAGAATTTATTAATTAACAACAAAGTGAAGCTGGTAGTTACAGCAGATTTAATAAGCTTGTTAAGAATTTGTGTTGATCAAAATTACTTTGCTTTTGAAGACAAAATTTACAACAATAAAAAAGGTTTAATTATGGGCAGCCCACTAAGCCCTTTACTTGTAGAAATTTTTATGAACAATATTGAGGAGACATCTTTCAAAAACAAAGTTAGTAAACAATGTATATATTGGTACTGATATGTTGATGATATTTTGACATGTTTCACGGGTAGTAAGAGACAGTTGGATGCTTTATTTTTATATCTAAATAAATCCATAAAAACATCATATTTACAGGCGAAATGGAGACCAACAGTTCAATAAACTTCTTGGATCTAACGATTTCTAAAAATTCGATTAGCACTCGTTTTCGATTTTCCATAAACCTTCTCACGTGTATGTATAACAATACGATATAACACTTCTCCCATATAAAATGAAACATTTTGAAAATATATCTGTTATATTCCCAAGCTAGCTCTACCCTTGATTGTTCCTTGATGCAATTTTGTGTCTCTGACCACCTACTTACCCTTAGGACGTCACCAAGTTTCATTATTACAGCCTAGTTGGTGATTTTTCACCAACTAGGCTGTAATACACAAATTTTCCCGACCGAGACTTGGAAGTGGCCTGGACAACGGACAAAAAATAAATCAGGACAAATTACTACAAATATAGGTTAGAATATGTTAAGTACTTAATTGCGTAAAACTGCCACTGTTTAATGCATATTCTAATCTTTAACTGACACGGTTCTACGAAGCCTGTCCAGTTGCCATTTTATTAGTAAATGACTGCACTTTCAGTAGTCGGCTAAAATATAATTCTGCACAATTTAATTTTTGTGTAGTATTAACGAAAACAAATCATAACTATTTTCTCATTAATAACTTTGATTTTATAATTTTTTCCTCATCATTGCTCGATACAAATAAGCTTCATCTTCACTCTCTAAATATTTTTCATCATTTCTTTAAAAAGCTATAATTTTATTTGGTTTGTTTGTTGGTTTTCTGCTCTCTTTTAAAGTTTTGTTCTGTTTCAGTGGATGGGTCTGCATTTAGGAAAAATGGTTCTAAATTTTTAAGAGCTAAGCCAACTGGCCTTCCTGTTTTAAAGATATAATTATGTTTATTAACTTTACAGACTTCATCAATGCTATTCTCCTTAGAATCAACTTGATTTACAAGATCTTGATGTCATTCCCAGTAATTTCTCTTCAACTTCTTCCATTGACAAATTTTGTATGCTCGTATTCAATACATCGCCTCCAATCGACAACAATGGAACATCGAATTAACAAGTTATATTATGCCACCAATTTCAATTTCTGACAATTCAAGCCTGATCTTCTATATTAAGTTTTAAAGGTGTAAAAAACACCTTGATCCAGTGGCAGGGGCATCAAAGTAGTGTTTAGTGGTAGAAATAGTACTTGGGCGTTGGAATGACTCAAACTTTATGTGTGATCTGAAATATTATGTAATGCTAACAGTACCTGAAGTTCAAATTCTTTAAATAATTTTCAACCTGTGACACAAAATACTTTAAAACCTATTTATCTCGATTTAATCTCAGATTAAATCATCTCCTGATAATGCTAACATAGTTAGCGAAACGTGCGTCGAGAAGTTCAAAAAAGTGATTTGGTGTTTAGTGGTAAACCCCTTCAAGTTTAGTGTTTCATACCAAAGGTTCCAATAGAAGAATTGATCTATTCACCAAGCTTTAGAATTTACTATCCAATGTACCGGCAATTAGAAGATCGTCGAACAAACAAGGGTTTTATCATAAAGTCTCCTGATACGTTACTACACAAAAGTAGCGTCGTGATCTTTAGACGACTCAGGTCCAGTCTCAGTCCAGAATCCAGGTGCAGTTTTTTCTAGTTTTAATATAAAGGTTCTATCAAACATTTTTCTTCGAAGTTTATTGTCATCGCCATAAAATATTTGATGTGGTGTGTATTGTTTCTCCATAAATGTTTCTTCATAGCCAAAGGATTACAGATTTACCGTGATTTTTTATGATATGAATTGCATAAATTCTTTGCAAAATAATGTAGAGGGATGAGCTCCATGTTTTGCAGATATTTCAGATATATATTGCAGGTAACATTTTTTGTAACATTTGGAGTTTTTGTAATGGGCGAAGCTTTTTCTCCTTTGATGAGACAATGCAAAACTTGAATTATAACATTCAGCGAAATATATTTTCTGTTGGACGTTGATTTTATATTTTATCAGACATATGTAGTTTGGGACTGAAATTTAATTTTTCCAAAATTTATGAAGTGGCTTTTTATCACATACCCAAAAAAACTTGAAATAAATTCCTTCCAAAACCACGAACACTAAGATTCACACGAAAACATTCTAAGATTCGCAAACTGAAAAACACTTTTGATAGTCCATAAAGTGATTATCACATAACAGACTACTGTCATTGTTATAATTAACATAACTACAATTTTTTATTTTGTTTTCAAGAGATTATATTAATTTATATTAACTTAAAACCTATGTTCCAAAAAATGTAAATTTTTCTTTTTTTATGCACACAAATATTTACTAAAAGATAAAAAATCTTGATATTAAACAACGTTTGTGTTATACTTTTTGTAATTAGTGATTGTTTTTTTTATATATAATTTATTATTGTTAATATATTCAATGATATTAATAAAAACAGTTGTGTAGTTTACGTTACGTGAATCTCCTCAAAGGAAACTGCTGATACAGATGATGTGACTCCCCGATTTTTCCACTAACACAACAAATCAGATTTTACTTATTAAGGGAAAGCAACAACGAAACTGAATTACACACAGAATATATAAATGCTGACGATGAACAGACTTATGAGGAACCTGATACATATAATTACTACTACGATGAACCGGAAAATTTTCACGGTATCAGTCAAGTAGAATCCACAACGTAACTTTCGAAATGTACACTGAAATAAATAATAGTTTACCGTATATTAAAATTAGTAAACCCCCGTTAAAATTATTAATCGACACAGGATGCTACCATTCAATTTTAAACCCAGAAAGAGCCGAAAAATATTTTCCAAATAAAATCTATCACTTCCCTTCAAAATTAAAAACAGGTACTGGACAAAAAGAAGTATTGTTTAAAGCAGATATCCCAACATTTGCACAATTTAAATCTCCCGGAAATATCTCCTTCATTCTTTTCAATTTCCATGAGTGTTTTGATGGTATAATAGGTTTAAAAGAACTTTTAAAATTTCAACTTCAAATTGACCTAGTAAACAAAAAACCAATAAATGACAATATCCAAATTCCCCTTTACCGACAACCACAAGAGGAAAAATTATTTAAGTTTTCAATAAAGGCACATGAAGCAGCTCGAATTGAATTGCCTGTAGACCAAAACAACATTGATGTTATAATACCAGAACAAATCATACTACAGCAAAAAAGGGCATCGCGACTACAGAAATCTTTAACTACACTAATGAAAATTTAATACCAAAACTTAAAGAACCAGTTAAGACGATTCAATTCACAAATCAGTTAAAAGTAAAAAAAATATCTTCCATTTTGACAATATGCAACTAAAAACAAAATTGAAAATATCAAACTTACTTCGTACAAATCATCTAAACGCAGAAGAAAAATTAGAAATTAAAAAGATTTGTCAAGAATTCTTTATGACGATATAATAAGACACAGCTACAGCCCAATTTAGATTGTACCCAAAAAGCTAGACGGTAGTAGAAAGCAAAAATGGCGATTAGTTATCGATTATCGTACACTAAATGAAAAGACCATTGACGATAGATATCCACTGCCAATTATTACAGATATCCTAGGTAAACTTGGTAGATACACATACTACCAAGGATAGGTATAGATACACTATACCTACCTTGGTAGATATACATACTTTACAACTCTTGATTTATCATCAGGATTACATCAAATAGAAATGGACTCCAAATCAATAGAGAAAACTGCATTCAGCGTACAACACGGACATTACGAAATAATTCGAATGCCCTTTGGTTTAAAAAACGCACCCGCTACATTCCAAAGAGTAATGGGTAATGTATTGCAGGAACTAATTGGAAAATTCTGTTTAGTTTATATGGATGATATAATAATTTTCTCAAGGGGACTTGAAAAGCACGTAAAGCATATAAACGCAGTCTTTAAAAAATTGCAAAAAGACGCAAAATTAAAAATTCAATTAAACAAATCAGAATTCCTTAAAAAGGAAGTAGAATTTTTAGGACATGTTATAACTCCGGACGGTATTAGACCAAACCCAAAGAAAATCGACACAATATTAAAATACCCTATTCCAAAGACAACCAAGAAAATTGAATGATTCCTAGGACTATTAGGTTATTATAGAATGTTTATACACAACTTTGCTAAATTGACAAAACCCTTAACTAAGTGTTTAAAGAAAGGAATCAAAATAGAACACACAAAAGAATTCGTTGAAACATTTGAGACATGTAAAAATATTCTTTGTAACAACCCTATTCTACAATATCCAGATTTTGAGAAACCTTTCATACTAACTAGTGATGCATCAAACGTTTCTTTAGGAGCTATATTAATTAAGTCAAGGAAAAATTGAAAACGATTTACCAATCTCATATGTATCACCAACACTTAACCCAACAGAACAAAACTATGCTACGATAGAGAAAGAATTACTAGCAATTGTATGGGCAACTCAATATTTTAGACCCTACCTTTTTGGAAAGAAATTCACAATTATAACTGACCATAAACCACTACAATACCTCTTGAATATGAAAAAGCCGAACTCTCGATTAGTGAGATGGCGTTTGAAATTATAGGAATATGACTATAAGATAATATACCAAAGGGTAAAGAATACACCAATGTCGCTGCACTCTCTAGAATAGTGATCAATGCCATTGAAAATTATTGTATTATTGGCAATCCTGGAGACATTAATGACGAAATTGAACAATACATTTTTAGAGAACAACACAATCCTATATCTGAAGAAGAACAACACCAAATAGAAGAAATTATCAATCCACCAAAAATTAAGATCTTATCAGATATACAAATTGGACCGCCCGACATCAATATTGACTTACGTGATAATGAAACTGTTCATTCAACCGTTGAAGACCCAATTCTAAACATACATATAACTGAACATTGCTTAAACATGTATGTCAACCAAATCATATTTGTTCAAAATCTAAACAAACATTATCGTGTAATACGGAGTAAACCATTCAATATGAAGAATAGATTCGCTGTCCATTTGACATCGAATTATGCACAGGAAATTATAAAATTATTTAAAGAAAACATCAATCCCAAGAAATTATATTGCATATATACAAAATAACCAAATAAGAATCTATATCTAAGAATTAGCACTATTCTACCTAAAGTATTTCGACACAATGCATATAAACTTTTAATCTCAAAATTGTACCTAACTGATGTATACAATGAACAAAGTCAAAAGAAACTAGTCGATTACCGCCACATTAAGACTTGTCACGGAGGAATTAATGAAGCCCTATTGTCAATTAAAAAACACTACTACTGGCCTAATATGAAAGAAAAATTAACTGAATTCACTAACAACTTCGAGATATGCCAAAGGTCAAAAAAAGATAGACATCCACCTAAGATAAACTATAATATTATCCCCACACCTTCACAACCATTCCAATCAATCCACATGGATATATTTCAAATAAACAATGCAAAATTTCTAACTATTGTTGACGTATTTTCAAGATCCGGCCAAGCCTATATACTAGAACTAATATGTACAATCACCACCGTGCTTGACAAATTTATACTGTTCGTAAATCACCACGGCCTTCCTTATCAAATCACTTGCGATAATGGTAGTGAATTTAATTCATCCCCTTTCCTAGAATTTTCTAAACTACATAACATTCTAATACATTATACTACACCTGGAAACTCTACTGATAGAACTATATAGAATTCTAAAATTGAAAGAGCCTAATGCAAGCATAAAACAACTAATGCAATATGCAAATTTAGAAACCAAATTGAAAAATATTAACAGAAATAACGAAACCCACGAAGATCCTTGTGACTATCGAAAAATACAATAGTATACGTGCAAGATAAAAGCGCAAAAAGAACAAAAGATAAACCTCGATTTTCTAAAACCATTGTCAGAAAAGACATAGGAAACTAAATATTAACAAATAAAAACAAAATAATTCACAAGTCGCAATTACAAAAACCTAAATGACTTTCTTGTCCACAGAATAATAAAGGGGATCCTGTTCCTTCTTGTAGTAATGTACAAGATTATTCTGACGAAGACTGGTGATATAACTACTTTTCAACTTGGCGATACTAAGATCATAGAAACTATACATAGTTTCATACACTACATCGAAATACCACCTATATTAATCAGTTGCAAAACATCGAAACATTTCATAACCAAATTAATCAGAATCTAGACAAAATAGACTTATATGCACGTGCTCACTATTCATATCTAAATACAATGACCAATCAAACCAAATTCCTTATTCTAGAAGCTGAAACAAAACTAAATAATGTCCAACCGCATTTACGATCTAAAAGAGGCTAATAAATGCAGGAGGAAAAATATTAAAATGGCTTTTTGGAACATTAGACGCTGATGATGGCGAACGGTACGAAAAAGCTATAAATCAATGGGAAAATAATCAAAACTCTTTAGTCAATCAACAAAAAATATTTATTGGTAATCCCAAACAAAATACCGATGAAATTGGTAGAACACTATGAAACTCAGAAATATATTCAGATAGAAAACCCTAGTCTTCTGAATATTACATTTAACTGTGGGATCTAGATACAACAGAATTATTACTGGAACCCAGAAAACATGATAAAAGGAGATGCTTTCACATTACCTACCATAGAGTTCGAATATCCATAAATCGATCCACCAAAAGAATGAAAGATTGAATTACAATCTATCAATCTAGAAGACATCAAGAGGTTACGACAAACATTAGGAGGTTACGAATCATTGTCACGACTGTGGTAATATGGAAATTTCGCCAAAGAAGAAAAATGAAAAATTGTCAAGAAAAAAAACATACCACTGCAAGTAATCGAAAACAACCCTGAATCCCTGTTGTTTTCGCCTTCGCAGGGAGGCGTTACGTGAATCCCCTCAAAGGGAAACTGCTGATACAGAGGATATGACTCCCCGATTTTTCCACTAACACAACGAATCATATTTCAATTATTGAGCAAATTAAATGTATAAATATTACCAAATTGTTTTTTCAATTCAATCTTGTATTAAACGTCATTATGTAAGGTTGTAAAAATAAAGTTTTTAAAAACGCTCCTCGTTCGAGAAGACTTTAACTAATATTTATAACTTCCCCGTTTTTATTATATGAAAAACTTTTCTAAGAAAGTGGAAAATATTGAGAGATGGTTTTAATAGAGAAGAAAAAAAATAAGTCAATAAATAGTGACGTTTCCGAACCCCTAATCCTTGAGCCTGAAATAACAAGCTGAAGGAACGGGCTAGTAGGGGACGAACCGATCGGAGAAAATCTACGTGGATTAGAACAGGCCCCACTGAGGGAATGCTCAATGGCTCAATGGTGGAATGGTGTCGGTGGGAATCCTGGTTTCGAAGGGTCACTGGTGGGGAGCTTGCTCCTTCCACGTCCGTAAAAAAAGACGTACGTACATACACATATGGGATAAATTCAAAAAGGGAGTTGTTGGGTCTCATATGACCTCTCAACTGAAATAAGAGTAGACGCTTTGATGTTTTTTTTGATTGCTCAAAATATTCAAGAAGAATAATTCCCTGCGTACGATTGTGATCGTAACGAAAAGTGGATCGTCTGTGATAATCCAAAGATGCAAAAGTGTTGGGTTAATCCCGGCGGTCCATCAACCAGTACTGCAAAACCAAATACCCACGCCAACAAAAGAACGCACGACCACATACAGCAATAATCATCGGATTGGAAACGTGGAAAATAACGAAGACAAAACCAAAAAAAACTTCAGGTCTTCATAAATAAATGCTTGCAAAATTCCAAAGACTTGCTCCATCACATAAACCAAAAGAAAATTGAACACGAGATAGTACTTCGTAAGTGGGGATGGATTGGACACATACACAGAAAAAACAACACAACTGGAATCCGCAGGGCAAAAGGGGTATTGGAAGGCCTGAACAGACTTTGAGGAGAACTATCAATGATGAACTGAAACAGAATCAACAGATGGCGCGTCTTAACTACTTATTTAATTTTCTAAATTTCTAAATCATTCCGGGTGGATGTCAATCCGTTGATTCTGTGAAGAGCTGCGACGTTTCGCCAAAATCTCATTTGACATTTTCAAATGTTGTCCGCTTCGACAATGGAATGTCCGCTTCGACATTGGAATGTCCGCTTATTATTTGGAATTGGAATAAACATTGATTAAGTTAAAAAAAAAACAATTGTATAACTAGATATAGTATCAAAAGAGATCTGGATAAATATTAATATCTTCAGTTCCTATCAAAAGTAAAAGAAAAACATTGTTCAACATGACTTTACTTATCTTTTTCTATAATTATGAGTTTGACTTTGAAATCTACATTTTTGAAATAATGATAAATAATAATTGCTCTAGCAGATATTCTTTTCCTGGGATTATATACAAGCATTTTTGACAATAAATCAATACCATATTAATCTAAGGCTTTTACTTGTTTTGCTCCAGTTAGGGAATGTGGCTTTGTATTCGGGTAAAGTAGACATACCCTTCCAGCACTTTTCTGTAGGCGACCTGAAAACTCAAAAAATATAAAACAATAATTTTAAGTGAAAAGAACATTGTTTTACAAATAATAACACACAGTTTTATACATAATATAAAGAATACTGATATGCTACTCATATACTAATATACATACTGTATCCTAATATATATAAACATAAACACATACTGATATGTCAATTTTTTTTAGTTTGTCTGAACATTAAATTTAAATAAAACAAAAATTATATCTCTTTAAACAATTTATTTTTTACGTAACCCTGGTGGCCAATTAACAAGTCCGTTCCTCGAAAACATTTCCTCACCGAAATGGTTCCTCAATAAATCGATTGTTGCGTACACACACACATGCACGCACACGCGTATAGCTAAGTATACAAGTGTATCTAACTATGCAAGTGTAGGTAACAATACAAGTGTAGCTAACTATGCAACTGTAGCTATACAAGTGTACTTAACTAAACGAGTGTAGTTAGTTAACTACACTGCATAGTTACAAGTGCCTCTAACTATACAAGTGTAGCTAACTATGCAAGTGTAACTAACTATACAAGTGTAGCCAACTATGCAAGTGTAGCCAACTATGCAAGTGCAGCTAACTATACAAGTGTAACTAACTGTACAAGTGTAGTTAACTATGCAAGTGTAGCTAACTGTAAAAGTGTAGCTAACTATGCAAGTGTAGCTAATTGTACAGGTGTAGCTAATTGTACAGGTGTAGCTAACTATATAAGTGTAGATAACCATGCAAGTGTAGCTATCTATACATGTAGCTAATTATACAAGTGTAGCCAACTATGCAAGCAAGTGTAGCTAACTATGCAAGTGTAGCAGTTAACTATAGTTATGCAAGTGTAGCTAACTACAAGTGTAACTAACTGTACAAGTGTAGTTAACTATACAATTGTACCTAACTGTACAAGTGTACATAACTATGCCAGTGTAGCTAACTGTACAGGTATAGCTAACTATACCAGTGTAGGTAAGCATGCAAGTGTAGCTATCTATACATGTGGCTAACTATACAAGTGTAGCTAACTATTCAAGTGTAGCTAACTATACAAGTGTAGCTAACTATTCAAGTGTAACTAACTATACAAGTGTAGCTAATTATACAAGTGTAGCTAACTATAAATATATAGCAGCATAAAAAATTTAACATTTTTTTGTCCAAAAAAATCACAATATTCATTTTACACAACTGAGATTCCGTATTACTTCCACCCCCGTTGAAACTATTTGATCCCTACCAACTGAGTTGCAAATAAATAAAATATACAGAAAAACAACTACTTGAAAATGTAACCAAATATTTATATTTTAAATTTATTGTTGCTTTACTGCTATATTAAGCAATGTAGTAAAATGAAGTTTATTAATAATTAAAATTTAATATATATTGAAATAATCATACCTAAAGATCTTCAACAACTGGTCTATATCTGATTCATCTTAAAATAATGCTTTTTTTGTAGCAATTTCGGCAAAAATACATCTTACTGACTGTACATCAATTGGACAAGAATGTCTTGGAGCACCTAAGAGAATTTCTGATACTCTGTACTGTGTGGCTACGTCATGAGTGTAAGCTCTTAATGGGATACCAAAGGTTCGTCCTAAACCAAAATCTGCAACCTAAATAAATTTTTATACAATACTGATATTTTTACAGGGTAGTTCGTTAGTAGATAGATATTCACCTTAATTAAACCATCTTTATTAATCAGTAAATTTTGTGACTTTAAATCCTTACGTAATACCCTACATTGGTGGCAAAATAATAAGGCTTCTTTATTTAATATAAATAACTGTTCATAAGTTTGGGATCTATCAGTGTTCCTGTTTCAAGGTTATCCACATATTTCCATAAACAGATATTCAAATATAAGCGACGGTGCATGATGAGCTTGGAAATCAACACTAAAAAATATAAAAAATCAGATTCGTCCAGTAGTGGCTTATATGTTTAATATTTCAAAGTCAACAGGGGAATATCCCAGTCAATTTAAAAAAGCTGAGCTTGTGCCAATTTTTAAAGGCGGTAACAGTTATATAACAGTTATATAACAATTATATTTTATTAGAAAAGCTGGAAGTGGAAGCATTAAGAATAAGGAGAACTATCTGCAAGTGGTTCTATAGATATTTATCTGGAAGAACTCAGATTGTTAAAGTGAATGGGTATAAAACCACAGAGAGATCGGTGTTGTGTTTAGTCCCTCGAGGTACTGTGTTAGGCCCAATATTATTTATAATTTATATAAATGCCCTTAGTTCCTTAAGAATAAAGGACCACATCTACTGATATAGTTTGCTGGAAATAAACTTAGCTTGTTGCTATGGGTAAGACTAAGATGCTTAATTACGCACTTCAGAAACCCTGGCACTTCGATGAGCCTATTAAATGGTATCATTTAAACTGTAGAGATTGTATAGAGGTGAAACAGTCTGCTGCAGTTAAGTATCTTGGTACTACTTCGGATGAGCTACTTTCTTGGAAACCTCATATACTCAATTTAAAGAAAAGGCTCTTTGTTGTGATGGCCAAATTTAGGAGAGCATTAGAGTGTATGTCATTTGATATATTAAGACATATATACTATGCTCTTGCTAATTCTAGTTTAACATAAGATATTGTTGCCTGGGGCAGGACATACAAGAGCCAAACATGGTAACATAAAGAACATACCAGAGCGATGGAAGATATATTTTGAAATGCTGTTAAATGGAACTACCAGAGAAGATCATAGTGATAGGCCATAATTTATAAATGCAGCCAAACGATGGAAGAAAATTTAAAATGAAACTTAAAAGTAATCAAGCTTCCAGGATACAAAATCTACTTGCAGAAGTACTGAAATTTGGAGGCAAAAAATTATCTCAAGGCATTTAATATCAAGTAGGGTTTAGAATAGGGTGAATAGGAGGGTAACAGAAAAGGAGATAGACCAGACACAATGGCAGGACATGTAAGTAGAGATGCTGAAGGCCTACTGCATATCAAAAACTGGCAAGAGGCGTTGGAGGCAAAGGTTGAAGAAGGTCAAGACTCACTAACAGGATCTAACAACAGTGAAGAAGAACCATACAAGTGATGCTCAAAGTACAAGAATAAATAACGACACCGAGAGTGGTGTTATTTAATTAGTGAGTTTTTTCAGAGTTATTTTATTGAGCTGATTTATATTTAGTAAGTTAAATGAAGATCCCATTTATTAAAAGAAACATTAGATTTACAAATACTTTTTTCCGTTTCACATTATTCTTTAATTACCTTGTGTAGTTTGTGTTGATCATATTCCTTGGCTACACATAGGGTGTGAGGGTGCTTATATCTCATACTAATTCTTTATAAACCTTTTCCAGGTCTTTCTATCCTGTGTTAGTCTTTTCACTTCTGCCCATTTTTTTCAGTTCTTCTTTAAAACCTTTCTCACCACTTTGTCCAACTTTTGCTTTGGTCTTCCTCTCTTCCTTTTCCCTTGTGTTTGAAACCATTCAAAGCTACTAAAATAATGTAACTGTAAAGAAAAGTTAATATATTTCATTTAACCCAAAATATACATAGTTTAAATGCACCAACTGAATTTAATACTTTATCAAATATCCACACAACATAAGAAAATATCTGCATGTATTAATATAAAATAATAATGGTCACTTACCCACGTGAAAATAGAAAAGAATGTAAGGGCTAATGCTGACACAGGTTCATCAGACTTGCCCCATTGTTATGTCAAATACCAGAAACCAGCAAAATAGAGAAAAACTCAAGTACCTACAAAACATAACAGTACAATTTGGAATAGATTTTTGGTATAAAACATTTTACTTGAGAATCCAAGATCAACTAGTACTTAATACTTCCATGTCTTTACAGAAGACATTTGTTTCTGCATGTATTCACCAACCAAGAAGCCCATACTAGCTAAAAAGACAATAACACTGATTCCAACTCCATAGCTGCAGGCATTAGCATCACAGTTGTATAGGCAGATCAATTTTTTCTTTGTTGGATTGCCACCTTTATGAGGGGATACATCCGAAGACTGTTATTGAAAAAATGGTGAAATACATTAAAAGAAAGATAAATGACAATTATATATTGAGATTTAAGGAAATAGATATTAAACATAAGTATATATGTAAGTCTAAATCAGCAAAAATAAAAAACAATGAAGTAATTTTATTCTCAAGTTTCTTGTCAAAATCTATTCAAATATTTTATTTTTAAATTACAGGTAGTGAAAAAACTGTAATAGGCTTAAAGTAAAATTAGTATATTTCAGACTTACCTCGCATATGGTTCGCAAAATGACCTAAAGCCTTCGGACAAAAGTTATTGTGTCAAAAGCTCCTACGTCTTTCCTACCTTCCTAACCTCAACATGCTTCTTGTTTTGTATATAACTGGTTTAGCAGCAAGGTGGTGCAAGCATGTTTTTATACTCAATTTATGTAATTTTATGTGACTTCTTTTCCTTCAGAATATTATTTTACTTATTTCTCTATAACTGAATAAATTTTAAATTCGAATAATTAAAGTAAAAAAATAAATAAATACTTGGCAGTAATAACAAAAATTTTCTTTAAACCATAAAATTGTATTCATTATTTATTTTACATCGAGACACAACTAAGAATTAATAGAACATAACAAAAACCATATTTAAATGTTAAAGCTTAAATTTCTCACGTTCAGGCCATGTTTTTTTTAAAGAAGTACAACAATTAACCCTATTTCAAATATTTTATAAATCGACAAAAGTGGCAAGAAAAATGCCTGGAAATAAACCTAAAGGAGTGATACGATCCCGAGAAAAAACGCGTACAAAAATGTACAGAGTGTTAAATGCCAAGTGTCTATCTACCCGATTAATTGATTGTTTTTATTTTTAGAAATAAAGATTAATTCTCCAAAATTCTGATGAAGAGCAGGTTTTTAAGAATCTACTTCAAGTTATTGAACTTCATACTTCATGAACTTGAAATGGAGTAACAGATAGAAGCTCAACCTCTATACGATGCGTCAAAAACAAAATCCAATACTTTAAAGGTTGCCAGGCGAAACTGTTAAATAATTTAAGCAAATAATAAACTGTGTATATATTGGGGTGTTATACAGGAGGCATCATTTGAAGACAACTAATTATAGTTGTAACATTAGTTAACATTAAAAGGAATGAAAAACGATAGGTTAGTAACAATATTATGTGTGTAGGCAAAACAAAAATCTTTTAGATATGTATTGAAGGTTTATTTCTAAGAGTTCCTTGATTTTTTCAGGATGGAATTTACATGTATGATACAAACTAGGCTGATGACATTACTAACCTCGTGACAAATTGAGAATGTTAGAAAAAAGAAAAGTTTAGCAGACAGATATAAAATGGAGAAACCAAAATTTGATGCTAAAGGGATAGAATGTCTCAGACATGGGCATAAAAGAAGACTAATGGGAAGTAGAGATGTCCGGATCGGATCTGATCCGACCCCCAGATTCGGATCTTTTAAAAGAGCTGAATGAACCGGTTCCTAAAATTACGATTTACGAATCTTGGATCCCAGGCGGCTCTCGGATCCCAGACGGCTCTTGGATCCCAGACGGCTCTTGGATCCCAGACGGCTCTCGGATCCCAGACGGTTCTCGGATCCCTGACGGTTCTCGGTTCTGTTGGATCTTAGATAGTCGGGTCGGACGGATCTCGGGTCTCGGGTCTTTTTTAGATCCGTTGATTTGTGAACCGTGAGAGAAAAGATTCGTGGGGAAAGGAGCCGTACTGTGGCTTAATATTTGTAATCTATTATTAGATTCACATAATAATTAAATATATTAATTTATTTTTAAACAATTACATTTATTTATTTATTTAGCGTATGGCTCACATGGATTTATATATATAATATACATCAAAATACATTACATAAATAGATTAAATTGTAAAACACGAAAATTATAAATTATAAAATAAACTACAAAAATATATAAAACATAAAATAGACTAAAAATATATAAAATATAAAAAATATGAACAAAAAACATAAAGATACAAAATATATAAAATAAAGTTCAACATCAGGTAAGACACTTCACAATAAGTACATCAAAGTTTAAAATTAATTTTTATAAATTAAAATTTTTAAACAATTACATATTTACATGTAAAAATATGATTTCATTTATCTTTTTAGTTTTCAATCGCCTTCTTTTTTCTGCCACAATTTGACCAGTTTTACTAAAAATTCTTTCACATGGCACTGAAGTAGACATAAGACAAGACAGAGTCTTTTTTGGACAAATTCATATAGTCTTGGATAAATATTTTTTCTTCGAAACCACCATATTAAGGCGTCCTCATGTCGATCGATTAAGGGCTCATTTAAATATTTTTTTATTTCATTAATAGCTGCCTACGTAGGGTTTCTAGAACTTTTTACATTTATTACCTTGTTTTCATAATTTTTGCATATGAGAGAGTGAATTATTGCTTTTTGATGTCAATGATATACCGAAGCCTTTTAATAATTCATATACGGGCATGTTGATATTCTCAGAAATTAAAACGTTATGCTACATACTACTGCCAATCGTAAAGTATTTGTTTATCTGACTATGCAACTAAGTTATGCAACCAGTTATACGACAAAAGATTCAGTGGGATTCGAGAATCGGCTCAGGGATCCGGATCTTTGAATTGATTCGGAACGGTGATCCGACTCTCCAAAAAGATCCATATTTCCCATCACTAATGGGAAGCTAAGCAAGCTGGTTCAGTAAATCACTGATGATTTTTCAAATCAACAATTTGAACAAGAAAAATTTCATCATCATGAGGTAATTTAATTTGAGATTGAATGAGATGGTTCAATCTGGATTAAACATGGATAGTCCAACGTGCATTGAGAAGTTAAAAACAAGTGACTTGATGTTTAGTGGTAAATCTCTTTGAGTTTAGTGTTTGAAACTAAAAGTTCCAATATTAGAACTGATTCATTTACTTATTTATCTATTTTCTAGACACCTAAAAGTTAATATTACAAAATTAAACAAAATGAAATATTTTTTATCTCCATTTCTAAGTATAAATTGCAAATAACAGAAAACTGACTCTTTTAAAAACAATAACTAAATATCTAATTGGCTATCAAGTTATCATTGTTATCTATTGGTCGAAGAGTACAGTAATTCTTTATAAATCAAAGGATTTAGCTTCTTACCAATGTTGTACAACAAAAAATGTCCATGAGTTAATGCTGTCCAATAACAGTTGCCTTTTTTCTTACAATTCTGATTTGTGCCATTGAAAGATTAACACGGAATGTATATTAGCACACTAACAACAAAGTTACAAACAACAAGATTATACCACAAAATCAGAAACAATTTTTCATATAGGCTATTTAAAAGAAAAAGATAGAGATCATCCTTAGTTTGAGTTGAACCACTGGGTATTTAATTTATATATCTACATTGGGTACATTTTAGGAAAACCTTATTCATGGGCATAGGCTATGGATTAATTGCCACATTATACCCATAAGTATCAAATTTGCCATTGAAATACCATTCTATAAAGGTTATTTGAAGTATCTGAGATGGAGAAATAAACTTACCAAGATGATTAAATCAAGTACTTCTTAAAACACAAAACGATATGCTAAAATGTTGACTCTTAATATCTAATAAGTGTGACTTTTTATAGTGTGTAGCTAGTTTAGTATTATTGATTGAACTTGAATGAGTATTATTCATTACTTGTATCTTTTGATGTCCAAAATTTATTTCCAAGCATACCATCAGAATGGAAGAATTTATTAATTAACAACAAAGTGAACCTGATAGTTACAGCAGATATAATGAGCTTGTTAAGAACGTGCGTTGATCAAAATTACTTCGCTTTTGAAGACAAAATTTACAACAGTAAAAAAGGTTTAATTATGGGCAGCCCACTAAGCCCTTTACTTGCAGAAATTTTTAAGAACAACATTGAGGAGACAGTTTTCAAAAACAAAATTAGTAAACAATGTTTATATTGGTACTGATATGTTGATGATATTTTGACATGTTTCACGGGTAGTAAGAGACTGTTGGATGCTTTATTTTTATATCTAAATTCCATCCATAAAAACATCATATTTACTGCCGAAATGGAGACCAACAGTTCATTAAACTTTTTGGATCTAACGATTTCTACAAATTCGAATAGCACTCGTTTTCGATTTTCCATAAACCTTCTCACATGCATGTATAACAATACGATATAACACTTCCCCCATATAAAATGAAACATTTCGAAAATATATCTGTTATACTCCCAAGCTAGCTCTACCCTTGATTGTTCCTTGATGCAATTTTGTGTCTCTGACCACCTACTTACCCTTATGACGTCACCAAGTTTCATTATTGCAGCCTAGTTGGTGATTTTTCAATTCTGGTCAAATTTTCCCGACCGAAACTTGGAAGTGCCTCGACAACGGACAAAAAATAAATCAGGACAAATTACTACAAATTTAAGTTGGAATATGTGAAGTACTTAATTGAGTAACTGCCAATGTTTAATGCAAATTCTAATCTTTAACTGACACGGTTCTACGAGCCTACTCGCAATTCTCTCACATAAAATACAAACATTACTAATTCTAATCCAAGACATCTGACTTCTGGTTTGGCTTCAATGTGGTGGTATTTCTCCTATGGGAGCTCTGGCACATGGGTCGGTCTGAGGTGCTCGGCTGACTAATGTAGATTCCGGTGTAATTCCTGATAAAACTTGTTCACCCACACACACAGCCCTAATGGTCAAGGAAATCACGGACCCCGATTGGCCGATATAGAATACGAAAAAAAAAACCTTTCCAGCTGCCATCTTATTTGTAAATGACTGCAATTTCTATAGTCGGCCAAAATATAATTCTGCACGAATTAAGTTTTGGATAGTAATAATGAAAACAAATTATAACTATTTTCTTTTTAATAACTTTGATTTCATAATTTTTTCCTCGCCATTGCTCGATACAAATAAGCTTCATCTTCACTCTCTAAATATTTTTCATCATTTCTTTAAAAAGCTATAATTTTATTTGGTTTGTTTGTTGGTTTTCTGCTCTCTATTAAATTTTCGTTCTGTTTCAGTGTATGGGTCTGTATTTAGGAAAAATGGTTCTAAATTTGAAAGAGCTAAGCCAATTGACCTTCATTTTTTAAAAATATAATTTTGTTTACTAACTTTACAGACTTCATCATTGCTATTCTCCTTAGAATCAACTTGATTTGCAAGGTCTTGATGTCATTTCCAGTAATTTCTCTTCAATTTCTTCCATTGATAAATTTTGGATGCTCGTATTCAATACCATCGTCTCCAATCGATTTAACAAGTTATATTATGCCACCAATTTAATTTTCTGACAATTCAAGCCTGTTTGCTATTGCAAATGACAATCCACTGATCTCGATTCAGTGATGTCTAAAATCCATTGTAATGATCTTCTGATGAAGTAAGTTTTAAATGTGTAAAAAACACCTTAATCCACTGGCAGGGATTACAAAAGTAGTGTTAATGGTAGTTATGTAATGGTAACAGTACCTGAAGTCCCAATTCTTTAAATAATTTTCAACCTGTGACACAAAATACTTTAAAACCTATTCTGCAAGCTTTAGAATTTACTATCTAATGTACCAGCAATTAGAAGATCGTCGAACAAACAAGGGTTTTGTCAAAAAGTCTCCTGATACATTACTACACAAAAGTAGCGTCGTGATCTTTAGACGACTCAGGTCCAGTCTCAGTCCAGAATTCAGGTGCAGTTTTTTCTTGTTTTAATATAAAGGTTCTATAAAACATTTTTCTTCGAAGTTTATTGCCATCGCCATAAAATATTTGCTGTGGTGTGTATTGTTTCTCCATAAATTTTTGTTCATAGCCAGAGGATTACAGAGTTACCATGAATTTTTATGATATGAATTGCATAAAAATTGAATAAATTCTTTGCAAAATAATGTACAGGGATGACCTCCATCTTTTGCAGATATTTCAGATATATATTGAAGGTAAAATTTGTTGTAACATTTGGAGATTTTGTAATGGGCGAAGCTTTTTCTCCTTTAATGAGACAATCCAAAACTTGAGTTTTAACATTCAGCGAAATATATTTTTTGTGGGACGTTGATTTTATATTTTATCAGACATATGTAGGTTGGGACTGAAATTTAATTTTTCCAAAACTTATGAAGTGGCTTTTTATCACATACCCAAATAAACTTGAAAAATATTCCAAGATTCGCAAACTGAAAAACACGAATCTAGTAATTAATAACCAAATTACAAATTATTGGAGACATTAATATTAATTTTTACGGAGTATTATTCCTCGACCAGTAATAAAACTGATAGTCTATAAAGTGATTATCACATAACAGACTACTGCCATTGTTAGAATTAACTACAACGTTTTATTTTGTTTTCAAAAGACTATGTTAATTTACATCGACTTAAAACCTAAACTTGAAGAGATTTACCACTAAACACCAAAACGCTTTCATGAACTGCTCGACGCACGTTTCGCAAACCATGTTAGCATCATCAGGAGATGATTTAATCTAATTCTAAAACTCAGCTATGTTCTATTTATATGAAAACCATACCTAACGAAGCGTGTAAAAATCATGAACCGTGAAGTGCACTAAGCCTTACATTAATAATTGAAAAAGTTGACTGAAAGGAATCGGTTCTTTATCTCGGTTCATGATTTTCTTACATTTTTCTATTTGAATGGTTTCATATGCATCCAAAGCCCTATTATTATTAACACTTTTAATTAGTCTTAAATTACTAATATCTATACTGTGGTCATGTTCGATTGCATGTTGGGCAACACAAGATTTTTCATTTCTCCCATATCTAATGTGGGCAATATGTTCTTTATATCTTGTCAATATGGATCTTTTTGTTTGCCCAATATACCTTCGATCACAGCCTTGACAGCTAAATTCGTAAATCCCCAACTTTTCATGTTGCTCATCATCTCCTGATGATGCTAACATGGTTAGCGAAACGTGCGTCGAGCAGTTCAAAAAAGCGTTTTGGTGTTTAGTGGTAAATCTCATCAAGTTTAGTATTTCACACCAAAGGTTCCAACAGAATAATTGAACTTAAAACCTATTTTTCAAAGAATGTAAATTTTTCTTTTTTTACACACACAAATATTTACTAAAAGATAAAAAATCATGATATTAAACAACGTTTGTGTTATACTTTTTGTATTTAGTGATTGTTTTTCTTTTTTTACAAATAATTTATTATTCTTGATATATTCAATGATATTAATAAAAACAGTTATGTTAGAGAGTTTTTTT
Organism: Cosmopolites sordidus; assembly: GCA_031761425.1. Taxonomy (NCBI): domain Eukaryota; kingdom Metazoa; phylum Arthropoda; class Insecta; order Coleoptera; family Curculionidae; genus Cosmopolites; species Cosmopolites sordidus. Next base: position 19,343 of record JARFXV010001717.1, on the reverse strand, counting down.
GGAGTCAAATTTGAAGCATATTTTCCATTATAAATTCTATATTCGCATGCGCATCTATAAAAACTATAATAGATGCTCACCAAATTTGGAGTGGCCTGTAGATCCACCAAGTGGAGCTACAGACAATGCTAGTTTTTTGGTTTAAAAAGATTACGGTGAAAGCCCTAGGCTAAAATATAGGAATTCAAATTAAACTTTTTTTAACATGCTTTATTTAACGTGACTATGAGATAATAAAATATAATTGTTCTAGTTGAAACCGCTTTATTTATTTTGAACCTTTGAAACTAAAAATTATTTGACAAATGGATTTAAAAGAAAAAAATAAATACCTTATTCCATTTTGGTCTACAGCGTTTAATGGCAATTTAGAAATATGCGCCTTGATACTACGAACTCTACTGGTCAAACGATATGCTTAGTTAAATACAATATTATGTAATTGTTACGACAAAAAATGAAAGGCTTTTTTTTTATAAACATAAAAATATCACATATAGATAGCATTGCAGCTTTAACTACCTGGAAATAAAAAAAATCCTGAACACTCCGAATCCATAAAACTATTATCTATTTACTATCTGTTACTTTAGAGTTATCAGATCGATACAAATCATATTTTACCGCGAGGCTATTAACATACCTAACGAGATATACTCGTAAGCATATTAGTTATATTAGCCATGATAGCAATCAACATCAATTCAAATAGACTCTCTACATAACTCAAACCATGATACTATTTTCGGCCAATAATCAAATATCAAACTGGGTACTGTTCCTGACACTGAGGGCCAAACACGCAACAATGCCAGTTTTGGGTATGAACGGGGTGTCAAGGGAAAACCGCACAAGATACCCACCCAAAGAGCTAAACAAAACATAATGGATGTCCAACCACACCCTACAGTGTAACCTCTAGTACTGAGTTGTGCAATGGGTACAAAGGGCAAATACGTGATGTACCCGCTCCAGATACTAGAAAAGCAAAACAGCATTTACCCACTTCATAGTATTGAAGGGAAAACCGCGCGACAATACCATGAAGATCTATCAATATTTATTTAATTACAGATCATAGATTTTCAACAATGATCTCTCAATATTTATTACATTACAAATCATTCATTTTCAACAAGAATAATTTTATCAATAACCAATAAAATTATCATTCTGGGTACTGTTCCTGACATTGAGGGGCAAACACGCAACAGTGCCAGCTTCGGGTATGAACGGGGTATCAAGGGAAAACCGCACGAGATACCCACCCAAAAAGCTAAACAAGACATAATGGATTATCCAACTATACCCTACGGTTTAATCTCTAGTACTGAGTTGTGCAATGGGTACAAAGGGCAAACACGCGATGTACCCGCTCCAGATACTAGAAAAGCAAAACGGCATTTACCCACTTCGTAGTATTAAAAAGAAACCCGCGCAACAATACCATGGCTCTCTCTCTCAATTAAATTATAAGTCATATCATATATGCTGATGCCACTACTCAAACAATGTTTGGATATTCACTTAAATAGAAATCATTTAATATTGATCAAAACATTAATCAAGAAACACTGCTTTAAATATTATTTAAAATGAACAGTAACAAATTTAATCCAACTGTATTTGAATATTTGATAATGATCAGAATAGTATTTTGTGAGAAAAAGAAATATAAGTACTCTTTAAATACTTAGCGAAACTATTAAAATACTAAGTGTTCAATGAAAAACCCACTTACATACTAATCATTGAATCTCAATGAAAACATCAAATAGAAATAATAAAGATAATAGAGCTTTATATACATTTCAAAACTAATATAAATCGATAGAAACCAAAATGTTCAATGACAAACACAACTAATAAAAGTTAATAGATAACAAAGTGTTCAGTGATACACTCACCCTTGGAAGTACTCGGGAACAACACTACACTTGTTCACAGTATAAATGAAAATGTTGGTTTCAAATACTGAAATGAAGCCATCCCTAAAGATACCCCACCATTATCGCGCATCTGGTGGTTAACTACCATTAAGTGTTGTCAAAGCTTTTAGATAGGATAAGCGAACTTATATTGAGTATAAACACAACAAAACCCAGTGTCAATAAAGCGAAAAATGAAATATAGTCGGCATCTGGTCCAATGTGATAAAAAACATCTTTACCAAAGAAAAAGGTGATAAAACTATCGTTTTGCCTGAGATGGAACAAGAGACCGGAAGATGTAAATGCGAACTTCAACTAAAATCGCTTGAAAATGAATATATACAATTTTTTTGACAAATACATTGATTCTGTATGATGTACATGTACATTTTGTTATTTTTCTAATTATTTAATATTAGAGACTCAAAAAATAACTTGCAACTTAATAATTATCAGAAATTAATAACAGAATAATTTTAATACTATTTTTGGCATAAATAAAAATAACAATGGTGAGGATTTGAGCCCCCAACTGTAAGTCGGAAAGCCATAAAAAGTTTAATTGATGCCTTGGACACACTTGTGGTACCAGGACCACTTGGCACATTTCTCCTCATCCCTTGGAGTATCAGAATACCTTCTATTCTTATTCACACCCACATAAACGCTTTTAGCAATTACAGAATCATTCAATCATGATTACTGGTTCTAGGGTTAGAATAGAATTTTGTAAGCATAAATCAGTATTAATTATAAAACTTTATTGAACATTAAATTAGTATCTTTATACAGTACAGATGAACAATTCAGTCTAAAGGTTGTGCTCAAATTAATGGAACAGTAGCACCAGTGATTGAGAACTATCGATAGGCATTGCCATTGATAGTTATTGATATAGACTATCGATTATTATCGATAGTAAAAAAAGTTTTTAATATCTAGAAATAGGCGTCAAATAATAAAAATACATTATAAAAACCTTGTAATAATGTTTCCTTAACCATGCACCCACAATTTTAAAATAAATAACATTTTGTAATATATTTAGAGTTTACATTAAAAAAAGTATACTTATTTTAAAAACTCTTAATGCCAGCGTTTATTATTTATTTCCAATCAACCAATCATTTTTATTTAAGCCAACATATCATTTTTGTGTTTCACTTTTGATCGTCTGTCTGAAACTATTTGTCCAGCGGGGCGAAATGCCCTTCCCGATTCTACGGAGGATACTGGATTGCAGAGATATTTCTGGTATAGATCAGAGATAGGATCACCTATTTGCGTTCACCTATAAAAAAAACAATTTTAAATAACTCCTATTTCTATCACCACTATTCCAGTATGGATTAAAAAAAAACATTAATAGCAGTAACCTTACCTTCCAAAAAAGAAGTGGATACGTGTCTTGGGTTGTATTTTGACGCTCCATGAATTGTCTCTTCATGATTATTCTGTCAGCTGTTGAGGATCTTATCTTTTGCTACCCAAACCTCAAAAGCTTGTGCTGGTACCTGGAATGCTATTTTTGTCTAACGGAGTACTCGCTGTATTTCTTGCTCCTTTCTGGTCATGTAGTTCATTTCTTAATAAGAGGGACAAGACATCCTGAACTTCACTAAAAACTGTTATTTTTTTTATGGGCAGAGGTGGAACACCTTTATAAACTTTAAGCAAGGTTCTATTAAGTGCAAGGTTCTATTAATGCAAAACAGATTTGGTATTATCATGTAACATAAAACTGTTTCTGTTTAAACTTTGGGTCAAGTAAAGTTCCAAGGGCAATACAAGGAAGATGTTTTTTCTTTAAAACTTTATAGACTTTTTTCATGTTCGCAGCATTATCTGTAACAATACATGATTTTTTAGTTTCTATGCCCCATTCAACAAAAATATCATTTAACACTGTAGAAATATTCTCTGCGGTGTTGTTAACACCATTTTCCAATGATTTTGTAGACAAAACAGCAGAATGTAACTTATACTCATTGGTCACTGTCAAGTATGATTCAGTTGCCCTGAAGTCCAGGAGTCCGAAGTGATGGCAATATAATTTACATTTCCCAAAATATATTTAAAATTTTTGCAAGCATCATTATAGATTTGCTTCATAATTTTTTCTGGGATAGTGTATTTGCTTGGCAGAACATATCTGGGATCTAGCATATGTACAAACGTTTTAAAACCAGTACCATTAACTACATTAAAAGGTTGAAAATCAATGGTATCATCAATGTCAATGCTCTTTTTGTTTTTGTCATGTTGTTTTTTCTTTGGGAGTGTTCCCATATTTAATTTCCCTTTTAAAAAAGGACTTATGGACCTAATTCAGGATCGAGCACTTGATGATGCTGAAGTTGAAGCACTTGCCACAATTAGTAGATTAGTATATATATATATATATATATATATATATATATATATATATATATATATATATATATATATATATATATATATATATAATATATATAACAATATATAACAGTATAACAATAACGAGACCATAAAACATAGACTTTTTACACCTAAAATTATTTTGCTCTAATATGACTTACTTTTTCTTGGTTCAGAGCGGGCAAAATTTAAAAATTTGTCCATTGCTATGTAGTTTTTTCGGTGTAATTCACGGCATCCTCTTTTTGCTCAAAAAACTCACAATAAACTTGAATAATCACCATTCTTAACACAAAATAATTTTTTATAGCATAGACAAAAGTAACGTCAAAAAAACATAACCTAACTTTTCAATTTTAAACAGTAATGGCAATGAAAATCGACTACCAAAGAATATCGACACATCAATAATACATTTTTAAAACACTATAGTGTTTTCAAAATTTATTATTGATTTAAATTTTTTTTTTTATTTGTTCCCCTAAATTTTTATTTATCATTTTTAACTTGGGATCTGTGGCTTTTTTTAAAGTAAGTACCTAAATATTACTGTTTTTTTACTTTATTATGTACGTAATTTTGGAGGTCCAGTGTTCTAATTGAAATATTTTTGTTGTATTTTCAGAATGGAAGATCGATTCAGAACTGATGATCTGCTTTTAGCGGAGCTCATTAGAACACCCGGAGGATTGTGAGGATTCAGCTGAGGAAGATGAGGAAGATGAATCGGTGGATCAAAATGAATGCGAGGAAAGTGATGATGACTCAGATTCAATGATTTCTGCCGATGAGTCCGATGAGGATACCCCATATTTGGAATTGGATTCAGCTTATTATTGGTCCAAAGATAAAACAATAAAATGGAACAAAGAAGCTGTACGATCATCAGGTAGAACTGCAAAGCATAATATAATAACTCATCTTCCTGGTTTTCGCTCAGGTTTTAAAAATTCTGACACAGAAGTAAGTGCATTTAACTTATTTTTTACCGATGAAATAATTGATACGATACTCAACTACTCAAATATGTACATCAGAAATTTAAAAGAGAATTTCAAAAGAAGTCAAGATACTAAAATGACCGATTCAGATGAACTTACAGCTGTTCTAGGCTTACTTTTCCTTTCGGGGGCCTATAAAGCTGCTCACTTGAACTACAATGATTTGTGGGGAACAGATGGTCCCCAAGTTTTCTCGCTCACTATGTCAAAACAAAGGTTTCTTTTTCTTCTACGCTGTTTGAGATTTGATGACAAATCTACAAGAGACGAAAGGAAAGAAACGGACAATTTAGCAGCGATGCGTGAGTTCGTAACAACTTTGGGGCAACGTTTCGAAAAAGCATACTCCCCCCACGAATTTGTTACCATTGATGAACAATTGGTAGCATTTCGTGGCCGTTGCACTTTCAAGCAATACTTACCTAATAAACCTAATAAGTATGGTATAAAAATATTTACTATGGTGGACGCTAGAACCTTTTATTTAATAAAATTTGAAGTATATACAGGCAAACAACCGGAGGGTCCATATAGTCAATCAAATTCTGCTGAGTCAATAGTCCTGCGACTCATTGAACCCATTAAAGGTTCAGGGCGAAACATTACAACAGATAATTGGTATTCAAGTGCACCTCTTGCAAAGTCTCTGTTACAAAATAAACTGACACTTGTAGGAACTTTAAGAAAAAATAAAGCTGCAATTCCTCTAGAGTTTCAACCTCACAAAAGTCGTCAATTGTATAGTAGCCTGTTTGGATTTAACAATATTATGACCCTTGTTTCGTATGTGCAAAAACAACGACAGGCAGTTGTATTGCTCTCCACGCTACACGATGATTCGAATATAGATGAATCAACAGAAGACAAGCAAAAACCCGACATAATAACTTTCTATAATGAAACAAAAGGAGGGGTTGATTCGAATGATCAATTATGTGGAAATTATGGAGTTGGTAGAAGGACCAAAAGGTGGCCGCTTTGCTTGTTCTATCACATGTTAAATGTAACGGGAATAAATTCATATATAGCATTTAAGACAAACAACGCCTCTACAGTTGATAAAAACTATTCAAGACGAGTATTTCTTTGCAATCTGGGACATCAATTATTATGGCCATATCTTATCAAAAGAGTTGAAAATCGCTACATTTTTAGAAGTTTGAAAATTCGCATCAAAACTTATTTGGAAGGTCGGGGTGTTGTTCTTCCTGACCCTGTTGATACAATAAACTCGAGTGAGCAATCCAAAAAGAGAAAAAGGTGCATTGTTTGTCCAAGCACCAAGGATAATAAGTATTCAACATTTTGTAAGAATTGTAAAAGTGCAGTTTGTAAAAAACATTCCAATATTATTTGTCAAAATTGTACCTAATTTCGCTTATATATTTTGAATTTTAGTTTTTATTTTTAATTTAAATTGTTTCAGAATACTTCAAAAATATGTTTGTTTTAAAAAATATTCTTTTGTTATACAAATTTTTCCCAATTTTAAATTTTTTTCTCGAAGTTTTCAAAAAATATAAATTTTTTTTATACATAACTTGAAGATGCATAAATGAGCAAAATAATCAAGTTAATACGTCCAAATATATTATATTTTACTTAAAAAAATGTTGAAAAGAAAAGAAAAATTTAAAAAGTTGAAAAATATTGACTGCAATAGTCGCCCTATGTGTTTAAATAATTCGGGTCATAATGACCCGACTAAAATCAATAACTTTTGTTTTTTTTTTCATATATATAAGAAGCTAGTTTATATCTTATATTTTTACTTCTTTGTAACAAATAAATGTAAATTTAAAAGAATATCTCGCTTTATTTGTTTTTATCAGCCCTAAAAGTGATTAAAAAAAAAAAAATTTTTGGGTCACTATGACCCGACGTGACTATGAATGTAACTTTCTTTAGGTGACTAATTAAGGGTTAATGAATATTCAAGTTGTTGAAAGCTCCTGAACACCTAACCTTACTTCACCATTAAAAAGTTTATTATGTTGTTCTTAATTTTGATATTTCTAGAAATATAAACGAGTTCTGTTAAGTTGCAAAATGAGCAAAAATTTGCAAACTGCCATCAACTTACCCGAGTTTGCACCCTTACAATAGTAGGAATGGCCTCAAAGTGTAGAACAATTTGTTTCCCGTTCATAAAAATATTTAAACGTGAAGACGTGTCTGTTCTCTATAGCGCCTCTACTGTTTAAGACAACGGTTCGGATTGGGTCAAAGAAGCAAGTGATACATCAGACGCTTCTATTCAGCAGTTTGCTAGATTTGAAATACTAAGTAAATCATGTCAAGAGATATGTTAAGATACTGATTTGAAGCAATATTGAAAGACTGATTCTGTCCGCAAAGGACGTTATGAATGTTCACAAAAAAATTGCCACACTCAGAAGGAATGATTGTAGAATGTATGGATAAATATTTTGTTCACTGTTGCAGTCGAATAACACCTGTTAAAATATTTGGCTGTACAGGTAAGGACTTTTTAAGTTATTTCAATGCAAATAGTTATAAACATTTAACAGATCTAAGAGTGTGCACTTACTGCCACAAAATAGTTCTCTTTTATCCACAAACATCCAATTTCAGAGCAATGTTCTCTGCTGTCTTACCAGAAAATCTACACAGTAAATTCTCTGTTCTCCTCCGTACATCCCTTTCAAAAGATTCATCATAAAATTCCACCTTGAAGATATCAAAAACTTCAGAACCATGGAGAAGAAAAGTTTCTGTGGGATAAGAAGGAAAATGTCCATTTGGAAGGTAAGTTAACTATACAGAAGCACAGTCACTGGTACCGGTTTTGCTCCTTACAAGTACAGATTAAGAACTTTCCAGTAAGTTTTGCTTGGCTTTGAATTAGTTCATTGGCATAATTGCCTACATAAAGTGAAAACCACTTAGAATACAATTAGTATTCTACGTGGTGTAGCATAGATAAAAAAAATAATTGCAGTGAATATTATTTTATTGAAAGGGGGATCTGATGGAAGCACAAGTTTTGAGGTTCTAATACAAGAAAAGAACCAAACTGGTTTCAGCAAATACCTTATGAATACAGCAACTGCGGCTCAAAAAAAATCCTAAATTTCACTGTATGAGAGTGCACTGAATTTCCTATTCCCAGACTGGTAAAATTAACAAATATCACAGTCTACATTTGAATGTGAAGGCAAGTACTGTGGACTTTTAGATGCAATAAATTTATACATAGAAATGTCTTAGTTATATTTATGTACACATTTTATAAGAGCTAGTTAAACTGTTTTATATAATGCGTTTTGAAAATAGTTACCCACTACAAAGTTTCTAAATGAATTAGTTCTCAATTTTGCAAATTCTATATAATGTTTTTTTTCAAGTATCGAATTTAGGTAATAAAAAGATGGCTAGTATCTATCAGAATTTTATTGAATTTTACAGTTATAACAATCACAATATTAACAATAATAATGTTAGGAGATTTTAACGCCCTCAATGTATTTATTTAATTTACTTTTCAAAATATTTTCTATTTAACACTTATACAGTAAGGTATTTAATTTTTTAAACAAATATCATTTTATTTCGTGGTTCTGTATTTGAATTATATATTGGTTCTGTATAAATTATAGCTAGATTAGAATTTTATGACATTTTAGCACATATATAAAGAAAGATAACAGCAATGTTTAAGTTAATTTCATTTAACTCAATATTTCGATATTTCTATATAACAGATCTGATACGGCTATTTCTTTACTAATATTCTTTAGTAAAGAATTGAATTAAGATTTAATAATATGGATATGGATTTAATAAATACTGATTCCAAGTTAATTAAGATCAGATATAAATATTAATAAACCACTGATAAGTTATGTTGTATATATAAAAGTTGTGTATGTATAAATAAAAGTTATATAGTATTTGCGGTGAACATTTTGCTCTTTATATTCCTGTTTATCCACACATAGTAATAATGGTAGTAATAATTCTAAGAAATATTTCTGGTACAGTGTCCGAAGTAGAGTGTAATAGTCTGTTGCTGGCCAAATTGCTACAGAGGACGTTTGCTCTAACAGGTTGTCCAATAAGAGCGTGAGAAATTTAAAATGAGGCACATTGATAACTAAAAGGGATAATCTGGTAATTTTTATTTTATCTTGAAGAACAAGTAATGGCATGTGTTTGTATTTTCAAAATAATGTCGTTCAAAAGCAGTCGCGGCTCGTGGGTTTTTAAAATGGAATGGAAGGAAATATAACACAAATATCTGTGTTATATTTTTAATGGTGACCCGAATTTATTGTTGAATGTCAAGAATTGTCCGAGTTTTATTTCTATAAATCAGAGATGTATTATAATCTCCCAGAAAATAATCCAAGGGAGTGAGATTGATGAACTTGGTGGTCAGAAATATTGCTATTTCGTGAAATAACGCATCTTGGAATAATTTTTCGCTTCTAATAATTTCAAAACGTCATTTTTCTCTTCATCTTACTCTTATTATTTGACCAAGTACAACTCAGACTTGTTATGCATATATTTATATTTCTACAAAAAACCTTTTACGCGTCGGATTTTTCCAATTTTCCTATGCTCATATGCCAGAAAGTAGACATTTTATCGAAGTTTTGCCGCCAGATTCATAAAGTGCACATTTTAGACTACAAAATAAGCGATTTTTATTTTTCCATATTTTTTGCAAATTTTCTGAAATTTGCAGGAAATCACAAGTCATCCGATTTTGATGAAACTTGCCTATCTGATTGAGAATTGAACGTAGAATCGACGTACGAAGTGTGCATCGCTATCTCTAATAGTTTTTGAAATATTCGCCAAAAAACTTTCTCTAAGCGTTGTATCGAAGTTTTGCTGTCAGATTCGTAAAGTGTAAGTTTTAGATTACAAAATATCCCAAAATGAGCGATTTTTATTTTTCAGCATTGTTTCAGATTGCACATCAACCAATAAAAAAAAATATTAATGGTCCATTTGAAAAACTATCGTCCAGATGTGTGATAAAACTTGAGTTCACCTTCAGCTTTTCCCTTGAAAAGGGAAAATTGATTTAATAACGATTCCATATGCACGATATTCACCAGATAAGCCACCTTGTGGTTTTTTCCTGTTCCTTCGATTGAATAAACCACAACGTGGGCCGTGTTTTGTCTCCACAGCAACCATCAAAAGAATTCGTTGGCCACTTTGAAGGAAATAGCGAACGTCTAGTATAAAAACTAGAGGACTGGAAAAAACGCTGAAACCAGTGTATTGCAATTAAAGGAATATACAAAATAGATTTGGATGAATAAGTAAATACATTGTTTTATTTAGTCACCTTACCTTTTGATCTTAGTAGGATGTGATTCTCCATATTGGACTCTCACTGTATAGGAATAAAAAGAAAAAATCGTTACGTTAAAAAAATAATTATTTTTATTTAATCAAACAATTGCAATTGGGGAACTAACTCACTAATCTCACCCACAATATTGTATTAACACATGAAAAGCCCTGCAAGGCTCATTAGCACGTATACTGCGACTGCGTGACCCATGGTGATATTTTTTTTTCGATGGATCATCTCATCATGGATGATTACTACCCCAGAAAGGTCTTTCTCGAGCCTAAGGAGACTGAGAAACTATTTACGAAATACTACAAGTAAAAACAGACTTAATGGTTTGGCTCTCATGAACATTCACTATGGAACAGAAATTCATGCAGATGAAGTAGCGGATATATTTAAAAGAAAAAGCCGAAGATTTCTTCTTTAATGGTTTTAGATTTAGCGCAGAGGAACGAAATTAATTTAACCATTTCATTTAAAGTTAAGAACTTTATAAATATGTCGTAATTTTTCCGATGAATATATAGATATTAAATTTCATGTAAGTATATTTTTGTTGTTTTATTTACTTTAAACTAACCCCCCCCCCCCCCCCCCCCCAAACCAAATCCTGGCTACGCCCGTGAATGACAGTCGTCGTTCTCGTTGAGATCTTGCCTTTCGAAGCTTTCTTGTTCCGCAAACGTATTGTGTTCGGCTTCTTGGTAGTACCGATTCGTATAAATAGCTGTTATCGAATTCGCTCATGTTTTCGTTACATTCGTTCGGAAATAACTACTTGAAAGTAAAATTAGGTGGAGGGTTTTGCCTAAAGTTTGGGTTTCCTAAATTTAAATTTTGATAATTTTGTATCTGAGAATTTCACCTGTTTGACATAATTGAAGGGCATAGGCATAGGTTGAGACGTCGTTGGCATAGTTTTCGAGTTTGGTAATTAATTAAGGTGTATTTCTTCTTAGTTCAAATAAAGTTCAAATAACGAAAAGTCCGTTGAATTACATTAATCCGTTGATGTTACATGAAATTTGAATAAATTTGAAGAACGGCATAGTAATATTATAATTATGAGAAAATTGTTGAAATACTAAATACGTTAATAATATAATTCGAATAAAATTTGTTTGCTGCATTAGGATCTATAAAATATTTTGTAGAACCTGAATCAATTAGACATTTTAAGTGATATTCGTGAAATGTTATATATGTTACTTCAGTATAATTATTAAATATTAAATAAAATCATTGGTGGTGTTAGGTTTCGTTGCTCTTTAGAGGAGGATCTTGAAAATTTCCGACACTGACTGGTATCCTTCTTCATAATTATGCTGACTAATTTTGCTTGACTCTGCATTATAGAGTTCTTTAAATACGGATTTTGAAAGTGGTAGATTTGAAGCTCTTGGAAAAGTTGGTCATGGTACTCGACTGTCTTGTGGACATGCTCATCGGAACTGGTTTAGACAAGGGTTGATTATTTTGATTTGGTCTGAATATATTTACTTGATAAGGCCTTTTATAAGCTTAAGAGTTTCTCGGAAATTGGAGTTTTGTTAATGTTGTTATTTGTAATTTGTATCGATTGAAATGGAGAGGCGTCACATAAATCATGCTTCATTAGGTACGGTTGTTGTAGAGATATAATATAATTTTAGAATTAGATTAAATCATCTCCTGATGATGCTAGCAGGCTTAGCAAAATGCGTATTGGTATTTAGTTAAAAATCTCTTCGAGTTGCTTTAGTTTTTTACACCAAAGGTTTCAATACAAGCATTGATCTAATAATAAAGCGTTGCTTGAAGAGACTGTTATACATTTCAGGAATTTGAAGAAAAAATATATCACACTAGAAAGCCTGCAAGTATACTTTATATGTGCCTGCAAGTATACTTTATGTGTGCTTTATAATGACTTGTTTAATTACACCAAACATTTAACACAAGCAAACCATTAAAACATTTTTATGTTTTTGGATGATTTGCTTTTAGAATTAATTAACTTTACAGATATGTATGTATAACGTCCGAGAAATAGGCGTCGGCCTAAGATCAAGAAATCAATATAAGCAAAAATATTTCATCAAACCACATTTTGCATTAAATTTTACCTAGCAATTAAATGAATAACAATTTTCACAAATATTGAACCTATCTAGTTGCTATACGAAACAATTTTAAATATAAACCATTTTGAATTTTGAGTTAAGTAACGAATTTTACGGAAACTCTGTATATGTCAAGTTTTCGTTTTAAATTATATCTATTTGACTGGGCATTTATTGATATCTCTATTTTTTTTTATTGTTAAAAAATTATGTTTAACCTTTCCCAAACGTGAGAATTTTGATTTGATTTAATTGAAATAAGATTTTTAAATTTTAAATATGCACAATTTATATATTTTTTTATTTAATTCAATTTGACATTTTTAATCAATTGGCATATTTCAGAACTAAGCTCCTATATCGTGTCACTTATAATTTGAAAATATCAATATTTGGAACAAAAACTTTTGACTAGACGCGAATTAACGAAATTGCGAAGAAACCTCCACGAATAAATCGTATATTGTATATTTAGAAATCGTATATTTGTTCCCAAATAGGGCGTCATGTTTTGTTGTCTAATATTAATGTTTACACTACGGTTGGTTGGCTGTTATAACCACCATAAAAATTTTTACAAGAACGAACGAACGAACGTGCATAGAGCGTCCATATACTGACTATTTATGCACGCTTTTTTTGTTTTAATATTCATAGTTTAAGTTTTAATAATACTTAAAAATCTATTCATTATTCTAAATAATGTTTATAAATTAAATTCCAATAAATGAAACATTAATTCACTATAATATTGTTCATAATAATTTCTTATATTGAATTTTGTGGCCAGACGCCGCTACATATTGTTAAAACATACAATTAAAAATACGTATTTACACATATGTATATTAATTATATATATTTATATTTTACATATATGTATTTATACATATACATATGTATATGAATTTATACATATGTATTTATAAAAATATATACATTTGTATGTCCAAAGTTGTATACCGTAAGTCCGTATTAGTTTGAGAATGATCATAAATATTAAACGGTTATTGAATGATACTTGTAACTTTCTTCCTATTACCCAAGAGTACTTGGCTACTTCAATTATTGTTTCGATTTAGATCTTTCCGCCAGTTTAATTTTGTGTCAAGTGCATACTAAGATATTTCACAAAGTCAACATATTTCAATTGTTGGTCGTTTAATGTAATACGTGGACATTGGTTCGTTTTTGTTGTAAATTATGTATGAATTAATTTACTTGCATTTGCTTTCATTCTCCATTCCTTCAACCATATTTGGATTACATTTATGCAACTTTATCGATATGTTAAGGTCGTGTCTGGATTATGATGGGAAAATATTAAGCTGTATGATCGTCAAAGGCAGCTAATATTGTCATTTTAGTATCTAGCTTGTTAGCAGTGTATAGTAAGTTAACAGTCTGGGGCATCCCAGACGATAAGAACACAACTGAGAAAACTCATTATGAATGTTGTGAAAACTCATTGCAGAGTATCTATTCCTGTCCTCAAATTTTATCGTTCTATGATAACCTAGATTCGGATTGGTGATCTGGCATTAGTTTTTTGTTCATTCAGAATAATTTTCAAATTTCCGATATATATTTTGCAAACTCTTTGGACATTATTAGCAAAAGACCAATTAGTTTAACAGAACTTACTTGTTTTCCATATTTGGGTATCAGAATTATTTGTGCGACTTCCATAGACACGGAAAATATCGTATTCCAATAATGCCATATTAGATTATTCTTATAACATCCGAGCGATTGTTCTGATAACTTTTGGTAGTAATTCTTGTAAGATTCTCCCTATAAGTAAAGTACGTTTCAAGATATATCGTTGACCGATTGGCTACAATAAACTTTTAACAACCCCTGCAGTAACGAAACCCGGCAAAGTTGCAAGAAACGTAAACAGGGTCTGGCCTAATAAACTAACAGGTAAAAAGATAAAATTAATTTTATACCTGGATTAGTAGTTTCGAAATATTTTAGTTTAGTTCGCATTTTTTTTTTAACAGTGTAGTTCTATAATATCGATCGTATTTTTTGTTATACCAAACGTGCTAAAAATGTGGTGTTCTTGGCAAGATAATGATTATTGTGCCTCCGGTAGTGCTAATTTTAAGAGAAAACATTTTTCGCCCGATGCTAAGCAAATTGTTTAAATGTGTATGTTTCTTTACTTAATAGGGTGCTTAATGTAAATGTAGCCGCAGCAGAAACGTCTTTATTAACGAGAACTCCACTGTCTACAGTTAAAGATATTGTGACGAAGCCAATTAAAGCCAAAAAAAGTCCATATTGATTCTGGTAAGAGAAAATGTGTTGACGAAAGCGATAAAGACTTAATTCGAAGTAAAATTGATGCTGTGTATGAAGAGCAAACTGTGCCAACATTGCATTCATTGCAACAGCGGCTAAGGAATGATAAAAGCAACATTTTTTTGCAGCAGAACTAGCCTCTGGGGAATATTATCTCTCAGATGGGTTTTGGATATCGGACCATTAATAAAAAACTAATGGAATCACAACGATTGCGACGCTTTGACTACTTAAACTCTATAAAAAAAATACAGATTAGAAAATTGTCCCATTATCTACCTTAATAAAACATGGTTCGATACACATGAGACGCCAGCAAAAGGATGGGTAGACACATCAAGAAAATGCCAAACCAAAGCACCAGCGAACAAGGAAAAAATAAGTACAATTTTACATGCTGGTTCCGAGGATGGATGGGTTTCAAATTGTTTACGGTTATCCTCCAAAAATTTTAAAACATTCGTCTTTGGATTACCTTGACGACACCAAAGCAGAACTTTTTGAAGATTGGTTTAAAAATAGCCTTTTGATCAATGTGCCTAAGGAAAACGAAATTGTAATGGACAATGATAGTTATCATAACCGCCAAAAAATAAAGTTTCTAATGGAAGTAACACTAAATTGGAAGTGCTGATGGTAGGAATACAATCTCTACCATAGAAAGGAGACATATGGAAGGAGCATTTTGAAAACTTGCTTGGAGCTCATGGGACGAAGAACCCACCGTCGACGAGATAGAAATAGCAATCCGAATGCTAAAAAATATTAAAACTACGGCAAAGCAGAGCTTTCCCCTGTGTTTGTTGCCACTGACCTGCATCATATCAGAGATAGACTACCACGTTCGGTAGAGATATTATAAAGAATAGATGGAGGTCTGTTCCACCTGAAACTACTTAAAGCCAAATCAAAAACAAATAAAGTTAGCATTGTAGAACTACAGTATGTTTATTGTAGAAATTCTGTATGGACTTATTTAGTAAAGCATAGAAACTGTTTGGGAAATGAATGAATAAAATACGATAATATTGTAACAAACTGCTTCAAATAAGCTACGAGAGGCAGCTGATGATGTTATGATTGATCAATGAATCTATTGCTCTGCCAATATGCAAGAAGTGGTTACATATAGAATAGTGTTCTAGTTCCTGTATCAGAAGCAAATAAAACAACTGGAGAGATTTAAACATAAGATAATAAATGTTCAGCTGTTGACAGCCCTCTGTTGAATAACAGCCGTCATCTTGTTATATATACACTCAAGAGGTATATGGATACTGACTGTTAAATAAATTACACTAAGAACTTTCACAATTTGGGTTCCAATATAAGTTAACTGAATAAAATATTAATAAACAAGGGAATGTGTATTAAAAATTGTTAAAGTTTAAAAAAACACATAAATAACCTGGTTCAACATAAACACTTCGCTTACACAAAAATAATGTTAATGAAAAAATAAAATTCACGCTTTGAAAACCTTTATAACAAATGCTAAATATAATTTCCAAATCCATTAGTTGATCATAAATCGTTGCAAAATCTTCCTTTAATTTTGTGAATTCCCTATCAGAATAGAACAAGTGTGTATGCAATCAGTACCTGAACATTGAATTTTAATATTTCTAGTTCAAGGGTAGTCAAGAAACCTTCTTCCTCATATAAAGTCTACTTTTCACTCTCGACTTATTCATTCATTTCAATCATGATATATACCTGAAAATTAAAATAATTTCTTTCTTGAAGATTCTATTTAAAAATAAAACATATTTCTTACAACAGTGAATGCTTCCGTAGCTTACTAACTCTCATAAAGCGGTATGCCCAATCAATTAGAACACAACAAAACATTATAGCTAAGCAAATTATAACTAGAAAACAAATTGTACCTTTAATCAATGCGTAATTAGAAAAAATCTTTTAACTGTTATTTCCATATATGGAAAAATTTACTGTCCTGCAATTGTTCCCATATCTTCCAATAAAAAAATAACATGAATTCTATTTATTATGGCAAAATCGCAAGTTTTATTCACAAATGAATGAATTTTAATAGCCTTCTGCCTATCTTTTAATCAAAACCAGGAAAAAAAATCAAAAAAGAAAACAAATATCAATTATTTGCTTACTTAAACTGCCATGTTTGGTTGTTGCCATGTTTATTGCCATGTTTATTGGCTTACTTAAACTACAATAGAATTTTCCCTACTGCCTATAAACTTCGCGGTTTGCATTGCAACAAAAATGATTATATAATTATTAGATAATTATTTATGTATTTTTATGTAATTATTACACTTTTTGTTCATATTCTAGCTAAATTCATTACTTGACACAAACAAAGGGTATATAGGTCTCAAAACAAACACTGATTTTTATTTTTTAAAACAGTTGTTTTCCTATTCAAAACACAAGAACTGCAAGAAAATAATTAACTTATATTTTATATTATTTATTTCTTGTAGTATGCTTTCAACAAAATTTTTCATATGTAACTTATTTAATTTAAATCGCCATATTAGGCCACACTCAATTTGTTTTTTTTATATTTGGTTCCGTAAACCCACCCGCTAAACTACAACTTTTCATTATGATTTCACAGAAAGCATAAAACTTTATACAATAATGAATTAAATTTTCTAAATAAAGAAAAAATGGAGTGCGATGCATTGATATTGGCGAATGCGCCATGCCATATCTTACTTTTAAACTTTATAAAATCAGCTCAAACAATCGAAATCAATATCAAAGTCTATACATAATTAGTTATGAATAAAACTACGCAAATATTACGTTAAACGTTAAAGTTTATTAGGAATTAAAATCTACAAAAACTTAATTTGAAAATAAATTTTGAAACTAAACAGAATGAATTATTTTTAATAAAACTGAACTTAAAAAAATCCAATCCAAATATGTATTCGCTGTAGTTTTGCCCTAAAATTAACTAGACAACGAATTTTTTATTAATAAAATGTGGAAAAAAACAAGCGTTTTGAAAACAAAAAACATCTTGAAGAAACTACGAATAAACAAAAGAAAATTGCCTCTTCAAAAATTTTAGAGTCTCTAAACATAAATACTTACAGGATTTAGATAAAATAATAATAAACATTAATATTTACATACTTACAAAAAAACAAAATATCAGCCTTGATACTCTTAATTTTTGCATAATTATTTCCTTATATTTTTTACGTATATTTTTTTCCTTAGACTTAGGGTTTTTTGTCTTAAATATATGTTCGTATACCTCTGTTAATATAACAGTTTCATATTACCTAAAAATACGTCCCCATATATTATATCGACATGTATGACGTATAAAAGAAAAGGATTTCTACAAGAGCATTAAAATCTGATACTTTATTCCTAAAAAAATTAATTTTATCATTATATGGTATTCTGGCTTAACATTTTTGTTTCATTTTTGATGTAAAACGACTAGTAAATATATACTTACTTGTGTCTTCAAATATTTCAAGATCATTTCATATAGTCAGAATACATAAATAAAACAAAAATGTAGTTGACAATTAATACTGTTAATGTTAAGAGACGAGAGATAATGGGAGATTTCTTCAAAAGGCGATTCGGGTTAATTGTCTGGAAATTTCCAATATAAAAACTCTTTAAATGTAATTAAACTGTTCAAAAAACTGTTCAAAGTGCCAGTTAAATTAAAAAAAAATGAAAACTATAAACTAAGGATAACATTCACAAGAGTACTACTGGTGTTATGTAGTATAGTATAGTATAGTCTAGTATAGTATAGTATAGTATAGTATAGTATAGTATAGTATAGTATAGTATAGTATAGTATAGTATAGTATAGTATAGTATAGTATAGTATAGTATAGTATAGTATAGTATAGTATAGTATAGTATAGTATACTATTAGTATAGTATAGTATAGTATAGTATAGTATAGTATAGTATAGTATAGTATAGTATAGTATAGCATAGCATAGCATAGCATAGTCATAGTAGTATAGTATAGTATAGTATAGTATAGTATAGTATAGTATAGTATAGTATAGTATAGTATAGTATAGTATAGTATAGTATAGTATAGTATAGTATAGTATAGTATAGTATAGTACAGTATAATATAGAATAGTATAGTATAGTATAACATAGTATAGTATAATATAGTATGGTATAGTATAGTATAGTATGGTATAGTATAGTATAGTATAGCATAGTATAGTATAGTAAAGTATAGCATAGTATTATATAGTAGGTGTTATAAAGTACAAGG
>JARFXV010001716.1:0-108467 GCA_031761425.1 Cosmopolites sordidus | reverse complement strand
GTTGTGATGCGTTTGTAATGAAATCAATATTGTCATTATTTATTGTTACAAAAGGAATTTAATATTAATTAATAAAAAAAAAGGAACAGAAACAGGAACAAAGGGCAGAAAAATGTCTGTCGAGATAGCTAATAACAACACAAAAATTAACCAAGTCAAATATTTTAAAATTTACCTTGTGCAGTAGGTAGCTTTTTATTTTCAGTATTGTTAAATTATTCCTGGGTCATAAATTCTTATTTGCCCCACCACTGGAACTCACTTGCAATAATTCAGGTTTAATATCCTTCGGGATGTACTCCGGCTTGACCACGGAGAATTAGGAAAGCGCAAAAATATATCTTATGTTTTAGAATATATTCTGAATTATATTATTTCATATTTTATCATGAAAATACGTAATATGCCTTTTATACTGAGTTGTTTATGCAAAATACGCTTGACTAGTTCTTTTTTATGAGTTTTTAAAATAACTCATTAATATGAAAACCGCAATTAACTGAGTTTTTACACGTTTCACAAATTGTTTCTCCAGGAAAAAGAAATTGATGGGTTTTAGATGCGTCAAAATATTACACACACCCTCAGTTTTGTAGGAAAGAGGAAGGTTAACAAAAGAAGACCATAACACACCATATTTTAATACATTGTGGTTTTGCCACCACTTTTTATTAAATCAAAAATGTTTTTTCGTGATGAATCATATAACTGTTTTATTGTTTGTTGTGAAATGTCTTCCCGTGAAGCCTGAATAGCACGTCTGGTCATGATTCACTATAAACTTGTTTTGAAAGCATCCACAGACATTTTCAATGATATTCCAACCTGGAGTGATAGCAGGCTAGTGCAATTTTGAAATATTATTTTGTTCGAATCAATTGTTTTTTATAATAGCCCATACGCGCTGTACATATATATATATATATATATATATATATATATATATATATATATATATATATATATATATATATATATATATATATATATATATATATATATATATATATATATATTTATAAATATATTAGTTTTTGATTTCTTTGGACTGCGTCCAATGAGACAACTGTAGTCGTGAGTTATGCACTCCAACCGCTGAGTTCCACAATCTTATATGGAACATAACAACCTGCGTCTTCGCCAAAATGATTCTGTTAATTGCTGAAGGTGGGTTATTTGATTGTGGATAGGATTTCCTATTCTTGACGAGAGAGCATATGTCGGTACCCTGACGAGTTTAACCACCAACAGACGAAACATATGCCCTCCAATGTAGGGAATGAGTGGGCCTCGGTCTCGGTCAAGCAACTAACAGAATGCCCTGTTGCCAGATTGTGATTAAACATCATGACCTTACTTTAGCTAATCATTTTTAAAATTTAAACTTTAATAACAATTTAAATAATCAACTCTAAATTAAATGCAAATTACTAAGTAGCTAAAGAAGTATAATAGTAGTAGAAAGTAGAAAGAAGTATAATAAATGTTGAAAGTATTGCAAGTATCGTCGATTTTAGTACATCTATATAGATTTAGCACATTTCAAATTAATTCACACCAAATTTCATTTCATTTTCGTTCAAAAACAATCGACAACGTTTTTTAATATTTTTAATATGAATGGTTATTAAAATTAGAAGATCATATGATTACCAATGACATTTATTTATACATTTATTTATATATATATATTATGCAAGGACAAAACAGAGAAAGCGATGAAATATCTGCTTGCATTTATATTTTCATTAATCAGAATCTTAAAGGTACTGGCTGGAATCACTGCTATCATCTACAGTATTTATAATTAACAGAAGAACTTCTTTTCTATCAAGAATAAGCTTTTTGCCAGGCCATTTCATGATTTCACTTTCTGTTTGCTTGATCGTATTCTTTCATATCTGAAGAGTAACAGTACGAAGTGCCTCACATCCCATGTTTATACATTCTTCTTGTATATTACCATCTCTAAACATGGGTTTATTATAGTAATTTTTTACAATTCCCCATATAAGTTCAATTGGATTGAACATGCAGTGGTATGGGGAATATGTAAACATGTATGGTATGGGGAATATGTTGCATATTGTTCTGCTAATTTGTCTACTAAATATTTCCGTGTTTCCTAAAAATGAAAATTAAACTGTGAGTACCTAAGAATAAAGTACATATAACTACATTAAGAACAGTTTTTTCTGCAATTCTTCGTTACGAATACTCTGTTGATACATGATATAAATGGTGTCACGAATGGAACTTACGTATACAAAGCATAGTATTTGTAATCCTTTTAGTAGAACTACGCTTTCTAAGCGATTTTAAAACTTTATTGTTTTTCACTTTTTGTGAAATACTGCTAACAGTGAACATACTCAACCTTAAGATTGTTGCAAAACACTAAAAAATATATATTCTAGTTTTCTATAATATACTCTATGATTTAAACATATTTAATTATTAGCAATTTACTTAACATACCTCTCTAACTGCCGCAAAGGGTAACAATGGACCATTATTGTCTCGTTCTTGTTCAAAATAGTATATCAGAGATGATAGTAACCAAGAGTTACTATCATCTGTCAAGACAACTATTTAACTGATTTGATATTTTGCATGCACGACTCTGACAATTATAACACAGTTGTAATTAAACGAACTGTTTAAACTTAAAAGAACTGTTTTCGTCCGTAAGGTAAAAAATCAACAGTAAACGTTCAGATAGTATATATTCTATTATCTATATTTCGTATAAACTCCAAATATATCAATAAATATCAATATCAAGAAAAATATGAAACTCGGCAACGACACATAACTAATTGTTTTAGGTTTTTCACTTTTAATGGTATTAAGTGCAAAAAAATAAAACGTTAATATATCATTTAATTGTTTCATTATATACTACTTAAATTATCAGTATCAGTTCTGAAATTAATTATTGTTAGCTTAAAAAAATATATAAAATATGCTAAAGTCAAAAAATATGTAAGTCAAAAAATCTGTCCTAAGAAATATTTATCGATGTAAACCCTCGCCGGAATTTCATTAGAATAATTCCATCTGTTTCGAACATCCAAACGAACATATTTACACATTTATAATATTAAAGTAAGATATATACATAAATAAAAGTAAGAAAAATTCTCCGTAATCCTAACAAAAGAAAAGGAAATGCCAATAACTAACACTAATCAAATGAGAGAATATTTCCTTGCTTCAAATAATAATTTAACAGTTTATTAAACACATGTACACTAGAAGCATTCTGCATGCGGACGGGCAAGGTATTTAAGAGCCAAAGACCTTCCCCAAAACAATATCTCTTGGAGACCAATGGTTCTCACAATTGGTACATTATAATTGTTCTTAGAACGGACATCGTAAGAATCAGTGGCAGCTCGTGAGGGAGGGAGTTGGGGCGCTGCCCCTCCAGCATTTATTTATAGCTCGATATTTATAGCTCGACAGACATTTTTCTGCCCTTTGTTCCTGTTTCTGTTCCTTTTTTTTTATTAATTAATATTAAATTCCTTTTTTTAACAATAAATAATGACAATATTGAATTCATTACAAACGCATCACAACGTTACATGATCATAAACGCACCTACTATATATATATAT
The DNA here is from genome assembly GCA_031761425.1 of Cosmopolites sordidus. Classification (NCBI taxonomy): domain Eukaryota; kingdom Metazoa; phylum Arthropoda; class Insecta; order Coleoptera; family Curculionidae; genus Cosmopolites; species Cosmopolites sordidus. The sequence goes on along the minus strand of JARFXV010001716.1, from coordinate 104,844 downwards.
ATATATATATATATATATATATATATATATATATATATATATATATATATATATATATATGTATATATGTATGTATATATATATATATGTATATATGTATGTATATATATATATATATATATATATATATATATATATATATATATATATATATATATATATATATATATATATATATATATATATATATATATATATATATATATATATATATATATATATATATATATATATATATATATATATATATATAGATATATATATATATACAGATATATATATATATATATATATATATATATATATATATTATATATATCTAATCATCTAATATTTAATATTTAACATTTTAATTTAATCTAATATCATCTAATATTTTCACGGATGGTAGATAGTGTTTCTAAAACATTCTGGGTGTCGATCCGCTGATCCTGACATTCCAAAAGTATGGAAATCTCTTCTGAAAAAAAAAAAAACGTGGCAACGTGGCCGCGAGGTAGAAATAATCAATAAACGGACGCCCGACAGCGTTGCCGAGCGCCGCAAATGCTCCCAATCTACCCCGATATAACCTGCGCATGTATATATCAAATGAGAGAATATTTCCTTGCTTCAAATAATAATTTAACAGTTTATTAAACACATGTACACTAGAAGCATTCTGCATGCGGACGGGCAAGGTATTTAAGAGCCAAAGACCTTCCCCAAAACAATATCTCTTGGAGACCAATGGTTCTCACAATTGGTACATTATAATTGTTCTTAGAACGGACATCGTAAGAATCAGTGGCAGCTCGTGAGGGAGGGAGTTGGGGCGCTGCCCCTCCAGCATTTATTTATAGCTCGATATTTATAGCTCGACAGACATTTTTCTGCCCTTTGTTCCTGTTTCTGTTCCTTTTTTTTATTAATTAATATTAAATTCCTTTTTTTAACAATAAATAATGACAATATTGAATTCATTACAAACGCATCACAACGTTACATGATCACAAACGCACCTACTATATATATATATATATATATATATATATATATATATATATATATATATATGTATATATATATATATATATATATATATATATATATATATATATATATATATATACAGATATATATATATATATATATATATATATATATATATATATATATATATATATATATATATATATATATATATATATATATATATATATATATATATATACAGATATATATATATATATATATATATATATATATATATATATATATATATATATATATATATATATATATATATATATATATATATATATATATCTAATCATCTAATATTTAATATTTAACATTTTAATTTAATCTAATATCATCTAATATTTTCACGGATGGTAGATAGTGTTTCTAAAACATTCTGGGTGTCGATCCGCTGATCCTGACATTCCAAAAGTATGGAAATCTCTTCTGAAAAAAAAAAACGTGGCAACGTGGCCGCGAGGTAGAAATAATCAATAAACGGACGCCCGACAGCGTTGCCGAGCGCCGCAAATGCTCCCAAACTACCCCGATATAACCTGCGCAGTCGCTTTGGTGGTCGGCCGGCTATAAAAGCGAACACAACGACCCGTGCACGTCACTTGGAGCGGTCGGTTGGAGTCGAAGCGGACGACACTTGAAAATGGTAAATGTATATATATATATATATATATATATATATATATATATATATATATATATATATATATATATATATATATATATATATATATATATAAAGGGAGTTTTTTAACTTCTTTGGACTGCGTCCAAACAAGACAACAGTAGTCAGGAGTTATACACTCTCGACCGTTGGGTTCCACAATCTCATGAGGAACGCACAACAACCTGCCTCTCGGCCATAATGAGAAATGGTTAGTTACTTGACCGGGAGGAAGTCCCACCCAATAACAATGACAAACGAGTAACTAATCGAGATCATCTTGATGTGGGCTCAATTCCCAATCAAATGTATGAAAAAAGTGAGTAGATTTATATGGTAATATTGTATTTTTATCATATTTTATTGAACTATTTTAAAACAAACGTTTAATCTTGAAAATGTTCATAAAAAACTAAAGAACATGCAGTTCTTTGATTTATGTAAAACTTCGCTTTATACACTTCTAAAAGAAATTGGAAAATGAAGTAAAGATAATCCACGTAGGGGCCTGATGAAACTTCCAGATATTGACTAAACGATATTTAAACGAATCCAATTTTTGAAAATGCATCAAAATATTAAAGACGAATCTCTTTGATTTTGTTTATTTGGATGAAACATGGATATTTCAAAATGGTACCTTGAGTCACTCATGGCAAGATGATGATAACAAGAGGAGTGTAAAGACTACAAAAGGTGAGTGCTATACGTAATACTTAGGAGCCATTAAAGTCATGTTGTCATCAATAATTGTTTTAAGACGTGTCAATAATAACATGTTATTGCAGATATATTGTTCTTCATGCTGGGAACAAGAATGGCTTTATTCCAGAGACCGAATTAGTCTTCTTTTCTAAAAAAAGGCGATTATCATGGAGAAATTAATAAAGATAACATTCTGTTTTGGTTTGAAAACCAGCTGTTGAAAATCTTGGAGGAGCCATCAGTTATTGGCATGGATAATGCAGCATATCACAGTACCCTGATGGATAAACCTCCAACTAATGCATGGACAAAACCAAAAATTACTGAATGACTGATGAAACATAATCTTCCTTTTAAAACACTATCTTGAAAAGTGAACTGCTGCAATTCGTTATTCGATAAGCAGTCATTAAAGGGACAGGTTTGTGTTTTTTAACGTTCTTTTCAGGAACAAGCCTAAAAAAGAATATGTGGCAGATCAAATGGCTAAAGAGTATAGCCACAAAGTATTACGTCTTCCCCCTTATCATTGCATATTCAGTCCTATAGAATTGATATGGGGGGTGGTCAAAAAATATTAAAATCGCCATATAGGTCGAGATCGAAGAACTATTGATAACTGTTTGGATATGTGGAAAAAAGCTTTGTCAACAGTTACACCACAGATCTAGATGAACAGCATCAGACATACATAAGAAGAGATTCAAAGATGGTCTATAATAATTTACTTGAAGAACGATTCAGATACTGAAATTTGTTTTAGTGATACTGAATAATTAAACTTTGTGTGAACTAAATGAAAAGCCCCTATGTTGACAAGCAGAAGTTTCGAAACAAATTTTTGCTTAAAACTTTTAAAGAAAAAACTTTTCGTATTACTTTTTCATTTACAGTTTTATCGATTATACAAAGGCCAAAGCCTGGGTATTTTGATGTTGATGTGGCAACATCGTAACATGAGTGCGTTATAGATTTTGATGAGGTGCAACCATTGTTTCCCTGAATGAGCTGTATGTGTACCAATTTTCATAGCAATCGGTTATACAGTGTAGAACTTGATGTCCTGCAGCGCCATATATGGATGTTATACGTATGAAGAATAAGTGAAGCGTTCGAAACTTACGCAGAAGAGACGAGACAAAGGAAAAAATGAGAAAAGGGAAATGAAGGAGCTTTATCGATGGGAGATTATAGATAAATTGTGAAAAAATTCGGATAATTCTGACTGGGACTCGAACCCAGATCGTTCGATTACATGTCGATGGCTTTATCTATATCCATTGAGCTACATTGTCTATCGTACCGTGGCATTTTTAAATTTAAATACTGTAAGCAGGGAAAGTGCAGTTAAGGTGTAGAAGTGGATGCGCGACAGTTTCATCTAGTGGCGAGGTACAACATAGCGGATAGAGCGAAAATATTCACCGCGTTCAAATACATATGTTTACCAATTTTTATAGCGATTGGTTATATACTGTAGAAGTTGATGTTCTGCTATCTAGTGGCAAGTTGCAACTAAATGGATAGCATAAAAACCTTTTCCATGTCAACTTTCATGGTGATCGGTCAAACGGTGGCGGAGTTTATCGATCTCAAATTCTCAATAGCTTAGATTTTAGTAGCTTCATTGATTTACAGCAAAATGATTCAAGATATAAAACTGATGAGGTTCGAAGGTGTTCATATATTCAGTGTATACTTAACCCAAACTACTTTTTACTTAGTAGGTACATACTAGGGTAAAGACTTTACCGATTAAAACTACAGCTACAAATTAACGGAAAGAACTACAAATATTCTCAAATAATCCTCAAAATTTCTCTTCTAATAATTTGAACAACTTCGAAAGAAAGAAAAATGCTTCTTTAATTGTTAGCACTTAACAATCAATGTAAAATAATGCATATTGCGTGCCCTTGCAACAGATGTCGCATACTTAAACTCAGTTGTTAAAAAAATTTGTCATGTTTAAATTAGTAACTATTAGTTATTAATAATTTTCCATTAAATGAACCAGTACCGAGACATTTTGATTTGAATTTAATAATAACTGTTCGACTGTTTGACTCCAAATATTACCATAAAGGTGATTAAACTGAAAATAGCCCTTGGATAAAGAGAAGTTAGTAGTGCTGACACAATATTTCATCGATTATTCGGCAGAGTCATATTGAACAGAGTTAGTTTAATACGTATTTTGAATATCCATTTGTAAATGTCCGTTGGTTAAAGTGTATTAAATTCTACACAATATATTCAATATTTATTTTTGATAATATTTGTAGTACATGTATTTAAAGGAATTATACTTTTTGTCGTAAAAAAAACAGGAAAGGTTTAAATAACAAAAAAAGTTAAGAAACCTTAAAAAATCTTGGTATTTATTCAAAATATTTCTTGTCTATAGAAATTCAACAATTTGCACGATCCGGAAATACATGGAATTATTTTTTTCACGTCGTTGATTAGTATGATGTAAACGTTAATCGTTAACATAATCGTTAACAAGTTGTTGAACAACTTTTTCTATTAACTTTTTTCGGGTGTCTCGTATGTTTCTAACGCGAAGCAAAATATCGAGAATTGACCCTGTTTGTCAATTCGTAGTAAGCTGAGTTTAAAATTCAGATTTCAGCTGAGTATCTGAAAAAAGTGACCTATCAATTTTTATGACTGTGCAAAAATTCAAATTTGTATTCCTTCAAATAACGAAAATATGGGAGTGTCTTCATCTTAAATGCGACACACTGTATATACTCAGATTTTTTGGCATGGATATTTAGGTTTGTGGTACTAGTTATCAACCAGTACTGTATTTTGAATGACTTGAATACGAGATTACAAGGCCGCAACAACAACATTTTCTAATGCTAGACAAAGTCAATGCCTTCATCAAGAAACTTGAATTGAATATTCTTTTCACACATTTTCCAGATAGCAACGATTATTTGTCGAAAAGATGTGTTCTCAATCCGTTTAATGAAAGGTCGTTGCAGCTGCTAAATTACCTATTAAGATTCACAACCAACTTATTAATATATCGGGCGACAAAACTCTACAACTAAAATTTTTAACACAAGATTTAGATAAGCACGACGATTTGAATACCAAAGCCTAGAAATGGAAGCTTTGAAAACATTAATCCTCTCCGCTACTTCTTACTTATTCGAAAAAAACTCGTCTGTGGGGTTTTAAAAACTAAATATATAAATCGTATATTATCACTGAAAAATAATTTGCTTATGTGTGTTTGCCATCCACGCATAGAAAAACTTTTAAGTGAAAATCAAAATCAACTTTCGTTAAATTATTGTTTCAAACAACTTTGGCTATTACTTTATTTAAATTTATTTCATTATGTTGTTATTACGTGGTAATATTTAATTTTCTCACACTTATTTTTAAATTAAGAATACTTTAAGAAAATAATGTTTCGTATACGTTTATTTATTGAACACATTGCGACCCCCCCCCCCCCCATATTCCTGGACGCGACTCCCACGCTAAGAAACAATGTTCTAGATCCAGCTGTTTTTTCCAGCGATAATTTCTTAGAATATATTTTTTATAGAATTAATATAATAATAGAATTATAGAATTAATTTTTGTGATGGCGAAGATGTCATTGTTGTTGTAAAAGAGTAGCTGGCAAGAAAAGAAAGTCCCTAAAGCTCTTCCAAAGTCTCTAAAGCTCTTCGTCATCATTACACCAACTGTATTAACATTTCAATTAAAATTGTTTCAAGCGTTCTCGATATTTCGTTTTGTGTTAGGAGCAATAGTTCGTGAACTCTCTTCATATTAGTTTGAAAACTTGCTGGTACAAACTTACAAACCACAATAGGGCGACAAACAATTTACAATTAAAACGGAGCAATAAAGCACGAAATATGAAAGGGCCGAATTAATTTGTGCGCTCGTAATATATGGGATAGTAATAAATGATATTACATACCTGTTGTTTACTGAAGCTTGTAAACTTTTCTGCAACAAAAAGGCATAATTAGTATATGATTAACATCAGGTCTGTAAGAAATCGGTTAAAATATAAGAATAACGTTACGAGGATACAAAATTGGTACACCCCGTCCAGCCTGTTTGACTTTGCGTGGCTGTCTTTTAATTTTATGGCGATTTTCCTCATGGAGTTGCACAGCTCTGTATGACTAATCCCATCATTTGGGTCTGCCGTTTGCCATCTTTTCCCATTCATACGCTTGACATAGAGTTCTTTAGAGACAATTTTTTGTGGTCCTTGTATTTTCTGTTCGACCTCCAAAATTTCGTGTATAGTTCTTTATTTCGCCATAGAGGATCTGCACCATCATCCTAGTGCTCTACATGTTTTGGCAACGACCTAATCATCTTAATTGCGCTTTTATGATCTTGGATTTTATATTCAAACTGCTGGCTCTTTCAAGTACCACCAGATTGGTCTCATAGTTTTGCCATTTTCTTCTCAAATTTTTTCGGGGGCAATCTAACGAGTTGTTTATGTACTTCCGATACGGGACCCAGGATTCAGCCCCAAGCGGAAAAGTAGGAATTTTAAAGGCATTATAACACTGATTTTGTGTGCTCCTTTATGTCTTGGTTATTGAACACCTCGCCTAAGGTATTGGACCGGTTACGGGTGGTGAATAGTGAAAGTTCAATTAGATATTAATGGACAGCTGCGAATATCTCAAAATAAGCCACCCCGAACCAAGGCCAAAAAAAACTAAATCTACTTAGCGTCTGATTTGTATCAAGCGGTTGAGTGGTCAGCGTCTGTTCACCAATGGTGCGGCTGATATTTAAATTTTGGATCTAACCTCTCCAGTCTTAGCTTCTGAACCGTCATGGTTCAAATCTTTAATTCAAAGTGCAAGATGAAGCGTTCTAGTAATTAGAAAATTAGCCCAGGAGGTAGACAATCCTCTGCCAGCTTTGCTTGTACAACCGGACTTTCGGATTCTGGGGCGTCCGGGCTTAAATGGAAAATCTGTCAGAGGAAGTCGGAGACCTCTGGCCAACGTCTGAAACAGTAAATATCAATTCTCTCCTGCGCCCAGAAAAACTACACGAATTAGGGCGAACATTGAATCAGCAGAATATCCAAATTTTAGCTTTGCAAGAAACCAGATTGACAGATAACAACACTTTGGAATTCAGCAACTACAGATTTTTAACAGTAAGACGGACAAAAGAATACTCAAAAATACACCATATATCGGTGTTGTTTTCACCATCTCAAGAAACATTCTTGGTTCTATAACTAATGTCCAGCCAGTAAATAATCGATTATGACACTATCCCTCAAAACCTATACATGCATACCTCCCAGTTAACGAGGAAAATAAATCTAATCGTGAAAAAGTAAGTAAGTCCTGGGAAATTCTGGAAAAGACCATCTCTAAAATTCCCTCTAAGCATGTAAAAATCTTATTGGGTAATTTCAACACCCAACTGGAGAAATAATGAAAGTACAGGAAAACAGTCGGCAGTTTTCAGACTCATAAATGGACCAACCATAATGGTAGAAGATTGGTTGAACTATGTTCGTAGTTTAATCTAAAAATAATGTCAACTTATTTTAAGAAAAAAATAACATAACCCCAATTATATTCGTACCCCAATTATAAAGAGATTCTGAATGTTCAAGTCAGGAAAGGAGCTAACATAGAACGGATCATTACATGACTAGAATCAAACTTAGATTAAAACCTCGAAAACTTATTCAAAAGAGACTGCTAATACCAAAGTTCGACCCTACGAAAATAAAACTAACCCTAACAGAAGAGTTTGATAAACAACCAGTACAGAACTGGCAAGAATTGAAACAAAAAATTATTAAAACAGCCTTAAAGTTGGCCCCTTTACAAAAACGTAGAAAACATCCGTGGTGGGATGAAGTTTGCGAGCAAGCAGTATTAAGCCGAAGTAAAGCATTCAAAGATTGGAACAGTCAAAAAACAGCAATAAACTATAATATCTTTTTAGAAGTAAAAAAAGAAGGATCGAAGCTAATTAGACAAACTAAAATAAAATATGAAAACAATCAACAACAAATGAAATAAGAAAAGATTTTGAAAAAAAAATAACACCTGAAATTTTTACAGGACATTTAAAACTAAATTAACATTGCAAAGAACTTGCGAAATATTTTGAGTAACTACTAAACTGTCCTGAGTCTTAAATAAATTACCAACACTAAACCCTTAACAAACAAACACAGATTCATTATAACCGAATAAAGATAAAATAATTATTCAAATCAAGAGACTTAAAAATAACAAAGTTTCTGGTGAAGATGGAATCACTGCTGAACTTTTGAAATGCGCTGGTCCAGGTACAATCAGGGAAATAACCAAAATTCTACAAGAAGTTTCGGATTCCGGAAGATTGGAAAGATGCTCTAATCCATCCACTACACAAGAAAGGAGATAGAATGGATTTAAACAACTACAGAGGGATATCTCTTCTCCCAGTTTGTTACAAGATTCTATCTCAATGTCTACTAGACAGAGCACAGGAACAGTTCGAACCTAAAACTGGTGAATATCAAGCAGGTTTTCGACCGGGCAGATCCTGCCCTGAACAGATCCTGAATCTATTTGTTGATCTTAAGACATCAAAAACTGTACAATAAAAATCTCGTCTGTACATTTGTGGATTTCAAAAAAGTATATGATTCTATTGACCGTGAATCGTTATTCCAAATCTTGAAAAAACAAGGACTAGATCTGAAAACTCAATTATTAAAGCAACATTAACTGACACAAGGTCAAAAGTTAAATTCATGGGTGACATCTCAGAGCCCTTCGAAATTAAAACGGGAGTGGTACAAGGGGATGGACTCTCGCCACTCTTATTTAACTATGTTCTAGAAAAAGTATTACAGGAGTGGCGTGACAAAAAGCCGGCCCTTAATATTGACCAGCCTACTAAACTGGGGAGAACCAACATCAAAATTGATTGTCTGGCGTTTGGTGATGATCTAGCAATTTTGGGTCAAGATATATTAACGGCACAAAAACAGACAGAAATCCTAAACGAAACAGCAGAAAAGGTAGGACTCCAAGTTTCCTTTGAAAAGACACAATACATGACCTGCAACAGACTAAGAACACCATTTCTAAAAACAAAATATGGTTACATCAGACGAGTTTCTCAATTCAAATATTTGGGTGAAATAATCATGAAAAATGGATTGGAAAAAGCGGCCAATAAGGGTAGATTTCAAAAAGTGGAAACAGCATTGAAAGTTACACAAAATATTTACAACAAAAAATGCATATCTAAAAACACAAAACTGAGACATTACAACACAGTTATTAAACCGGAATGTCTATATGGGGCAGAAACGCTCGTTTGGAATACAAAGAGAGACACCGAAAACATTGAAAAGAAGGAAAGAAAAATCATAAAAAAAATGTTAGGTCCCAAACAAATAAATAGCACAACATACCGACTTCGAGAAAACCAAGAAATCAAAGAATACACGGATAAACCTAGCGATTTTAGAAAAAAGAAGACTTAAGTTTTACGGACACATTAAGCGGATGAACCCGAGTAGGCTAACTAGATAAATAGTCGAATTTTATGAAAATAGGAGTAGAGCTAAAGTAGAAATAATTAAATGGATTGCTGCAATTAAAGAGGACCAATGATCAGCAAATATTACACAAAGTAAAATTCAGGATAGAGGCTGTTTCAGACATAAGGTTAACGTTTGGAAGGTGGGTCAGAGGGAAAAATGTCGAAAGACTGGAACAACTAGGTCTACCGAAAGGAAAAAAGCTCATAGCAAAGGAAGGCTAACGACAACAAATGCCTCTATCTATACTGTACTTCGTGTGGTCCACCAGGGCCTATACGTGAATAATATTATATATATATATATATATATATATATATATATATATATATATATATATATATATATATATATATATATATATATACCCCCTCTTCCATTTGGACTGAAAATTAAATCTGATATATACGTGAAGGGGATGTGTTATGCTATATTACTATGAGTAAATACAGCGAATTTTTAAATTAAACACAAATTATTTATTTAAATATGAATATGAATAATAAGACTTGTATATTTCTACTACTTCTACTTGTATATTTAAAGAATTGTATGATAATTCTTTCGACACAAAGTGCCTTTTTCAAATTAAAAACTACAAGGTTCAGAGTTCTTCGTTTTAGTTCTTAGATTTATAATTAATTTCCATCAATACATATCCATTTCGCCTACCTATTGAATCTTAACAAATTAATTTATATATTAATAAAGACAAAACTAAACTTTAGTAATTTCGAAAACCTCAACCTCGATTGATAAAGCACAACTGCAGCAGGAAGAGTTCAGAAATACTAGGCTAATTGAAAAGGTGGCGGAGCGGAAATGATAAAACAAGTTCATAGCTGAAAAATTACTTTATTTTTCCGTATATTCTCTTTTAAGCTCAATACATTTTTTCCAACGGTTCTCCAACAGATTTATTACATCTCTGAAATGATTTGGTGGAAGTCCTTCAAAATACTCGGCTGGTGTAACATTTTTATTTGATAAAAACCACTGGCCACATAGATATTTGTTGAGGTTTGGGAGCAGATGAAAGTCAGAGGGGGCCAATCTAGCAAATATGGAGGATGCTCCAACAATTCGTAGTGTAATTCCTTCAATTTGACTATTGTCTTAATGAAAAATGATTTTTTTTCTTCGCTAAACCAAGTCTTTTCTCATGAATGTTTGAATCCAATTGGTCCAAAAAGGTTTGAATGATACGGTCCTATTATTGTTTTACCGGTTTGAAGAAATTGAATCAAAAAATTGATGCCATCATCTTTCTGGTCGATTTTGTCTACTTTGGCTGCTTCGGAGCTGAATAACTGGGCTCAGTCCACTCTGCGGTTTGTTGTCGCAGTTCAGGATAATAGTAGTAAAGCCAAAATATTTAAAATGACGTTTAAAATCTATTTTATCCTTCCGAAATAGATCCAACTGTTGGTTGGAAAGTTTTATTACAAGTCGTTTTTGATCAGAATTTAACAAATGCAGCACATAGCTTTCTCAATCTCAATTGCTTTTTCAAAATATGAAAGACCGATTTTGTTGAGATGTCAATTTAGCAATTTAGCAATTTCACTCAACGTCAATTATTGTCTATATTATCATCCATAACCATATCATGTATAAACTTAATTATTTGTTCAGTAGTTCTACTTATTGGACGTCCAGATCGATGATCATCATCCAGGCTTGTACGACCACGTTGAAACTCACCTGCCCACCTACAAACCATTGTTTTTCAAGGAGTAGACTCCCATAATACATTTACCATTTCACTATGAATTTCCATTGTCTGTAAACCTTTTTTTTTACCAATAATTTAATCAGTGCACGATTTTCAATATTTTCCATTTTAAAAAATAACACTGATACGTTTATTTAGCTGCCTTTTTTTTACAAATGAATTTACAGATCGACTTGAAATTTAACATATGTTCATTTGAAGGATGAAATTTAAAATGTATTAGATTATATAGTTCTTTTACTGCTCTATCGGTGTCGCTCCGCGAACTTTTCAATTAGCCTAGTATAAATACTTATGTGGATCTATCGCTTCTGAATTAAACTGTGTGATAATGAAATTCCTGTTCGATTGAGTTAGTGATATCTGCGCCATTAAGAATCATTAATATCCAAGAAAAATCTTATCTTGGCTATATGTTGTGTAATGATAGCTGTTACCTACTCCAGGTTGTAGTGAAGGTAAGAGCGTTGAAAATTAATTTTGCGGAGCTAGAAATACAGAACATTTTTAATAAATTGTCCGTTAGTGGAGCCAGCATAGAAGGAAAAAAATATGCAGTATGATTATCAAGGAAAAAAGAAGTTTGCTAGCTTAAATGTAGGTAAAGTAACCCACTCCATTGTATAGACTGTGTATATTAATTTTAGAATATATTGGTTTTTTTTTCAACTACAGACCAATCGACGAATTCCCACTTTCCCCTATTACTATGGTAATAATCTCACCCCCTAAACCGACAGTGGCTTTACACAACAACTACACCCAAGTATCATAGAGATAAACAACAACATAAATGTTCCTCCGGTACACAATTACGCCGACAAGAATGAAGACATTAAGCGAAAATTATCACATTTCAGCGACAAAATTCCTTTCGCCGGCAATTGTTTTGTCGATGGGGCCTTCTGACTATGGCGCGAGAGGGCGCACCGTTGCGTTGTTGAAACTACAACTCGTGTTCTTGACGACCTCTAAATGATTCGGTTTTGGAAAAGAGAAATTATGTTTTTGTCGATTTATGTTGTGTATTATAATGTCATATTTTCGAACAACGATATTCAGAAGCCACGTATTAACAGCATCTTTGTTGAAACTTTTAAATATACGGCGATAGGGCGGAAAATCAGATTCTTTCCAAAGTTAGATGTAAAGGTGGTTGCATTTGTAAAAAGTAACTTCTTTTCTAGTACTGCCTCATGAACTTCAAGCAGATATTAATATTGTTTTGACGGTTTTGATATTTTCGCTATGAAAAAAAAACTGGTTCCCTATGTTAATTAAATACTTCTTTTTGCGTGGAAAAAACATCGTCCAAACTATGAAAATATTGAAAAATTAAGGCGGGTGCCTTGTTCCTACACGATTTCATGTTTTATAAGTGATTTAGTAATTTTAATGTGGTCGCACCAGCAAGACTGGCGCTCCACTTTTAGGATGACTCATCGTTGAGATCACTACTGAGAAATTGTTTTAAGGAGTATATAATTCAGTATATTAAAAGGCATTTGGTAGTACAGTATTCATAGAGTAAACTGTATTCAATAGTATAGTATTCAGTACAGTAAAATGTATTCAGTAGTATACGATTCAGTACATTAAAATGTATTCAATAATGAGTACAATTCAGTATTCACTACAGTAAAATGTATTCGGTAGAATGATATTCAGTACTACACTATTTAGTACAGTAAAATGTATTCAATAGTACAATTATCAGTACAGTATTTTGTTCAGTAGCACAGAATTTAGTAGAGTAAAATATATTTAGTAGTACAATATTCAGTACCAGTAAAATGTATTCAGTATAGTTAAATATATTCAATAGTACTGCATTCAGTGCAGTAAAATGTATTCAATAGTACAGTAGTCAGTACATCATTCAGTACAGTATTCAGTATAGTGTTCAGCGCAGTATTCAGTATAGTGTTCAGCGCAGTATTCAGTACAGTGACATGTATTCAGTAGAACTGCAATAAAATATATTTAATAATACAGTATTGACTGTAAAATGTATTCAGTAGAATAAACATTATTCAGTAGTACACTATTCAGTACAGTAAAATTTATTCAGTAGTACAGTATTCAGTATAGTAAAATCTATTCAGTGGTATAGTATTTAATACAGTAAAATGTATTCAGTAGTACAGTATTCAGTACAGTAAAATGTATTCAGTAGTACACGATTCAGTACATTAAAATGTATTCAATAGTGCAGTATTCAGTACAGTAAAATGTATTCGGTAGAATGGTAATCAGTACTAAACTATTTAGTACAGTAAAATGTTTTCAATAGTATAGTTATCAGTACAGTAATGTGTTCAGTAGCACAGTATTTAGCAGGGTAAAATATATTCAGTAGTACATTATTCAGTAGTACAATATTCAGTACCAGTAAAATGTATTAAGTATAGTTAAATATATTCAGTAGTACAGCATTCCGTGCAGTAAAATGTATTCAATAGTACAGTAGTTAGTACATCATTCAGTACAGTATTCAGTATAGTGACATGTATTCAGTAGAACAGTATTCACTACAATAAAATGTATTTAATAATACAGTATTGACTGTAAAATGTATTCAGTACAGTAAACATTATTCAGTAGTACACTATTCAGTAAAATAAAATGTATTCAGTAGTACAGTATTCAGTATAGAAAAATTTATTCAGTGGTATAGTATTTAATATAGTAAAATGTATTCGGTAGTACAGTAGATTTTACCCAACAAATGTGTCTTAAATATGGAGATATTCCTATACAACGCGTCAAATTCCACTTGCTAAATCTTACTGTGCAGGAATTGCCTACACAGAAATGCCAATAACTAAATTATCAACATATACTTTTGTCTAAACTTTTAAATTTTAGATTTACCACTAAACACCAAATAACTTTTTTTGAACTGCCCGATGTACGTTTCGCTAACTATGTTAGCATCATCAGGAGATGATCTAATCTAATTCTAAAACTAAACTATGTACTATTTATATGAAAAAGCCTACCTAACGAAGCGTGTAAAAATCTTGAGCCCTGAAGTTTACTAAACCTTACATTAATAATTGAAAAAGTTAACTTTAGTTTTTAGTAAATTTGTTGTAAAACTTTTTTGCAATACGATAACACACTATAGCACATCGCAATAATTCTCCTCGAATTTTTAGCTAAAAATTAAACAAATACCCTTCTGTAAACACCATGCTCATCAGATATGGCACCTTGTGACTTTGTCGTGGTTGCTCAATTGAAGAAACCACTTCGTGTATGCCATTTTGAGCTCACAGAGAGCATTCAAGATAATTTGTAAAATTATTATTGATTATAGTTATCCATGTATAGGATGTTCATATTTCTATTCCAGTGAGTATATATCCTTTCCACCAGGCAATTTATTCAATTAAAAAGACCCAAAAGATTTATAAGTCTACGTTTCGGGACCCAGTTACCGTAATCAATCATGTTAGTTGAATAATACAATACTGCTAATTGTTACTTCACCAATCAGGATGCCGCACCACCTTTAACCTGTACACTATAAATTAAAGTTACCTTTTCTGCCCGTTTCACCTACACCCATTAATATCCTCCGCTGGTCCTTCCAAAAATTAATACCCTTGTTAGAAGCTTTATCATTTGTTTTCTGCGGATTGGAAGGCGGTCGCAAAACATATTGCGGCCCTTATCAGTGCGAAAACAAGGGACCGTAAATAGAATTGTTTTCTAAATTCCCTTTGGAATCAGTGTTTTAGTGCTACTTTGATCATATTTACATTTTCAAGCGAATCCCGTGGCATTTTGAGTTTAGATTCTCTTTGTTTTTGTTTGCTAATTGGTCGTTGTTTTAGTCATTGAATAATATCACGTCCGAATAAAAGCCAAAATAATATAACAATAGGATAAAAGTATATATAAGGCGTGACAGAGAAACTAGCTGTTATAAAAGTTGGGAAAGAAGAAATCAAACATTTTATTTTTTAAATAAAACATCGGAAAGATAAAAGTTACCTCTCTCTTTGTGTAAACACTTTTTCCATTTCAACCGCACAATACTCATTGCAGTGAGCACTATTTCTATTGGAATTCATGTTACTTCTTGCTAAATGTTGAGTTTTACCCAAGCAAGCAAAATTTCTAGCAGATCAACGTAGATTAAATCTGGCGATTTTGTTGGCCAAGGAATGTTTTCATATCTGTAGATGACATAATTAGACAAGTACCGAATGAGGTTTATTGATCTTCTAGGGATGTGAATAGCTACTTCATCTTGTCAACTAATTTGTCAAAAATATTCGATTATATGGATAGTACAGGAGAAGATCTGTCGTAGATCTCTATTTAATTCATAATTATATGATAACATAAGACAGTTGTTAAAAATATCTCAGCAAAGAGTTTATTGTCACAAGAAATGTGACCAATCTTTCATAATATTAAGTTTATACAAATCAAGTAATTAAACGTTGATCTTGGGTATCAAAATTCAGAAAAGGGTTTTGTGAGTAAGTACCACTTACGGCATCACTAAAAATGGTCCTAACTAAAAAAATATTAGCTTGATTCATAATATGGTATTCAGTGAATGAATGATTGAAGTAAAAAAAAATATAATAGAGACATTTGTTTTTTTAGGAGACAGGTCCCAATTACGCTGACCAACAATGTAAATGTTTCGAGTTCAAAAATGACTGATTCTTGTGTATTTCTACCTGCTGCACTTGGAGATTGGCTCATACTTTGGAGATACAGTGACAGGTCATGTTATATAGTCTACCTTTTCGGTTTGGGGAAAATTTTGTTTTTAAGAGTTGTCACACCTCTCAACTGAAAAAATACAACGTTCTTTTTGAGCTGTTTGTAAGTTATAAACATAATTACCATTGCTGGGACTGTCAGTTTCATATTGTTTCGGTTGTAATTAGTGCAGAATGTTTGTTTTTCAAGTGCTTTTGAAGCAAATGTTGCTTTTAAATGAAAATGCCTCGAAAATACGAAGATTAGGAAATAATTTTTCTTACATTTATGGTGAAATATCATTTTTGCCACAGAAAAGTAATCTGACGCCTATTGTGAAGACTGCCTATCACCATTATTTTGGTATGAAGGTAGGAGGCCAGGATAAGTCATGGCCCTCACAAAAGGAACTATGGATTTTGCTGTACCTATGATTTGGAGGGACTCTACAAACCATACAGATGACTGCTATTTCTGATGACTCCACCTGTAAAGGTAGGATTGTCAAAGAAAAGAGGAACAGTTCAATACCAGAATCTTCCATCGGTTACTCGACCTATTTCATATTCAGATAGTTTACCAGTTCATACTCCACCCCAAACTTATGACCTTAGATGTAGAAAAGAAAGACAGTGTAGAAGAAGAAGAATCCAACAAGCCTTATACATCCTATGACCCTAATTTTGCGGAAAATGAGAATGAACATGGATAAATAGTCCATCAGGATATTTCTGGGATGGAATAAAGATATCAGGGCCGTTCGAATGAAAAAGTGCTTGCGGTTTCCGCAAGTGCTTGCGATACTCCACAACTCACTTACAAGAGGCAAGTCAAAAGAAAACGATCTCAAGAAGCAACTATATGATTCTCTGCAGACTCAACAAACTGCAAACAAAAATCAATGGTTAAGACTTTGAACGAGGTAAATTAAGTGCTTCTTCTTATACCTTATAGCATTAGAATTAAGACTTTATTAATTTAATATCAAGATTAAATTTACTTACATTTTTAGTATTAACCCTTAAAGTCCCAGAAAAAAAGAATTAAAAAGAGAGGTGGATCCCAGAAAATAATATCTAAATATCTGATATACCAATTTTAATACTTTTTAAAATTGGTATATCATTTTAAAATTGGTATTAAAAGTTTTCTCATAATCCGTTAAAATATAATACTTTCAGTTATTGTATATAACAGAAACTACAGCTAATAAACATTTTTCTTTATGATTTTCGATTTACTGAACCCAACATTAATAGGATTTGATTCATGAAGTAAAGGAAAGATTAAAAAAAATGTTTTTGAAGGTCAATGTTATTACTGCGAATTAGATCTTAAAAATGTATTTATTTTTTATGGTATGGATATAGACAAATTATTAAAATATAAACTCAAACACATAAACATGTAGATATACACTCTAACAGGATACAACTTATTATAGTTACATGTACATATTTATAGTTACAAGTCTAGTCTATATGTAATCTATCGATTCTGGGTTCAACAGCGGATATATCGTTATATATAGTGGAGATTGCCGCCTGCCCTCGCAGTGTAGAGAATACGCACACCCGCCATGTTGGGTTTTAATATGTAAAGCGTTAAGCATTTTTTTTTTGTTTTTAAGCAATGTTTTTTTTACTGAGTAGCCCATTTTTAAGTCTATGCGTTAGTGAGATCAAACTCACCTTGCATAACCGTTCCTGAGGTTTTTGTCGATGGTCGCCTACTGCTCAGTCGATTATGGTTGGTGTCTTCCATATATATGTGGATTGGTGGATTTTTATTGTCCAGGATCTTTTTATACTCATTTATAAGAGCAATTGTTCATCGTAGCTGATGAGGTGCCTTTTAAAAAGTATCTACTGGTTGGGTGCTTAAAATGTCAAAAGGCAAATCATTTCTGGAGCAAATTTGGAAATAATTAAAACGAGTTTAAACTGTGTAAAATGTCTAAATCCTCGCTGAAATTTTTTGAATCGATCGTTATGTTCCTTAAGGTGTAATTTAATATGCTTAAAACAAATCTGTAAATAATTTTTTTTCGATAGCATATAAATATTCTGTAACAGGCAAATTTACAGTATGAAATTTGCAATAATTTTATCAATCCATAACATGTATCTACAGTGAGCAATAACGAACAAAACTGATTAAGGTCTGTTTATTCCTTTATTATTACATTTTTTTATTATTCTCAAAATTGAATGAATGGACAACATTTCATCAAATGTTTAATTTTCCTTTGGACATATAGTATAATTTAAGCTAAAACAAAGAAACTGTATATAAATCTGAATTGGTGGGTTTTAATCGAATATAATTTTCCATTTCTCGTATTTATTATCAAATATATCTTTTCCTCTAACCAATTTATCCAATTAGAGAAGTCCGAAAGATTTATAAGTCGTCGTTTCCAAACCGACTTACTGTTATCCATCATGGTAGATATATATTACAATACTCCTAATTGTTACTTCACTAATCAGGATGCCGTAGCCCTTTAACCTGCACACTATAAATTAAAGTTACCTTTTCCTCCGGCTCCACCTAAACCCATTAATATTCCCAGTTGGTCCTTCCAAAAATTAATACCCCTGTTAGAACCTTTATCATTTGTTTTCTGCGAATTGGAAAGTGACCACCGTAAAACATATGCCGGTGTTATCGGTGAGGAAACAATGGACTCTGTATTAAATTATTTTCACAATGTTATTTGTACTGTTGTCTTAGAGCTACGTTGATCGTATTAATGTTGAAAGAAATTTAAAAAATTTGAATAAAAAACTAATACTGAGTAGTTCACTATCGTTATTATAACACCCTGTAACTTTGCGATGCTAGGTCAAAATGAAGTGATATTGTCTGGGTATTGTCTAGGTACCCTAAACGCGTTATACACATGCTTTAAATTGGTTTAAAGTTGCTGGTGTTCGGGACAGTAGATAATAAATTTTATGACGATAATTCTTAAACGATCATAAAGCTAATACGAAAACAATATCCGACATATTGTTGATATGATAAAATGTAAGGCAGAACAAGGCGGTCTTTCGATTGGAAAATTGGGCTCGCGATGGTTAGCGAAAGAAATATTGAAATATTACCAACAATATGTGCTCTAATGTACCATAATAAGTTTTAAATAAATAACGTCACATTGAGAAACACATGATTAATTATTTTATTAAATAAACCGTTGAAAATATCCACCATCCCATTCGTCGTAAAAGAAGCTTCGTCGGTTGATAAAATATTGAATTAATAAAATATTATTGCTTGATAAATTATTTGTTGTTTAATGTCAAAGTTGAAATTACTAGCACTAATTTTTCACATCATAACGCCACGTTAAGAAATACATGATTCATTTAATTTTATTAAATTAAATATTCAAAACGTTTAGCAACACAGTCACCTGTATGGGTCTTTCAAAATGAGCCAAATCCAACAAAAGTTTTCGCGTAAGAAGCACTTCGAAGCAAATGGTGGCCTGTTTTTTTTTTAAGATAAATGGGCATGTGGCTACAGTGCTACTAGAGAAGAAGAGAGTTTGCCAAAAGTCTTTGAAGAAATAAAAAAGAACAGCCACGACGCAGGATCATTCTTCAC
Organism: Cosmopolites sordidus; assembly: GCA_031761425.1. Classification (NCBI taxonomy): domain Eukaryota; kingdom Metazoa; phylum Arthropoda; class Insecta; order Coleoptera; family Curculionidae; genus Cosmopolites; species Cosmopolites sordidus. The sequence goes on along the minus strand of JARFXV010001716.1, from coordinate 84,798 downwards.
CATGACAACGCGAGCTCTCACATATCGGACCGAACAACTTAATATTTAACTGGTCAGAACATCGAAATGATGGGTCAATGATTTTTGTACCCGTCCGTGAAGAATAAACTACGTGGTCAGCGATGTTCGACGCGAGAAGAAACCATAAAATTGGTTCAAACATGAATCTATGTATGCTTGGCTGCATTTTAATCAATTTTCTAATAAACACATAAAAGAAACTTTAGAAACGACATATTTCTAATCTGGTCGGCAGCGGTAAAAAATACGGTCCTTTTTAATTCCAGCTTCTCGATAAATAAGAATCATATTGTGATATTAACCTACAGAATATGTTTTTGGTTTTAAAAGAACTTAAATACATGCCCTGATACACTGAAATAATTTTTGTTGTAATTTTGAATTTAGGCAACGTTGCCACGTTGGCACTGGTTGATCTATAAGATGATCCTTAATTTAAAAACAAAATGTTTTATAAACGTTCATTAGTTTATTTGTAGTTTATTCGTTAAGTATTAATCAATTAATTTTATTACATATATTCTCTTGATCGTTTATTATTGTTATTATTTTTTTTATTTATTGGAATTTTCGGTCAGTAATTAATTTTTAATTTTGTTTATTAACGTTTCGGTTCAAACAAATCAATAATATTTCAATCAATATTTGAATTAAAAATTCAATCAATTAATATTTCCCAAATATGCTTTTACACATATTAGCTTAAAATGTTAGTTTTCATCATAGCTTTTCTACTGGTGATTAGATAATTTTACTATTTTTTGTCGCATGAACCCTTAGGACTTTGATTTTTATTGTAAGGAACTTTTTCCTTTCAAATGATACGAAGAATCGTTTGTTAAATTTACTAGAAGTTAAATTTGACAGAAGCTTATTTCGAATCCTTCTCAGCTTTTTCTGTAGTTTACATTGCTTCGCAATATTTCAGAAATTTAAGAGTAGTTTCCGTATTCTGTCACAACTAATAGGTTGAAATGGAACACTTGAAAACGTTTGAAATGCAGCACCTCTACAACAATATAAAATAGTGGCGGAGGGAAATAACGAAACGCAATAAATTCTAACGGAATGCCAGAGCCCCAGCTTGCATCATCTCAACAATTACGTTCAAGCCGTTACACCTCGTACGGGGTCGAAATTCTATTTTCTAACTGATGCAACACCTACAACATCTTAATTATCTGAGCGGAATTATTCCTGTTAAATTGCTCCAATTCCTCGGTTTAAATCGTCAAGTTTCCCGTTGTTTACAACGTGACCAAATTGTTTTATATAACATTCTACATTATTAGATATATTACTAGTATGAATAAAAAGGAAGGTGACTTTATAAATAAAATACAATGTATTTATTTATTCATCCATATTTATTTTGGCCTGTTTTAAATAATCCCTTCTCACTAGAATATACTTATTTCAACATTTTTTCCAGGGTTCCAAATATTTTTTTTTGTTTTGAATCAAATCTAGATGTTTTTTTTTTCCTAACGAATTCGTAATGTTTAATCAGTACAAGATTTTGGCAATGCTTTTTTTGATCCGCTGATTCTGTAAAGAGTCACGACGTTTCGCCAAAATCTCATTTTGCATTTTGCAGTGTTGTCCGCTTCGACTGAAGAGTCCAACTGATGTGCACGGGTCGTTGTGCACGCTTTTATAGCCGGCCGACGACTGCGCAGATTATATCGAGGTAGTTCGGGACTATTAGCGGCGCGGCAACGCTGTCGGGCGTCCGTTAATTGATTTTTCTACCTCGCCGCCACGTTGCCGCGTTTCTTCTTTTTCAGAAGGGATTTCCATACTTTTGGAATGTTACGAGCGTCGTTTCGCGTATTTAGCTCACCACTTTCTTTTATTTCAAGGGCTTCTTTGATTGTTCGGACCTTGTAGTTTTCAATATTCGTTATTTCTTTAGCTCCTTCAAAATTGATTTTATTTCCTGTTTGTAGATGGTGCTGGAACAGAGCGGAAGTGGTTTGTCTGTTTTTTAAGTTGTTTTGATGTTCTTGCATTCTGGCCGATATTTGTCTGTTTGTTTGTCCTATAATGTTTTGTTGCAGTCGGAACAAGATATACTATACACCCCATGATTTTCCAGTCTAACTTTGTCCTTGGGGTTTTTTAGGGTGTTTGCGACAGTTTTGTGCGGCTTGTAGGCTGTTCTGATCTTATGTTTTCTTAGTAGCCTGCCTATTCTATCTGTGATTCCTTTTACGTATGGTAGCAGGACCTTTAGTGTATTTGGTTCATGATCCTCTATTGTTCTTCGTGTTTGAGTTTCCTGACAGCGAATGGCCTTCGTGATACAATTTTCTGAATATCCATTTTGTCTAAGGGCTGTGGAAATTTTTGGTAGTTCTTCGCTTCATGTATCTGGTAGTGTTAGTTGGAAGGATCTGGAAATCAAAGTGTTTGGTTTTGAGAAGGATGATGATGGGATTTAGCGTTGAGGTATCGATCGGTGAGGTTTTCTATACACTGGGTATTCGAGGGTTCCAGAAAGTTTCCGCCAAAATGAATATTCCGAAAGAAGTCGGCGAAAGTGTGGGTTGTTTGATTGTGGAGGGGAACTCCCTATTATTGACGAGTGAGTATATGTCGGTACCTTGATGAGTCTAACCACCAACAGACGAAACATGTGTCCTCTAATGTGAGGGATGGGTGGGGTTTCCGCCCAGTCGAATATTCATATATATATATATATATATATATATATATATATATATATATATATATATATATATATATATATATATATATATATGCCCACAAGGTAGAGTAACGGAACCGTGGAGGGAAAATATTACAGAAATCTTTCACCCATTCTCCACGTGGTGCCACCGATCGCCTTCGCCGAACTGTCAACTATGCGACGTCACGTGTCTCTCGGGACCGGTTTCTAGCCTTTCAGCCGTCATCAGCCGAGCTCTAGATGAACGCAAGGAAAGCAGTTCGGAGAGGCAATCGGGGCCAGACCAGATCAACTTGCCATTTTAATGTCGGGTCGTGATCGCACACAACTCACGCCATCATACGGCGAATGCTCGTAGTAGTCAGGACCGCTCGTAACATTCTGCCTGGAACCTCGGGTATAGTACCAGGTATGCCCACAAGGTAGAGTAACGGAACCGTGGAGGGAAAATATTACAGAAATCTTTCACCCATTCTCCACGTGGTGCCACCGATCGCCTTCGCCGAACTGTCAACCATGCGACGTCACGTGTCTCTCGGGACCGGTTTCTAGCCTTTCAGCCGTCATCAGCCGAGCTCTAGACGAACGCAAGGAAAGCAGTTCGGAGAGGCAATCGGGGCCAGACCAGATCAACTTGCCATTTTAATGACGGGTCGTGATCGCACACAACTCACGCCATCATACGGCGAATGCTCGTAGCAGTCAGGACCGCTCGTAACATTCTGCCTGGAACCTCGGGTATAGTACCAGGTATGCCCACAAGGTAGAGTAACGGAACCGTGGAGGGAAAATATAATAATATATATATATATATATATATATATATATATATATATATATATATATATATATATATGAAAAACAGAAATTTTTCGACGTCGAGACAAGTACCTCCCAGGACCGGTTTTTGGATTCACAGCCGTCGTCAGCTGGGCTCGAGCCCAACGCAGGGAAACAGCTGAACAGAGGAAGACCAAGTCAACTGGTCATATCGATGGCGGGTCGCAATCTCAATGCAACTCCTGCCATCCTACGGTGAATATTCGCGGCAGTCAAAAACTTCGCGATACATTCTTCCCACAACCTTGGATGTAGGTATAAGGTTTGCTCAAAGGATAAGTAGTGGGGCCGTGGAGAGAGATATTTGAAAAACAGAAATTTTTCATCCGTACTTCCACGTACCACGTATATATATATATATATATATATATATATATATATATATATATATATATATATATATATATATATATATATATATATACATATATTGTAATATATAAATATAATTTAATTGAAGACACAATACAAAAATATTTTACTTAAAGAACGTTTTTGTGAGAATTGGAGGTACACGTCGTTCAATAAAATTTCAGAAATACCCTCGTATCTGTTTAAAGCATACATTTCCAAATCTGCAATTGCGAATCTTCTATAAAACTTTCTAACGCATTTCTATTATCGATGGATCTCTGAATACTGAAAATTTCATTTAGCAATGTCCTAAAAACTTTCTTATTGTAGCAATATCAGAATATGTCGTTAGAAACTTCACCCAACTTGAGGCATTTCCATGCGCTCAAGCTAACTTTCTTCAAAGATATTCTGGTCTTGTTATTAAGACAATATATGGAATTTGGTAGTTTAAATTTGGTGCTGCCTCGAAAACTCTTAAGGCAATATTCAAAGCTGCACAGTATTTTCGAATCATCATTCTGAATACTGGATACTAATTATAAAGTTTTCTCTAGACAGAAATGATAAGTTCAAGATGAAACAATTGTAGTTATTTTAACTACCAGCTCGAAATTTTCATTATATTATATGCAACCTTTGTTCAAGTCATGAATAATAATACCATGATCAAAAAGTAAGGAAATTTTTGTTATAAAAATTCACGCGCTTTACGATACGTAAATATACAATCAATTGTTTTTTTTAAGTTGTTATGACTATCTTTGACATCTGATAAAAGTTTCATATGATTTTGTTTGTTGGGTTAGAAATTATAGTGTTTTTTGTAATAGTTAAACACTTTTCTTGGCGATTTTTTAAGATGGATATGTATTAAGTTTTGTGTAAAAGGGAAATTTATTATTGCTATCGCGTTAGAAATATTAAGAAAAGTGTTGTGGCCTTGAAGCTATGTAGAAAACTAGATGCATCTAGTTTAGAAAGATCTTATACGTTAACCAATGAAGAAAGCTTTAACTAAATCAAGGATCATGTACTGAGTAATCGCCCAGTCCATAAAAAAACGTTTAGATTTGTTGCAAAACAATTTATGGTTTTTGGCCACCTCTCTCACGCGCCGACGCAATAATTATTCGTCAATTTTTCCTCATATATCAAAAAAATACCATTGCACAAGCACCATATTCACCAGATATGGTATCGTGTGACTTTTTCCTCGTTGAAAGAAGCCACTGTGTGGACACCATTCAATTTTTTATCTTTTCCTTACAACAAAAATCAAAATCCTAAGGGTTCATGCGACAAAAAATGGTAAAATTATCGAATCACCAGTAGAAAAGCTATGATGAAAACTAACATTTTAAGCTAATATGTGTAAAAGCATATTTGGGAAATATTAATTGATTAATACTTAACGAATAAAATACAAATAAACTAATGAACGTTTATAAAACATTTTTTTTTTAATTAAGGATCATCTTATAGATCAACCAGTGCCAACGTGGCAACGTTGCCTAAATTCAAAATGGCAACAAAAATTATTTCAGTGTATCAGGGCATGTATTTAAGTTTTTTTAACACCAAAAACATATTCTGTAGGTTAATATCACAATATGATTCTTATTTATCGAGAAGCTGGAATGTGTTTATTAGAAAATTGATTAAAATTTATATTATATAATTTATATTAGATAAATTGATTAAAAATTTATTTATATATATATATATATATATATATATATATATATATATATATATATATATATATATATATATATATATATATATATATATATATATATATATATATATATATATATATATATATATATATATATATATATATATATATATATATATATATATATATATATATATATATATATATATATATATATATATATATATATATATATATATATGTATATATATATATGTATATATATATGTATATATACATATATATATGTATATATATATATATATATATATATATATATATATATATATATATATATATATATATATATATATATATATATATATATATACAGGATGAGGCACCAAAATCCGGACAAATTATTTTTTTTTTGAAACATAATTTTTATTCTATAAACGGAAAAGTTTACAATTGTTTGTTATTAAATTGTTTGTAATGTCAGAAAGAACACATTTACTTAATATATCCTCCCCCTGCTTGAATGACCGCCTTGCAAATCTGCATTTTCTATTTTTTTCCGCCGTCCTACACGCTCCTTGTCTTTTATATAAAAATCACCATATTTACGATACTAAGATAATACCATTTGACCTCCACGTTTCATATTCCGTTGTATTTTCCAGGCCTTGCAGCAAACGCAGGGGGATGATCAAACAGAGGTGATTTCAGACGCCTGGTCATCCAAATTTGGAAGTTAGGCTTGAGGCTAACAACCTTATTCTGTTATAAAATATTGTTACGACAATTTCAAGAGCTGAAAACTGACGGAACCACAGTCGAGAATAGGACAAACATTTTAAAGACTTAAATTTATTTATCTGGAATCTTAGATCGCTCTATAGACCTGGTATATTACGAATGTTGGTGAAGGCACTGGACAGGTCTAAAATTGATATAATAGCATTGCATATCCCGGAAAATTCTGGCTTGCCCCAAGGTGATGGTGCCCCAAGGTGATGGTGTGTTATATCTAGTGTGGTGATAGTGTGTCATATTCAATATAGCCCTTGAAAAGGCAGTAAGACTTCACACGTAAAAAACCAAGTTCCCAATCGGCCTCTCGATGATACGATAAGAGCAACAGTATACAGTGTACGGTAACTTGGTTCCCACGTAAATAATACCAGTGACATTAACTGTGAAATTAGACGAAGAATATTCCTGGCAAACAAAGTCCACTATGGTTTGATTAAACGTTTATCATCAGATGTTGTGTCGACAAAATACTAAAGAATCTAAAAAAGAAAAACACACTAATTAGGCCAGTGTTGATGTCTTCATCAGAAACCTACACATTGACGAAAGATTGGGAAAACCTTTTAGGGTGGTTTGTTGCGGAAGACTGGGGAAAGCCTAGTTCTCTCTAATTTCAGCTTTAATCATATCTAGAAATTGGACGGAACTAAAATAGCTAATGAACCCCAGAGATCATTTTGAGGAATTTCTTGGAATCAACTATGTACAGATTTTAGATGTCATGAACTATTTTCTTTCATTTTTGTTGAACTAAAACAAACTTTCTGGCCTTATATATTATTAGGCGTTGATTTTTTAAATCCTGTTGTATTTATTTAAGTCAAGTCTTCCAGAGGGCTACTTGTTAGATTTTTATAACGGGAAATAATATTCAATCAGTTATATTTTCTATTTGATACATGGTATGAGCAATGGCTCCATACAAATCTCTAACCTTTAAATAGATTCATACAAATAACCAACTATTATTTCTATCCTGAATATTTCTAAATTCTATCAGGTAAAGAACGACGACTCTCTCAATATGAAATAGCCAGAAAAAAATTCCTACCTACTTTTAAAAAACGACGGTATATAATACGTGCCTACGCTACTGACTGACGATTTCTTTTAATTAATATCACCCAATATCTCTGGTTTATGCGAGATATAAATCTGCCTTCCCCATAAAAAGGTCCAGCCAGTCAACGTCCGTTCTTTCGGAAGGATAAGGGAAAAGTTATTGTATTTTAAATGGCTAATGAAGGGATAATTTGATGTCGCTACCATTAAAGATGTCTGAGCATAATATCCGGATGAACGTGATGTAGTACCTTATATTAATAAAGCTCTGAAAAATCTGGTAAATATCTTGAATGAGATTTGACCAGTCTCAAAATATTCATTCTTTTGATAATATAGATATATATATATATATATATATATATATATATATATATATATATATATATATATATATATATATATATATATATATATATATATATATATATACACATGTTCGATATGACTTCCTCCAGCCTAGATACAAGCATTCAATCTCGCCATTGACTGCCGAACTCTTTCAAATACACCAGGGTCGTTTCTAATTGAGTTACACCCAGCAATTATTCGATTTCGCAAATCATCCAAATTCTTCAATGGAGTAGCGTAATCTAATGACTTCAGATATCCCCAAAAGAAATAATCCAAGGGATTTAAGTCCGGGGATCGAGCAGGCCATGCGTGTGGCCCACTTCGACCAATCCAGCGATATCCGTATGTTGCTGTTAAAAAATCACGAGCAACCAAACTGAAATGTGGTGGTGCACCATCGTGCATAAACCACATTTCATGCCTTGTTGCCAATGGTACATCTTCCAGAAACTCAGGCAGTGTTGCTTCCAAAAAGTTGCGATACACCTCGCCAATAAGTCTTTGTGACAGAAATACCGGTCCAATTAGATAATCACCTACAATTCCAACCCAAACATTCAACAAGAACTGATGTTGAAAACTATCTTCGTATACCTCATGCGGATTTTCATATGCCCACACATGGTTATTATAAAAATTTCTTATTGCGTTTCTTGCGAAAGTGGCTTCATCGGTGAAAAGAATTTGTGCGAATAATGCGAAGTAAAGTTTGCAATATCCATTGACATAATGTAATACGTGGAGGAAAATCAACAGGTTGTAGTGCCTGAACACGTTGTATGTGGTATGGATACAACAAATTGTCCTTAAGAATTTTCCAAACTGTCCAGTGACTCACATTCAAAGTATTTGCAATTTTTCGCGTAGAACCACCAGGCTCTTCCGCTATCATGTCCAGCACATTCTGTTCCAGTTATACCGTTCTTACAGTCAGTGATCTTCCTGACCCTTCAGTTCGTTTCGATGTGCCTGTTTCACGAAGACGTCGATGAATGTGTTCGAAGATTTTTCGGTCAGGAATATTACGGGCTGGAAATCGTTCACTGTACAATCGTCTAACTTGTAATGCATTGCCATCAGCAAGTCCATACATGAAGTGCATGTCAATCATCTCGGCGTTTACATACATTATGATAGAGGACTTCACTCACTATTTAAGACACGTCAAACAGCCAAACGTCACTCAATCTATGTAAACAAACGCGACCGATGAAATCCACTTACTAGATAAAACAGCCGTTCCAGTGATCGAGACCGAAAATTTTTTTTTTGTACTTGACAAACTCATTGACGTACACCCTACTTTTATTTACATTAATGATTTCAACCAATGTCGAATATGGTTGTCGCAAATTTTGTTCGCCCTGCATCTTCGAAACAAAGGGGTTTTTCAAAAATCATCATAGGACAAAATCTTCTTAGAACAGGACAAGGAATAACCCCTTGCATTTTTGCCGCATGTTTATATGCCGATATATGCCGATATATGCCGATATATCATCATCATCATCATCATCATCATCAGCCCGTATCGATCCACTGCAGGATGAAGGCCTCTTCAGCATGCTTCCAACCTTCACGGTCCTGGGCTTTCCTCTGCCACTTGGGTCCAATATACTTAACGATGTCATCAGTCTATCGTGCTTTCGGTCTTCTTCGCGGACGTTTGCGATCAAGCGGTATCCACTCCAGGATTGCCTTGGTCCATCTGTCGTCCCATCGCCTCGCTATATGGCCTGCCCATCTCCATTTCAACTGTTTTACTCTTCCAATGATGTCACAGACTTTTGTTTGTTCCCTGATCCATGCGCAGGACTTTCTGTCTCGTCTTGTAATGCCAAGCATACATCTTTCCATTCCCCTCTGTGCCACCCAAAGTTTTTGAATTGATTGCGATGTGAGTGTCCACGTTTCACTTCCGTATGTCATAACGGGTAGAACGCACTGATCGAATACTTTTCTTTTCAGGCAAAGTGGGAGTCTGCTCTTAAACACTATGTTGAGCCTACCAAATGCCTGCCAGCCACATTTAACACGCCGTTCCACCTCCCGGGCGGTATTCCCCTCCATGGAAATCCTCTGCCCAAGATATACAAAGCTGTCCACAATCTCTAAATCCCTTCCTAAAACTGAAACTCTTCTGTCCTGAGCGAAGTTATTAAACATAACCTGACTCTTTTTCAGGTTTATTTTTAAGCCAAATGGTTCGCCAGCCCTTTGCAGTTCTTGTATGCGTCTTTGCAGCTCCTCTGGGTCTTGTGAAATGAGAATAATATCATCTGTAAATCTAAGATGGTTTAAGTTTGCATCATTGATCTTTACCCCATTCTGTTCCCAATCCAGTTTACGGAATACTTCTTCAAGGCCAGCCGAGAAAAGAATAGGCGATATTGCGTCACCCTGCCGTACACCTCGTTCTATATTAATTCCCACTTCAAGATCATCAAGGTGAATTGTGGCTGTAGCTCCATCATATATCGATTCTAATAGGTTTACATAGGCTCTCTCTACACCTTGGCTAAGCAGTGCATCCATTATCGCATGCTTTGAGATGGAATCAAATGCTTTTTCGTAGTCGATAAAAGCCAAGCACAGTGGCATGGTGTATTCGTTGTGCCTTTCTATGACCTGCTGTACAACCTGGATGTGATCCATTGTACTGAATCCACTTCTGAATCCTGCTTGTTCTCTTGGTTGTCCGTCATTCAGTTTTTTTAATATTCTTTTAGAAATTATCTTAGTGAAAACTTTGTACATCACTGATAGGAGGCTTATTCGACGGTAGTTCTTTAAATCTTCCTGTGCTCCTTTTTTATGTAAAAGGATCACTTCTGCATTTTTCCATAAGTCAGGTACTTTTTGTTCTTTGAGGCATTTTGAGTATAATTTTGCCAGTGTTTTATGTAACGTCCGACCACCAGCTTTTAGCATTTCGACAGTTACACTATCCTTTCCTGGAGCCTTGCCGTTCTTCATCAATTCTATAGCATTTGTTACTTCCTCCACTAGGATATCTGGTATTATATATTGTTCTTCCGTGGGTATTGCTGTCCCTGACTGGCTCTGATCTTCATATAACTGGGAATAAAACCTTCTGATAATCTCTAACATTTGGGTACGCCTCCTGCACACTGTGCCATCCTCACGCTTTAAAGCATATATTTGCGTTCTTTTGTTTCTCAGCTTCTGTTTAGCTTTGTTAATTCCTTTGTTCTCTTCCAGGGTTTTTTGCACTAGCTGCATATTGAATCGGCGCGTGTCCTCTCTGATACGTTTTCTTATAGTTTTGCAGAGCTCAGTGTACTCGACCCTGCCAAAAGGACTACCTGCATTTCTCATCGCTCGCCGTTTCTTCATTAAATCAATGGTCTCACTGGAGATTTTTGTTTGTTTGAGACATTTTTCCTCTGGTGCTATTGAAGCAGCCGTTTGAAGTACATTGTTGGCGATTTCTTCATATTGAACTGATATTTCCACCTCCTCTGGATCTTGTAACGCAGCAAACTGGTTTGACAAAGCAATTTCAAAATCGCTTCCTCTCTCCAGCAGTTTTCCAGAATCCACCTTGCCCTTCTTTGATCCTTCCATTTTTTCGCGCTCTTTTCGACAGTCAATCCGAACCCTTGCTCGTACAATTCGGTGGTCACTTCCAACATTAAAATTGTTAAGGACAGTACAATTGGTAAATATTGTTTTATCGTTGGTCATGATGTAGCCGATATATATATATATATATATATATATATATATATATATATATATATATATATATATATATATATATATATATATATATATATACATATATATATATATATATATATATATATATATATATATATATATATATATATATATATATATATATATATATAATATATATATATATATAGGGACCGTCGAGGCAAATATTTATTATAGAAGTCCTTCACCCTTACTCTACGTGGTGCCACAGCTCATCTCTGCCCAATTGTCACCATTCGCCACCAGGTATCTCTCGGCATTAGTTTCTACCCTTTCAATCGGCATCAGCCGAACTCAAGATGAAGGGAAGGAAAGCAGTTGAACATATAATTTCTTTTTAGGGCCACAGTTTTGTGATAGTTCTCCATGTTTCCCTGTCTATAGTCATTATTTTTCAGTCCTTTATCAGATCTTCCATGACAGCCTCTCTCCATCGCTGCTTTCATCTTCCATTCTTCCTTTCTCTTTGTGTTTTTACCCATTCAGTCTTCCTCGCTATATTATTTTCTCCTATTCTCTTTATGTGGCTCAGGCATTGCAATGTTTTCGATTTCACTATTGTCTTTATCTTTAGATTTTTATCTCTATCTTTATTTTTATTTTAATCTTTATCTTTAGACTTAGACAGTAGTGTGCTGTGGTCTCAATATTGTCGAAATACTTCATTTAAAAAGTTAGAAATATACCCTACTAAAGAAAAAAAAATATAATTATAACTTCTGATACGTAGTTATAACGTAACGCAATATCTTATGGGGTGAGTTAACATGGTTCCTGCCCTTAAAAGTTATCCCACAAATAAATCTAATGATGATATGATTGGGAAAGAGCAGTCGAACGATGTTTCTCAATGCCTCAGAGCACTGCGTAGTTATTTCATCCTGCTGAAACTATGTGTTATTGCTAATACAAGGAAACCTTGTAAATTATTGTGAAAAAGTCGTCTGAATATGTGAAAATTGCGCAATGATGTAACGATAGTTGCATTTTCTTTGGCATCCTCAAAAAATTTAGGACCAAAGTCAAAAGAGGATTCTGCATATCACACTGTGACATTTGTACTGCATAAATATTTCTAGTGTAGTTGGCAAAATTTTCATCAGACCAATATTAAGAATTTTTATTCGCGAAATCTGAAAGAATTGGCGATAAAATTGAATGATCACCTGGAAAGTTCATCTATTCCACCTAAAATCATAGTCCCTCAGACACCTCGACATGATGAACAGGTTTTCCCTTCAGAAATATGGTTATGAACTTTTGCACATATTCTACATCTATCCGCGTCAAATATCCAAAAATGATTTTTGAGCGAAAATTTTTCAAAAGAAGTATCCTAGCAACATTTCAGACAATCAAATGTTAGTTAATTTTTATGAAAATATACTACTAAATAGAGAAAATAATGGGGAATCGAATGGCGACAAGCGGAGTTAGATATCTCAAGCGGTTTTCGAGATATTCGCAAAAAACTTATAGAGGAATGCAATTTTCGCATAATTCCAATATCCCAATAACCATTTCTCGAAAACTAAAAGAGATAATCCTTTATCGACGACTATCGAATCCTTTAACGACTGCCAGAGTATTGATGCGTGTTATTTGGTATATCAAATATCAAAATTTTTTTTCATCAATTAAATAATTCAACATGAAAAATTTAAGTTCCTAACTTAAAATAAATCTCGAGTCACGTAGGTTACAGGTAATCTAAATAAGAATTCCATCCATTCTGATCAAGCCAAATATACATTATTACATGATTTGCGAATCATACTATTAATAGTATACACCAACCGAATCAATAATATTAAGATAAAAAAATTCCCGTTTAATTCGCGAATGGAATATAACCTCTCCAATTTCAAAGATAATATTTATTTTTCAATCAGGAGCTAATTTTTGTCGAGCCGCTCTTTCTCTCCCCAAACCACTTATATCTTATTTCCCCACAGTATATTAAAAAGGAGCCTCTTGAAGGGTTGCAAAACGCCGTTCTTTTTCCATTCTTATCGAGGTCTTGCATCCCTGCGGATCCCCCATTCTTCTTAAATATTTTAGGATTCGCGATGCCTCTCCCCTGAATAATTGAATTCGCTGTTGTCGATGTTAATATTTTTGAATCAGGATATACGGGGGTGGAGTGAAAAGTGAGACAATTTTTGAATTAAATATTTAACCAAAAATCATCCTTGTCCGACGATCTTCTTTCCGATCTTCTTTATGCCTTGTAAAAATAAATTCTCCTTAATTATATCGGTTAAAGGAAGTCTCACAATTGCCGGGTAAAACTCACTGTTCCTTCATTCCTGATGTGCAATAATCGAGATACATTCCAAATGATTCGAATCATAACTTCCAAAATAAGATGGCTAGTTTAAATGTTTTGATAAATAGATTATCAATTCTTCTATTGGAACCTTTTGTGTGATGCACTAAACTTGAAGAGATTTACCACTAAACACCAAATCACTTTTTTTGAACTGCTCGACGCACGTTTCGCTAACCATGTTAGCATCATCAGGAGATGATTTAATCTTTTAATCTTATGTCTCTTGGTGTGATCTCTTCAAGTTTAGTTTAATAAATAGATTAATCAATTTTCCTTTAAACGGTTATAATAAGAACATTGTAGATAAATTATCAATGTTGTCTTCAGTATACCTTAAATTATTAATAGGAACTCCATTTACTAGCATGTCGTATGTTTCTCCTTGAAATGATTTCTGGGTGATGACCTCGGCATTCATGTTAAAAAGTGTCGGTGAGAGCAAGGGCGACAGCCTTACTCCTCGTTTTATGTGTATGTATTTTATATATTCTCCTTCTACACTGATTCTAGGTGTTTGATTATTACAATGGTGTTACAATAAGAGCGCAAGGTGTGAATTTTAAGCAAAACATGGTTTTGTGTAGCAAAGTATTGAAATATTTATTGATTTATGGAATAACACATCCAGTCCTAACCTATGTTATATGCATAGCCTTCCTAACCTATGTTTGTTCCCTTCAAAACCTTCCTAACCTATGTTTGTTCCCTTCAAAACCTTCCTAACCTATGTTTGTATTAATTGTGACAGAGACAAAAATGATTAATAATTTGGGATTATTTATCTCTACTTTATCTAAGTACGCAAACATTTCTTTATTAACATGAAAGCGTCGCAGAAGAACAATAATAAAACTATTAAACCTTAATTTATGGCACGTGCAAAATATTACTTTGTTAGTATTGCCTGAATGATTGTGGCGTGTTCATATATTTTTTCTTTTTTTTTTGAGTTTTTCGCCATGATCTAAAACTCAAAAAAAATATCAAAAATACCTGTTCTTATGGAAATAAAGAATCACTGGGTAAAAAACGAAAAGCCAAACGGAGATAAATTTCTCAGTGATTCTTTTTCTGTAATAAATTTACCTTACGAACAAAATTTTAAGAAATACAAAATTTTTTTAAAATAAACTTTTGAACGTTAACGTTTCGGGAGGTCTTCTCCTCCCGTTTTCAAAACTAATCTAAAAAAATAAATTATGTTAATTTCTATATATACTGAAAAGATAGAGAGTAAATATATTTTCTGTATATGTCAATGATACTTACATTGACAATAATGGTTTTAATGACAGTGACATACTACCAAAAAAATATGTAGGTGAGGTTCACTGTGTGAATTATTGTGTTTTGAAATACTTAAACGTTTTTAATTGTATTTTTTTAGAATCGGGAACCATATTGAATTTAAATCTACCGAAGGCATAGCAATACAGTTATTTTTATTAAATTTAATTATAGCGGTTTCTTTTAATCTTCTATATTTTGTTACCGATTCTTTTAATACCATTTTGGAATTATTCCAATTGATTTTATGTCCTGATTCCCATGCGTGTTGACAAATTCTAGATTTGTTAAATCGCCCTTTCTAAGAAGATTTTTATGTTCTTTTATTCTAACATCTAACAGTCTAGATATCTCATCTACATAAAATTTGCCACATTCGCAGGGAATTTTATAAAACACATTTTTGGTATTCTGTTGGGTGTTTGGTTTGGTTTTTGTTAATACAGATTTAAGAGTATTTTTTGTTTTAG
This sequence comes from Cosmopolites sordidus, assembly GCA_031761425.1. NCBI lineage: Eukaryota > Metazoa > Arthropoda > Insecta > Coleoptera > Curculionidae > Cosmopolites > Cosmopolites sordidus. The sequence continues at coordinate 69,166 of JARFXV010001716.1, read as the reverse complement.
ATGTTGTTCTTATGTTGTATTTATTTCCTACTCTTTAGTTACCTTCGGAAAGTGCAAATGAATACAGAATCAGATTAAAATTTATCTTAGAAAGACAATTTAAAATCAAATCAAATTTATACCACGAGGAAAGGTTAGCTATAGATAAGATAAAAAAAAGACAAATCTATTAAACTATTACCGTCAGATAAAGGTAACGCCACAGTTAATTTGGACACTGCAGAACATAATAACAAAATTAAAACTTTAATTGATGAGGGCAATTACACTAAAATACCTACAGATCCAACATTAAAAATAGTGAAACAAATTTACGGAGCATTATATAGACACAAACATGAATTTACAGATCTAGAAACATCACAACTTACATCACATTATAGTAAACCACCTCATTTTTATGGTCTACCAAAAATACACAAAACTAATATACCACTTCGCCCTATATTTAATAGTATAGATTCCCCATGCTACAAACTAGCAAAATTTTTATTAAACATTTTAAATCCACTTTCGGGTAAAACAAATTCATATATTAAAAATACGTCAGATTTTTTATATAACATTTCCGACATTAACATTACAAACCAAAGTTTAATGGTTAGTTTTGAAGTGGTAAATTTATTTACTAATGCACCAGTTGATAAATCACTTTTAATAGTTAGAAAGAGATTAGAACATGACACAACATTAAAAGACCGCCCTAAACTAAACATAAATACAATTTTGGAATTATTAACTCTATGGGTAAAAACCACATATTTTCAATTAGAAAATGATTATTATCAACAAAATTTCGGAATGGCAATGGGTTCTTCTTTTTCTCCCTTTGTGAGTAATATTTTTATGGAGGAACTCGAGAATAACATATTAAGTAAATCTCTTAAATAGCCAATATGGCTTAGATATGTTGATGATATTTTTGCTACATGGCAACATAACATTAATGATCTAAATACTTTTTTAAAAGATATAAATTCTCGAGAGTCTACTTTTAAGTTTACAAAAAGATAGGTATCTCAATTTCTTTTCCAGCCACTCAAAATCAGTCAAAATAGGAATAATTAAAAGTGTATATGACAGAGCTAAACTTGTTTGTACCGACAGTGATATACTACAAAAAGAAACAAATTACATAAAACATTTTAATAAAAAAACAATTACCCAAAAAATTTCATAGATAAATCTTTTAAAACTTTTGATACCAAACAAAACAGACAACTTACTAATAACAATAATAATAACTCTTAAACAAATAACCTCACAATTCCTTACATCCCCGGTATTTATCACACAATTAAAAAAGTAGGAAATAAATACAACATAAGAATAACATTTAAAACAAAAAGCAAACCAAACAACACCCAACAGAATACCAAAAATGTGGTTTATAAAATGGTTGGTTTTTTGTTTTTTCCCAGTGATTCTTGATTTTCATAAGAAAAGATATTTTTTGAGTTTTAGATGGAAAAACCCAAAAAAAGAACAAAAAATATTACTTTATAAATGCACATTGAACGATTTGCTGTGCGAGGTATCGGCAACGACGCAAATCCAGTCTGTGGCCAGATAAGTAGAGATGAGTTGTCTCTAATTAATCTTTCAGGCAAAGTTTTGGTGGCGGTGGCGGTGGGTGGAGCATGAGGAGAGGGAGGCCTCAGTCGTCTCAAAGAGATATGAAATTAATTTTGTAAGAGCGGACGATACAAAAGCCTTAATTCAGAACATGTCTAAGTCTGGGACACGTTTTTAGTGGTAATTGATGAATTATGGACACATTTGTTGAGATAAATATTTAACAAGTGGCCTTGTTAGCACTACGGCCTTGGTAAATTTTGAAGTTGGTATCAGTTGATGTAACAAACCTAACATGTAGACCACTCCAAAAGTTTCTGCATTTGTGTAATTAAGCAAAAAAATCATTATTTATTTCCTCTCTGTTAAATATTGGGTTGTTTGGAAAGTTCAGGGATTTTTTTAAGAGAATAAGAAACTTGAATTGTTTATGAAAATGTTTGTTTAGCCTTTTATGTAATTAGCATTATTATTAATAACTTTTGCTATCATAGTGGTAGATCCTTAATGACTTTTTGCAAAAAATATTGCAGTTTTATTATCAAAAAATATTAACTGGTTGTTTTTCACATTTTCTTCCGTTTAAAAAGATTTTCCATTTAAACAATTTTGGAGGGAGTGGAATAGATGATAGTCTGGGGATGCTATGTCCCGAGAGTATGGTGGATAATTGAGTATTGATTGAAACGTGTGGCCGAGCATTGTCATGATGAAATATGACATCTTTGCTGTATATTAATTCTGGCTGGTTTTATTCAATTGCTACCTTCAGCTGAGGGAAGAAGCTCAAAATGTATAAGTGTCTTCCAATCCCACGAAATGCAAAGCATAATTTTGTTCATATAAATGTCGTTTTTCGCCGTATTTAAAACCTCCGACCCTGACAATCCCCATGATTTTTTTCGTTGCACGTTGTTGAGCACAATCAACTTTTAGTTTATCACTAGTTACTGAAAGATCACACGAAGAGATTCGGCCCAACAGATTTCGAGCTCTAAGTTCGTGAGATACTCACACATAATATCTACAGACGTACCCAAAAACAGGGTATCTCACAGACCGGGGTGCGCAGATTTTCGGCTATTATCACCTCTATTTCCTCATTATCGATGTTTGAAGGACCGGACCGTCTAAACCGACCAAACCACTTATCTACCTTGATCTCCCCAACAGAACCCTCTCCACAAACGCCACAAACCTTGTTTTTATCGGTATATTGTTCTTGCTCTTTTGAAATAAAAAGGCATAATATGACGTAAATGCAAGTTAATTCGGTGAATGCTGTTTTAAAAACTCGCCCGCTTTATGTATCGATACGAGTCAGTGTTTTAAGATGCTGTGACTGATCCTTTAATATCTGACTGAAATTTCATATTATTTCGTTTGCTAAACAAATTAGCGGTTCATATGATTGTAAAAATATTTTTAAGCGATTGTTTTGAAACGGATAAATACATTTAACAAAAAATTTGCGTTAATTTTTGTCTAAAAAAGTTTCTTATAATGATGCATTATAAGTGTTAAGCAATTATTAAGGCGATGAAGTTGTATGAAAAAAAAGTATAATTGACTCGTAGTATATGATATTTAAATACGAAAGACAATATCTGTCAAATATCTACCTTTTGCAGTTCCAGAATATGTCGCCTGATAGTAATTTTCTAAAAACATTTTTCATTGAATCTCCATTTTCATAAAATAATTCGACAATTTTAATGCGATGTATTGTGTATGACTTATGTCATATATTCACTTCACTTCTGAAATGAGACTAGACCTAGGCAAATTTAAAACACCATCATCACTGTTTTATATAAGAATTTTAAAAAATCGTTCAATTTAAAGATCAGTTTCAACATGACATTCAACAATGACCTTCCACGTCAACTCACTAAATAAAACATTACCAAAATCTTGTACTGAGTAATTGCCGAGTCACAGTAGACATTACCGAGATATCATTTGGATCAATACAATGAATGTTGAGGATCAATTTAGGTTTGTCTCATGTGTATTCTCGTCTTCTTCCGAAACAGGTGATTTTTTTGAAAAACATTACAGTTACTCTTCAGTTAAACAGTGTCAAAACTGACACAGAATGATTTTGCGGAAAAATATATGAAAGTTTCCGAAAGTGGAATCAAAATTACCTGAAATTATTGAAAAAAAATATATTTAATTCTATAAAGAAATCTTTTAATTCACGAAATAAAGCTTACAGTATAAAATCATTACAATATAAAATGATTGTGTTATAATTTAAATATGAATTGAGTTGATTTATGAAAATTCTTTGGATTGCTTCACCAAGACATCCCTCCATATAAAAAATAAGAACACATCTTTTGTAAAGTAGTGAGCCCAATTTTGACTGGAGCAAAAAATAACACCTTTTTCCACTTAAAAACGCCCTTTAATCTCATAACCTATTCAGAGCCGTGGCCGTATTTCAATCAGTGCCGAACGGAGTGAGAACACAACATGACGACACGGGGCATTGTGGTGTGGCATGAAAAAGCCACGCATAAAAGAACTTGGAGAATAAAAAGGAACCTCCAAGCTATAAAGCAGGGAATCATAATATCATTCTTTTTATATGAGCAAGAACAGAACTGTGGCGAGATTGAAAATGATATTTTCTATATTAATCATCATTGTACATTAAAATTTTTAATAGAAAATACTGAAAAGCTTAGTCAAAATATTGGGGATTATACCTGAATCCTCACTTATGATAACTTTTTGTCATACTTGTTTGTTGGTTGGCTTATTCTGAATATAAAATGGAAAAAGAAAAAAATCGCTGGAGGCCATACGTAGTGAATACGATGGGTAGTCAATAAATTCGAATCCCAATTCAAGAATTTTTGCCATGGTGACTACTGAAGTGTAGGATGGTATATTGTTTCTGGAAAATCATGCCTTGGTACTTCTTGCTGTATGAGAACTAACGCCATCTTGCTGGAAAATATAACTATTAACTGTATTTAAATGGATAACAACAAATGATCTTCTAAAATTTGCTGGTACTTATTAGCATCGACAAGTCCCTCTATAAAATAAAGATTTCCAACGCCTTGGCTTGATATGTAGCCCTACATCATTAATCCTTGTGTAAATTTTACTGTTCATTGATCCTGATTCCAAGCCAAACGTTCTTTAACCCATTTCAGTCTGCAACTCTCCTGAACTACCGTTAGGAACGGTTTTGCTTTTGCCTGTAAGTTTAAAATATAACAGGGACACTCGCAACTCGTAAATATCACGTCTGTTTTTGTTTAATTATTATTCTCTGCGCACGGTTATGTTGTGAAGAATTTTTTCTAGGACAGCCAGATTTCGGATAAATTTTAACATTGCCTGTTATTTTATATCTCGAAATGATATACTGCACGGTACTCTTCGCTAAATTTAAATTTGTAGCGATTGATTTATAAGAATTACCATCTTCGTAAGCTTAAACAATATATGTTCCTGAATCAACACTTAACGCACGTCCGCAAACAATTTTAATAATGTTATTTTAATAAATAGTTGTCACCGATATGATAGTTATTATTGGCAATAAACCAATATCGTTTGATTTGCGTAGACTGTCTGATTTTTAACGCGTGCCAAAAAAATTTTTGTTGCGTTAAAGGGCGGGGTACGAATTAATTTGTTACATGTGGGACTGGGTACGAATAAAAAGTGTAAAGTGTTATGGTTAGAGGCGCATTGGTAACTAGGCTATTTAGCGACTGGACCTACAGCTTAACGTGGTTTCCGAACCACGGTCATCAGCTTTCGACAAACCCAGGCCAGCACCCCCCCCCGGGCTATAAACCCCTGGTTATGTGCTTACCCATAAGTCTATCAGGAAACCTACTGACTGGCGAGTGACCAACGTAGAACATTTCTCAGAAGGCATCCGGCCTTACCCAGCCTTTAACTGGCGTGACTGAGGGGTAATTCGTAGTCGGATTTTACACTCTTGCCTAGAAACAATCACAAACATTTAGGAAATAAACAGACAGAAGAAAGATAGAAAAACAACCATCCGAGCGCTGGAATCGAACCAACCACCGCTCCAGTGCGGTTTCAACACAGCAGCGGCAGGCTGCTGCTCTTACCGTCCGCACCAACGCGACCGGTGGGTACGAATACTTTTGATGTTACATAAATATTAATAATCTATTTTACTGCTGATAAATCTTTGAGAATAATCTATTTTTATGTTTTCTTAAAACATAATTGGAAACTTGTAGGGTAACCTAATAAAGATCAGCATTATTCTTACTTTAACGTATACTTTTGGAATTATATAAGTTAATTTATCTTAAATATTTTATGTAAATTAATTTTATGGTACCTGGTACGACTACATTTGTTCTTGGGGTAATATGTGGTTTCAAAAATTAACCCTATTCAATTTTCTGAACGTGTTCTCTCCTCAAATATCTTCATATATTTTGGTTGCTATATTGCTACTACTTGACACCTCTGGATTACATTTTTATACATTTTAGCGACGTGTTCGCTTCCAATATATAATAGAAAAACATTTTTATCTACAAGAATAGGTGCTATTTTTAGTTAGCATGTTGTGTGATAACTCTAGGAAGTACCACTTTTGGCAGTCATCCAAAATAGTTCAGTGCAGGCTAGGAATTTCCTCTTGGGTTATTTACTTTTTAAATTGGGATTTTTTCCTTTTTTTTGAGTTTTTCGCCGCGATCTAAAACTCAAAAATAGTAAAAATATCTGTTCTTATGCAAATAAAGAATCACTGGGTACAAAACAAAAACAAAACGGAGACAAATTTCTCAGTGATTCTTTTTCTGTAATAAATTTACCTAAGGAACAAAAATTTTAAAAATATATAAAAAATATAAAAATGTTCTAATATAAATATAAACTTTTGAACGTTAACGTTTCGGGAGGTCTTCTCCTCCCGTTTTCAAAACAAATTTAAGAAATAATTATATTAATTTCTACATATACTGAAAAGATAGGAAGTAAATCTATTTTGTGTATTTGTCAATGATATTTACATTGACAATAATAGTTTTTACTGACATAGTACCAAAAAATACATAGGTGAGGTTTACTGTGTGATTACTGTGTATTAAAATACTAAAACTTTTTTTTAAACCCTACCTATATTTTTTTGGTAGTATGTCACTGTCTGTAAAAAACTATTATAATCAGTGTAAGTATTATTGACATAAATACAAAATATAATTACTTCCTAGCTTTTCAGTACATACAGAAATTAATATAATTTATTTTTTAGATCCATTTTGAAACCTCCCAAAACGTTAACGTTCAAAAATGTATATTTATTTTAGAAATTTTTGTTCATTAGGTATATTTACTACAGAAAAATAATCACTGAGAAATTTATCCCCGTTTTATTTTTGATTTTTACCCAGTGCTTCTTTATTTACATAAGAACAAATATTTTTGATATTTTTTGAGTTTTAGATCGTGGCGAAAAACACAAAAAAAGAAAAAATATATATGAGCACGTCACAATCATTCAGACAATAGTTATTTTTACTTTAAAGTATTTCAGCCGATGCAGTATGGGTTAGCACAAAACTTACTAAAGATATTGGCTTAAGAGTTTTTTTATTTCGAAACATGTATATTTTATGGTTGAAAAACTAAATCTTTCGCATTCCGTTAATATTTGAAATGAAAATTTATATCTGATCTGTAATATTCGTGTTCGGCGCTTTCCTTTCATTTCCGTCATTTTCCTATTTCCGCCCAGCAAAATCATCGACCTCCTAGAGATCAAATAACCCTTTAATCTTTAATTTTATAATCGGCATCCCTCCTTTTCAGAGTTAAAAACCATCGGATTCCTTTAGAATTTGAACGTTTCAGCCGTTTAAACCACACCAAAAGGATATATACATAATATTCGGTCTGTTTCAGACTGTACAACATCAAAGCGTTCCTGTTGAATATTCAAAATTCTTTGAACCGAGCCCGATATCTCCGAAAAATCACTTTTCAGATATCGTTATGAATTTGGAGTTTATTCTTGTATACAATTAACATTCTTGCGAACATTTCTCGATGATTTTATCGATTTTAGCCAGGAGGAAGTTGTAAATGTTTAACGGGGAATTTTTGTTGATAACACTGCCCAACAAACAATTATTTGGTCGTGGCGCTGGAAAGGCATCAACTAATTTGGGATATTTTTTTGTACTGACTACAAAAACATTTTTTTTTGCAGCAGCAGCAGCTCTAGTTTTTTGAAGTCTAGTTTTTCTAGTCTCCTTAACAGGCAGAATTAATGACATATTTGTTAATATGTAATTGTATAATATATAAATATATTAATATAATAAATTAATATATTAATATTTTTTTGTATTTCCCATAAACATAAACATCATTTTTCTTATCTCCAAATGAACAAAGAAAGTGCCGTTTCACCAAGACAGTGCACCGTGTTATACATCGTTATTACATCGATACATCGAATTGCTTCCTCATCCACCGTATTCTCCAGATCTGCCCCCCAGCGACTATTTCCTGTTTTCACACCTCACAAAAATGGTCACTGGAAAGAAATTTCGCTCCAATGAAGAAGTAATTGCCGAAACTGAGGGATATTTTAAGGGCAAAGAGAAATGGTTCTATAAAAAAGATGTAGAAATGTTAGAAAAGCCTTGAAATGATGGTATTACTCTTCAAGAAGAATATATTGTTTAATAAAGTCGAAATTTGCAGAAAAAAGTGTGTTTTATTTACCAGATCGGGGACTTATTGACAGATGTGTTAGTTATTTATTTCAAAATGGCATTATCCAAAGAAAGAATTCCTTCAGCAACTTCAAGACGATGATTTTTTCTGAAAAGTTAGTATTTTCGGAAAACGAAGAAAAGGCACATGAGACAAACCTAAATTGTTCTTCAAAATTTGTATTCCATTAATAAATACAATATCTATAATACTTAATGTTGCTTAATAAATCATTTGTTGACCAGGGAGGTTTTCCTGAACGTGGTTCATCTTCAACTACCTCAATTCAATTCTTATATTCAATTCAATTCTCAAACTCACAGAGATGTGTCACCAAACACCAAATCAGTCTCTTAAATTTCTCGAGGCGCATTTCGCTAACCATGTAAGCATCATCAGGAGATAATTTAATCTGACAACACCCAAATGGCGATCGAGATGATCGAGATAAAACTGACCAACATTATTTTAAAGTAAGGCAAACGTTAAGTATAAAATTCATTCTTCTATTGGAACCGTTAAACATCTCATCACTTGTGAGATTGAATTTAATTCAAGAGAATTTAATCATCTCATGATGATTTTAACATGGCTAGCGAAAAATGCGTCGAGAAATGTAAAAAAGTGTAGTGTTTGGTGTCTAGTGATAAATCTCTTCGAGTTTAAATACAGTAAACAATGTTGTGGTTTTCAAGATATATGAATAGAAAATATGTAATTATTAAACACCAATGTTTAAAATATTTACTAAAAGTTTCGCCTTATAGAAAATAGATGCGCCTTTGTTTATGCCTGAAAGAATTTGTTTTATTTTAAAATTGTGTCTATGGGACCAATGGAAATATTTGTTAACCCAGCGGCTTTTGGAATTGAAGTGGTTGATCAACAACTTCTAATCTGTGTAAGTTCATTAAGAACTCTCGGCAGCTTATTCACTTTTTCAGGTTTTCACGGTTTCAGGAGTTACGCTTATTCAGGATTTTCAAGACCTTTAAACTTATATGTTATAATATAGGGTTGCCATTTAAAATTTTTAGGTATAAGTGACTGGAGCTAAGGAAGTGAAACATAAAATATCACGGACATTAGTTTTGAACTTCCCCTGATATCTAAATTAACGTGTTTTTTATCTAGAGCAAATTTTCATTGCTAAGAAAGTGGTAGAAATAATGAGGGTGGCTACTTTTGAAATTCAACCACTGTTTACAACTATCAAAAAGCAAGGGGATATTTTAAAATATTTATTTATTCATGCAAATTTATTTTGTTTTGTTCAAAACAATCCCCTCTTATTGCCCCACACTTATTCTTACGTTTTTTCCATTCTTCATAACAGTTTTTATATTTGACATTGGATATTTCGTTTAAACTGACCAGCCAATTTCTTCAATGACTTCTTCAGGCCCAAAACCGTATACATGAAATAGTTTCTTTAATGGAGGGAACAGGAAAAACTCACATGGGGTTATATTTGGTCAATATGGTACTTGTTAAACGACATTTGTTTGATTTTTAGCGAGAAATTGACGAATTGTATGAACACAGTACAAGATCCTTAATTTTGGTAAGGTTTTCTTCTTAGTCTTTTCTTGGTTGACGTGGAAATTTTTCTTGAAGGAGGTTTATTTTCAACTGCTTCTCTGCTATCAGTAAAGTTCTTGTACCATTTCGTTGTTTCATTAACAGTTTCTTAACATTTTGATACGTCAACATAATAAATTTATAGACAACATTTAATTTACATTCTTTGCTTAATAAATGTATTCATTTTGAAAAATCACGTATACAAATGTTTAATAATTACAAAAGATGATGTTATTATTTCGAGTTTAATAAGAAAATCTCTCTCAGATGTTAACGACAGCCAAATAAATAAAAAAAATAAATGGTTGTACTGATACGTAAAGTAACCGAATTTAAAAAAAAGTAATCTTACTTTTTTATCACCGTAATTACTAAAACAATAATATTATTTTTTTATATAATAAATGCTTTATTTGTATCTATTATCTTTAGGTTTTTGCCTTTATAATATTTTGTCTAGATTCTCAAATTAATTAAGACCTGTAAGAACATATAAATACTTATATAAACTTATCTTTTGCTTTATTCGCCACGGTTATGGTTTCCTTTTGTACCGCCTAATTAAAAGAGTCTTTTTGGAGAGATGTTTTACTTAAATATATAGTCCTGAGGAGAACTAAGAGAATAATGGAAGTTACAAAAGTTTCATGAATACGTACTCCATTCGTTCGCACACGAAGAGGCGTTAATGTTAATATACATGGTGCACTTATGTCCCCCCATATTCATATTAGATTTCGGTTTTATTTTTTAGTCTTTTTTTGTATTTTGGAGTGTTAAATTCCATTAAAATTATGTCCGGTATTTATCAGAGTTCTGATTCTTATTGTAAAAGGTGTTTATTACTAACGCAATGACCTTTTTCCATTTTTTCTTGGCTAAAAAAATGACAGAAAGCATTACAACACAGACCAGAGATATCAGGTTTGTAAATATAAAACCGGAATTTGTCCATAGATGGCCTTAGCTGTCAATGTAGCTACCGACAAACTGCGTCATTGGCGCCAGTCATTTCTCCATCGAATTGTGACTGGCAATGAAAAGTGGATATATTTTGAGAATCCTAAATGTGAAGGATCATGGGTAACTCTAGGCGAACCATCGACATCGACTTCAAGGCCAAATCGCTATGGATGAAAGACAATGTTCTATATTTGTTGGGATCAGAACGTTGTGATCTATTATGAGCTGCTAAAACCTGGCGAAACTGGAAATTCTGAACACTATCGACAACAAATGATCGATTTGTATCAAGATTTGCGCGACAAACGACCAGAATATCAAAAAAGCAAATCAAAGTAATTTGGTTCATGATAATACACCATCACTCACAGCAAAACTCGTCAGGGAAACGATTGAGGCGTTTAGTTGGGAAATACTTTTGCATATGGCTTACTCAGCAGACTTGGTGGCGTTCGATTAGTACTTATTTCCATCGATGGGACACGCACTTGCTGAGCAGCGCTTCACTTCTTAAGAAAACGTACGAAAATGACTCGATGATTGGTTTACCTCGAAAGAGCAACAGCTTTTTTGGCATGGCATCCACAAATTGTCAGACAAGTGGGACAAATGTATAGCTAGCGATCTAGCGATGGACAATACTGCGAATAAAATATTTTTTATCATTTTCATACAATAAATGTGTATTTTCTATACACAAATTCAGATTTCATATTTACATACCTGGTAGGTGGACGAATTTGAGGAAGGTTCGTGACCATTATCTGTGTATTGAAGAGGAAGAAAATAGTTTCTTCCTGCTATAATATTGCTGAATGATGATTTTTCAATAACTGTTTTATTTCAATTTATTATTTTCAGTAAACATAAAATCACTTTAATTTCTCTAACCATATTAGCATTATCATGAGATTGAGTCATATCCTGAGGATGGTAAAATGGTTAGCTTCATTAGGATTACATTTAGGCATAATTAAGGCCCAATTCAATTAATTCTACTAGCGTTAATGAAATGGTTAGCGAAAAATCTCTTTGTATTTAGTGTTTCATACCACAGGTTGAATTGAATATCGGATAAAATAAATAAAAAATGGCTTCTAGAGCACTTTATTGGAATAAGGCTATAGTTTTAAAAAATAAATAACTATTTATATAAAAACTTACAATTTCATTCTATAATAATTGATAACGATTCAACAATTATATTTTGGTGCTAGATGAGTGAAACTTCACTCTTCCTTACGACTAAATGAATTTTAACCTTTTATACAGCTTAATGTGTTTCTTGTAAAAGTTATTGATCACTTACAGTCTCTGTCCATGTTAATGTGACCACTTGTGGTTTTCAAGCAAAATCCAAGTTATGTGTATTTCTAAAGCATATTGAGTTACTATATGAACTAAAAATGTTTACTAAAACTATAGATTAACATTTATTTCAAACATAATGCCAATAATAATGCCGCGAACACCCCCCATTTTTGAGTATTTGGTACGTTTGTTATTTCAAGTGTGTTATTTTCTCGTACATCTGAGTGAAGTTATTTGACAAATATTCATTAAATTATTGAGTTGAGTAAGTATGTTTTGCTTTAGTTGTGCATTCTAACGTATTTCGGAATATAAAAAAGATTTTATATCAGTTTAAAATAACTTTTTAGGTTACCAGTTACTTAACCTTACTTTTGTTCTAATTTTTAGAAATGGGTGGACTTAAAGATATTTCTTCGCTCAAAATTAGAGTTTTTAAGGGTTTTTTGGGATTTAGAAACCATGTCACAAAGAGAAATTGCCAAGAGAGCAAACATATCCAAAACATCGGTGGCCAATATAGCCCGCAAAGTGAAAATGTGCATAACCTTGCCTGCTAAATATCGGGATAAAGGTGGTAGAAAACCAATAGTAGGTCCTCCAGAGTTGCACATTTTGGCTAAGGTGGTCAAAAATGATAGAATAGCCACAAATGCGACCATAAAACATTGCCATAATTAAAAAACATAATGAACATAAAAATTGCCGAGGCTGGAATCGATGTATCTATTCGTACAGTGTGACGAAGATTGGTTGATTTGGAGTTGAACAGTTGCCCATCATTGAACAAGCCAAAATTTAGGGACCAGATGAAAAATAAACCATGTAACATGGGCTAGTTTTTTTAATATTCATCAAAGTTTTAATGAGGATGATTATGAAAAGGTACGTGATAATATTTAGCAGAATAAAAGACTTTTTATTATTCTAAAAATTTTAATAAATTGATTATTTTATTTGACAGGTTTTCGTTCGACGAAGACCTTTCGAAAAATATACTTCAGCCTGTATGATGATTTGGTCGGTGATTAGATGTAGAGATCCTGGGAGACTTTACATTGTTCAAGGGACCATGAGACAGCAGCAGTACATTTTGGTCCTAGAAAATAGATTGATACCTCAATTGAGAGAATGGTGACCTAATAATGAAAATATTATTTTCATGCAAGATGGAGCACCATGTCACACGCGAAATTGGTGAAAAAAAAATATTAGCGAACAGAATATTTAGTTGTTGGACTGACCTGGAAACTCACCAGATACGAATTCAACAGAAAATGTCTGGTGGCTTTTGAAACGTGAGATTGCCAATGAAAATGTGACAAATAAGACACAATTAATTGAGAGAATAATTTTCCATTGGAATCATTATGAATACCTCAAAGAAATATGTTTTAATTATATTCGAAGTATGGCAGTAATACAATTTGTTTATCTGTGAGTATTGTTGTACCGAATGATCAGTGTAATAAAGAAGTCTTGAGCATACTGAGTAACTTTTATCATACAAACACACACATGTTTCTAAAAATCAAGCAAAAGAAGTGATTAATTATTTCAAGGAGTCATATTAATATGGACAGGGATGTAAATATTAAGTCAGATACGAAACAGGATAATAATACAAGGTAGAAAACTTTCGTGAATGCGTAAGTGCCAATATTTCATTACCATCATCTTGGGCCGGTCGTCGAGAACGTGATGCATCACTAAGATTAAAAATGTTTTCACGAAACATACTGACCCACTTACGTCTCGTGGAATCGTCAATTGCGCTATTAGCATACACATCACATATAATATTTGCTTTTGCGTCCGCGAAGCACTCTTACCTTTCTGGAAATAAAAGAAATATGTTCAAAATGATCTTACTTTTTTACCATTTTTAACGCTTACCAAAATTGAAATAACACTTTTTCCAAGTACTCGCCGAAATTTCTTCTATCAAACAAGTGTGAAGTACAAAACTTGAAGAGATTTACCACTAAACACCAATTCACTTTTTTTGAACTGCCCGACGCACGTTTCACAAACCATATTAGCATCATCAGGAGATGATTTAATCTAATTCTAAAACTAAACTATGTACTATTTATATGAAAAACCCTACCTAACGAAGCGTGTAAAAATTATGAACCGTGAAGTTTACTAAGCCTTACATTAATAATTGAAAAAATAGACTAAACGGGATAGGCCCTTTATCTCGGTTCATGATTTTCTTACATTTTTCTATTTGAATGGTTTCATATGCATTCAAAGCCCTATTATTATTAACACTTTTAATTAGTCTTAAATTACTAATATCCATATTGTGTCGTGTTCGATTGCATGTTGGGCAACAGAAGATTTTTCATTTCTCCCATATCTAATGTGGGCAATATGTTCTTTATATCTCGTCACTATAGATCTTTTTTGTATGCCCAATGTACCCTCGATCACAGTCTTGACAAATGATTTCGTAAATCCCCGACTTTTCATTTTGCTTTACTTTATCCTTTGGATTACCCAGAACTTCTCTTAATTTATTATATAGTTTGTACACAACCTTAATGTCCACTTTTTACAAAATTTTGTCTAGCCCTCTTATTAATTGGCATCAAATGGTATTACCAAGAATTTCTTTGTGTTCTGATCCTTTTGAAAAGTCGAAGATTCTTTCAATAATTTTCTGAACTTATGTTTTCTAATTAATTTATCTACAATGTTCTTATTATAACCATTCACTTCAGATACCTCCCTAATTAATTTTAATTCTTTGTTATAATTATCTTTATTTAAAGGAAAATTAATTAATCTATTTACTATAAAATTTAAACTAGCCATCTTATTTTGGAAGCTATGATTTCAATCGTTAGGAATGTATCTCGAAGTGGTGGTGTTTTTTCTGAAAATATCAAAATCTAACCTATTTTTATTGTTTCTACTGACTAAAACATCCAGAAATGGCAAACTATCGTTGTATTCGAGTTCATGCGTGAATATTAAATTTGGGGATTTACTAATTAAGTTCTTAATAAAGTCATCTAAATTTTCATGTTTCGAATCGAAAATGGCAAAAACGTCATCCACATATCTTAACCATACCTTCGGAAAGTAACTGAATCCATCTTTTGCCTCGGTTTCAAATTTACTCATAAATAAGTTGGCTAAGAACAGTGACAGAGGATTGCCCATTGCCGTTCCTTACTTGTTCATAAAACCTGTTATTAAGCTGAAAACAATTTTGCTTCATGCATAATCTTGTTAAGGAGATGTACTCAGAAACAATCTTGTTATTAAAACCGTTTAATTCGAGTAACTCCCTCAGGTATTTCAAGGTATGTGAAATCGGGACACTCGGAAACAATGATGAAACCAAAAGGTCAAAGGAAACCAAAACCTGACCTTCCTGTAGAAGTGTTTCTGATTTTTTCTATGAATTTGGTTGAGTTTATCACAGAACAGGAAGGTAGTTGGTTTGGTAGATTTTCAAATTTCTTTGTTAACCACTTTGCCAAGTTGTATGTTGGAGAATCAATGGTTGATACAATTGGTCTCATTGATTTTCCTGGTTAATGAACTTTTGGTAGAGCATACAATCTTGGCAGTTTTGAATTAGAAAAAGGTAGTTTGCTTTTCAGAGAAGGAGAAATAAGGCTGTTACAAGATTTCAATGTATCTCTGACTTCGTTAATCATTTTTCATAATGGATTTCTAGGTAATCGTTTATAAGGGCCGTCTTGAATTTTTTTTTCCAACGCATTCCAAGTAATCAGGTTTGTCCATTACTACAACCTTATTTCCCTTATCAGCTTTTAAATAAAAACAATCCTTCTCTCGCAGACGCTTGACAATCTTAGAAATATTTGGCATTTTTTTACTTTTATTGGAAATATTTTTTGCAATTTTGCTTTTACATGACTCTCTGACGAAAGCTTTGGAAGACTCCGGTAAGTGTTTAATACCAGTTTCAAATACGACTACCATATCCTCCAAAGCACTTCGGGATGCCGGCAAAGTAACATTGAGACCCTTATTTAAAAAATCTAGTTCTGCATTGTCGAACGTCTGAGTTGAAAGATTTTCTACTATATTAATGTTAATGTTAATTTTCTGAAATATGTTCTTTCGACTGCTCAATGTTGAGTTTTTTAATTTTTTTTATTTAAAGATGACATTTTTTTTAATAAATTTACTATTTGCTGCTATAAACATATTCCTTCGAAAATTGCACCAACATTCATGTTCTACATGAGTTAATTTAAAAGTTAATTTCTTGTAAAGATTGTACGCCTGAATTTCAAGCATACTCCTTTTACTGTACAAATGTTTGATTTCTAAGTCAAGCCATTTCTGTTTTGCAAAATCAGTTATTTTGTCACACATTTTGGAAGATTTTGAAATATTAACTTTAATAACATTGGAAAATATTTTATTAGTCTGGCATGACTAATAGTCTATAATTTTAGTAGTATACTTACGATAAAGATTTAGTTCCGCTGACCTTGTAGCTATTGTAGATCAATTCTTCTATTGGAACCTTTAGTGTGAAACACTAAACTTGAACGAAACTCGACGAACGTTTCGCTAATCATCAGGAGATGATTTAATCTAATTCTAAAATTAAACTATCTACTATTTATATGAAAAACCCTACCTAACGAAGCGTGAAGTAGATAACATAACACTTCGTTTTTGCTATACAATGGTACTTAGTATCTAAAACGGGATAAACTCTTGTATGAATCTAATACATCAAGTTAAGACCATCAAAATTTTACGAGTTGCAAAACTGTGAGAACTCTCTCCACACAAAACTGTGTGGTCAGGGAACCGCGAGGACTCATAGCTTCCGCCAGGTTATAGATAGAGTCGCGATGCTGGAAAATCTATTACAGCAAGTGAAATATATTTCACCTATACTGTCGAGACACTCATTTATTTATAACAATTACCTCATCTGAATCCATTATCATTAAGCTTTTGCTTTTGTGATGTTGTCTTTAGAATCTAAAATTAATTAAAACAAGTAAGGCCACTCAAATGCTTAGCTTTTGTGCTTTACTTTGCCCGACTCCATTACGTCTTCCTTTTATACGGCCTAATTAAAAGTGTCTTTTGGGAAAGTAATGGTTCAATTAAATATTGAAATAGGATGCGAATCGAGGGAACAACACAAGCTTTGGAAAACTTTTCGCGAAATTGTATCGTTTCATTGTAAGGTATTAGAATGTTGGGAATCTCGTTTATTATACATTCAAGGAGGAGAATATTACCAAGGATGCAATTCTGACCTTCCCCCATATTTCTGATCCACAATTCGTGTTTTTTTTCATCTCGATAATTTTTTAGTTTAGATTTTTATGTTTTATAATTTTTCCAAGCAAGAGCAGTTTGATGTTCGAGAGTAGAGTGAAATGTCGCACACTTTTTAAGTGAAATATTGTGCCTTTGATTGGAAATTGATTTATTTTTCGGGGTTGTCTCCTTTTAACTCGATGCATTTCGCCCAATAACTTTCCAACTTTTTTTGCCTTCCAAAAATATTACTGTCCACTTTTTTGTCAACGTCTAGGAGGACAATATAAGTTTAATAACGGTGAACCATTCAAGTCTAGCTGCTCATTTAGCAAAATATCCAATTTTTATTAATAATTCTTTTAA
Organism: Cosmopolites sordidus; assembly: GCA_031761425.1. Lineage (NCBI taxonomy): Eukaryota > Metazoa > Arthropoda > Insecta > Coleoptera > Curculionidae > Cosmopolites > Cosmopolites sordidus. Next base: position 51,346 of record JARFXV010001716.1, on the reverse strand, counting down.
TTTCTAGGCTCTCTAAAAAATTAATTTTTTTGCATTTATTCTCATTATGTAACATTATAAAATTATCATTGAAAATATGCTTTTATGACATTAAGTGATTAGCATAATGAGAATTATTTTGTTGTTTAGTATATAAACAATGGATTCCAAACAATGTTTGCATCATGTGTAGTAAACATTTATGGTAATGGACGAATGGTAAAAATAGAAAAATAGTAAAATGGAAAAAAGTAAAAATCACTGCAATGGCTGTTATTTTTGCTTAGTCAAGCTAGATGCTATTCACCGAAAAAAAAAACATTTATGTTCGCTGAGCCTAGTAGAGAAAAATCTTCCTGTTTGTCCAACATAGATTTTTGGACACGACCCGCACTCAATTAAATAAATTAGTGATTTATACAGTTTATTTGTTTGATTTTTATTGTTTTTAATGAGGCGTCCTAGGCGTCGTTTTGAATAAATATCTGGACACTAATTTGGTAACTTTTCCCGTATATGTAATTGTTTTGAATGCTGCAATTTTGATATTATTAACCGGATATATGAAATTAATGGCTTTATTATAACTTTTTTATTAATTATTTTATTTATAATGTTTGGGTCGTATCTGTTATTTACTGCGATCTGTTTGGTGACATTCAATTCTTTATTATAGTTATCTATTGACATGGGGATATTTAATAATCTATGTATAAAAGAGTTAAAAGCTGCCATCTTTTGTAAATAAGGATGATAAGATTTATATTATATAATTAAATCGGAATATGATGGTTTATGAAAAATTGCAAAATCATGTTTATTATCTTTTCTAGTAATAGTTAAGTTTAAAAAAATTAATACTATTATGTTGCTCTTCTTCAACTTTGAAGTTAATGTTTTTATGTAAATAATTTATGTATGTTAAGAATTGATTTAATTGTCTATCAGAACCTGTAAAACAAATTAGAATGTCATCCACATATCTGTACCAATAAACTGATGATTTAAACAACTCATGTTGTTTTACCATACTTTCTAAGTTGTCCATAAAATTTCCACCAGTAAAGGACTTAAAGTGCTCCATATTATCAAACCGTCATTTGAAACATAAAATGAATTATCAAATTCAAAGTAATTCTGATTCAACGTAATTAACAATAGCTCTAAAATTTCTTGTTTTAATATTGAATGAGTTTTATTTTTGAGAAGTAATTTCTCAACTAATTCTATTACTTCGTATGGTGGTATACTCGGGAATAAATTTTGTACATCGTAAGAAATTAGTTTGGATTTTTTGGGTAAATTAATATCTTTTATTTTATTGATAAGGTCATAGGTATTTAGAATGGAATATTTTGGTTTAAAATTCGAATAATGTAAAATGAGTTTAATAAGCTTATTTGATAATTTGATTGAAGGAGCTGTAACAAATGATACTACTGGTCTAATTGGGTAATTATTTTTGTGTAATTTTATAAGCGAGTATAATTTTGATGCCTGAGGATTCATCATTATTAATTGTTGTTTCTCGTAATCGTTAAAAATAGACAAATCTTCTATTATTTGTTTTATTTAGAATCAAATTACTTTTCCCATTATTAGTTTAGTATAGTTTGTATTTGAAAAAAAGCACTGTATGTCGAAACAATTGTTGTTTAACAATATAGTGGAACTTTTTATATATTAATTTTTGCTTATATATTTAAAATTAATTTCCATCAAATATTGGCTACCTCAGATAAATAAATTAAATTGTCTTGAATTACTTTAAGATATGTCACATAAATCTGAAATTAAAACACTTTTAAGCAGTGTTTAAGTGAGATCCTACATCAAGGTATAGCCAAATTATTCATTATTCTGAAAGGGACAAATTGGACAAACCAGATTTGATAGGAATTCGCAGAGGAAAATGTGAACAAACCTTTTGTTAGTATGGATTGTATTTTTAACCCTGTCTACCGTTATTTTGATGATGTTAAATACTAAATTTAATCAATTGTTTATGTTATCAATTATTTATATTGTTTTGTGCGCCGTGGCCAGTGCCAGTTTAAATAGTTCGTAATACATAGAAACGAACTATATAAAACAGTTTAATATACTTCGTATTCGAAAAGCAACTGTGTGTCGATTCTATTGTAATATAGGATGATTTTTAGGTAACTTTATATTCAAATAAAGCAACAACCAAATTACAAAAATGAGTTTCGTCGCTGTCTAGCTGCTTGAGTTCTTGGACAAAGTGAATCTTGTAAGGCACCAAACCAAGATGTTTACAGCAACGGCGGTGATATTTTCTTTGGAACGCACAATTTTTATTTTGTTTGTATTTTAATATCGAGCAGCGTAAATTGGGTTGGGAAGTTAACGATATTTCGGTGAATATATCGCTTGGTTGGGGGATTATGTGCACCATAAAATGTATGAAATGTTCTATAAGTTTGGCGCACAGAACAATGATTTTAATAAATTTCGACAATTTGCAAGCGTTGGTCTGATGTTAAGAGGTCCATGATGATTTGCTAGATTATACTGAATAATTTTGACACTAAAGGCGCGCAAACTCAGAAATTCGGACACACTACAAACATCAGTCGTTTATATACAAGTTTTAAATAAAGTGGAAATGCAGTTTTTTTATTATTAGACTTCTAAAACTCAACAATAAAAGAGTGTGGTAGTGTATATTATTAACAGATAATTCAAAATAAAATTGAAAAGCTCTGGCAGATTTGTTTCAGGACGTCTGCTGATGCAACAATAAAAACTAAACCTTTGGTGAACGATAACAAATAATTATTTTCTTGCATCAAATCATACAGAGGTTGAATTTATCAAAAACATTCATTACAATCGAAAAAACATGTTAACTTTTTTACATATTGAACCAAAAGAAATAAATGGATATGACAAGTTATTTAGTTCGAAATATATTTTTCGAAAACAATTTCAAAGTCGAAATCTCTAATTAATATGAATGTCCCATAAATGCTGGAAAGCTTCTTTCTTTTGTTATTTGCGATTTCTTCCATCTGGCACTGAAATCATTTTTAATTAAAATTTCAATTTGACAAAGACGGTTTTAATGTCTGAACCTTGATAAAAGCTCTGTCGTTTTTTTTTTTATTTTAATGTCTATCGGGATATTTTGGATGGCTATAAAAACCTACTGTACAAATAGTATATAATCTTCATGATTTTTAATGAAATTATCTAAAAATATGTTGTGAAAGAAAGTGGTAACAAATTAAGAATATGCTGCTTTAATCAATAAGTTATGTGACTTTTATTTTAAAAGTTTTAAATATTGATACAACCATTTATCTTTTAATAATCATATTGGTATGATTTTCGTTGATATTTCAAAGGAGTTTTATATCATTTTACTTGCCAACTTAGAAGTTGTAGTGTCTTTCGTAATTGTTAAACATTTTTCTGGACGATTTAAAAAAAAATAATACTTGTTCGTATGGAAAAGGTTACGTCTACGTTAAAAAAAATAGTAGTAGAGTAGAGAGTAGAGAAGATGATCTCTAAACCAGGGGGTATTTTGTTTTTTCACGACCCGTAACTAAAACGAACAAACTACGTAATAAGTTATCCAGAACTGAAAAAAAAAAAAGATTTGCGAAGAATAATCTAATACTAAGAATCTAAGTCACAATTGTTTAACTTCGTTTACAAAAGTTGGCGTGGTGTAATACTAGCTTACACTCATGAAGCTGCCCTTACGCATTTAAATTTTTGTGAAGCAGGCATTCAATAATAATCGATAACGGTTTGCGTGTTATTGCTGTTGTCACGGTGCTCCAAGCGAATAGAAAGTGGTCGTGCGAAAACTATACTATTCTGCTGGATACTTCGCGGCTTCTTTGAGAAGATTCAGGAAGGTGGGCGACAGGGATATATAAACAGCTCCCGTAGTCGCCGTCTGTAGTTTTGCAGTTTTGGCTACAATATTTTTTCGCAAATTATTTTGGCGAATTTATAAAAAAAATGCATGGAATCAGCTGCAGAAGTTTTATACACATCGCAAAGATACCTTTGGTCTAAAATTAGTCCATCAGGAGTAACAGTTGCAAGAAGAATTCAAGCTTTATCAGAAGATATAGAAAAATACCCTTAAAAATGACTGATACAGCCCTGTTGGTAATTTTCATCCATGACATCAATGATAATTTTGAAATTACGGACGAGCTGGCTGTTCTTTATTCTATAAAAGGAACTATGAAGGCACCAGATATTTTCAAATGTATCATGATAGCTTTGAATCCAAACAATATTGACCTTACAAAACTATCAGGCATCATAACAGATGGGACACCAGCTACGGGTGATAAAAATGAAGGACTTAATGACAGCCTTAATAAAAAAAGCCAAACTGACCAAATTTACTGCAATATCATTGTAGTATACATCAACAAAATATATGTGCCAAAAAAATATTGACTCTCCCAGCTCTTCTTGAGCTGAGAGCTTCCGAGTTTTTACTTAATGTCGTCCAACCATCGTTTCTGTGGTCGTTCCATGTTTCTCTTATGGGGGACAGCCACTGTGATGGGTCAAAAAAAATGTTTTTTTGCTTTAATTTAAAGTTTATAGCTTCGAAAATATGTGTATACAATTTTAGATCAAAATTCCGATAATTGATCTCATTTTAGTGAGAGCAGGTAGATCGACTCTCCTTGCTCGGCGCTCCGACTAGGCTGCCAAGTCTTTCAGTCGTGAAGTCACGTGATGAAAATCTCGGCTGCGCTGTTGCCAGACAGAGATTAAACATCATAACCTTACTTTAGCGAATTATTTTTACAATTTTACTTTAATAACAATTAAAACAAATATCTCCTAATTAAATACAAGTTACAAAGTAAATAACAAAATTATAATAAATGTTGAAAGTATTGCAAGTGTCGTTGATTTAGTACTTCTAGATAGATTCAGCACATGTAAAATGCTTCGTTCAAAAACCATCGACAATTTTTTTTAATATTTGAATGATTATTAAAATAAAAAGATTATCTAATTATCAGTGACATTTATGGATATAGAAAAAGAAGAAGTTCTTTTCGATGCAGAACATGCTCTCTGTCATACCATTTCATTATTTCCTTTTCAGTATAATCATGGTATTCTTCCATATTTCAGGAGTAACAGTGTGAAGTGCCTCACGCCACATGTTTATACAGTCTTGCTGTCTATTACCATTTCTACTCATGTGTTATTATAGTAATTTTTGTCAATTCCTCATATAAGTTCAATTGGATTGAAAATGCAGTGGTATGAGGGAATACATAAAACTTTGTGCTCATATTATTCAGCTAAGTTATCTACAAAATATTTCCGTGCTTGTTTATTTCTGAAAAGCATTCGCTTAGGAAATATATCAAAATAATACATTTGGTTGTGGTACGTACTTTGCTTCAATTCTTAATAGTTTAGTATTAAGCATTTCGATTGAAAAAGCTATATTACTATTACTTAACCAATCTTGAATGACAGCTTTATTCCATGTGATGAATAGAACTTGTATCCAAAGCTGCAGTATTGGCAACCCTTTTAGTAAAATTACGTTTTCTAGGCGATTTTAAAACTTCATTGTTTTTCACTTTTTGTGAAATAGTACTAACAATGGACATAGTCAACCTTAAGGCTGCTGATAAAAAATATATGACTTAATCTAAACATATCCAAGAATTAGCAGTTAACTTAATATACCTCTCTGACAGCCGCAAAAGTTAACAATGGACAATTATTGTCTCGTTCTTGTTCAAAATAGTGTTTCAGAGATGCCATAAACTCTTGACAACGACTATTTAAATGATTTGGCATTTTACAGGCGCGACTTAAGTTCTTAAAGAAACTTTTTAATCGCAAGGTAAAAATTAAAGTAAACGTCTAGATACAAATGGGATAATCTCCAAACTTGCCAATAAATATCAACAAGACAAATTTTAAACCTGACAATGTCGCATATGCTACCACCCGAACACAGCCGATAAATCTGAAATTTATTGAATACATTCCATTTGATTCTTTTAATATTTAATTTATGTAGTGGTATTTCTGTTGTTCTTTAATAGCGTCATCGATAACGTGAATTATATTGTAAAAACCGACCCCTTATCTCTGGAATGCATATAAAGAACTATATCGTATTTACTTTATAGATTATTAATAGTTTTTGTATTACTTTATAGTAATATAAATATAGGAACCAAATTAATGTTAGATAGATAGATTTATATTTTCAAACTGTTTTTAAGCCGAAGGCTCTGCCGGTTCGCAGTTCTGAATATTCTATCATTAAGTTATAAATTGATTTGTATAACAAATAATTAATGTTGCAATTTCGAGATATAACTAATTAAAGTTTGTTGCCTGATACAATAAAGTGTTTTTTAAAAACCAAGTTTTCAAGTACAAGCATATAATTCGTGCAACGGTTTTAGTTTTGTATAGGCTATAAAAGTTTGGTCGATATACAGTCGTTCTTCAAGTTTCTTAGTGAACACACGTTGCTACTGTGTTACTTATTTATATTGAAAAATATCTTGTGTTTTGTAAAAAAATCGATCGTATAAGAGCAGTAAAAATTGTAAAAGTAGACCCTTACGAAACGGTGGAAAATTAAATCGACGGCGTAATAGATTTGAAATTGAAAAAAAGTGAAGATATAGGTCCCATACGGCGCACGAGTGCTTCAAAAAGAAATAATACTACATGATACTGAATGTAATGTTAATTTAAATATTAGTTATAAAATTTAAAACTTTTTTTCTGTTTTTACTGTGCTTAGTGACTATATTACGTGTAAAAAATGTAGTGGTAATATAAATTTTACTGAACGTATTATCCAAGGATTAGGTTTCAAGGTTGTCGTGAACTGTGAAAACTGAAATAGCCTTATATATTTCAGCAATAACATTTAACGAAGGTTCACAGACCACCCTAGAAATAATGAACTAAATGGCAACAAAGTTGGACCGACTCTCTACTCTTACCGAGCTGACCGCGGCGCTAACCGGATGAAAGCAACTGAGAATTGCACGCAAAAGGTCAATAAAAAAATAAAAAATGTCAAGGACACCACTGGAGATATAGAGGAAGAACCATCATATGGTCCAGGACTCGATAGTTTGATGTAAATATTTTAGAAGATACATGATTTTATAATAAGAAATTTTGACTGAAAACTTTAAACGCGTTTTTCTCAGTACGACTTTTTTCAAACTGGTCGCATCGATAACTCGAGCAACTATCAACCGATTTTCATTTTTTTTTTATTCGCTAGCAATAGCTAAGGCTAATCGTAGCCGATTTTGAAAATTTTCATTTTTACTAGGTTTTAAGACTGCTTGAATGTAAAAAAGGGCCAAAAAGTGAAAAAAAATTTAATCGGTCGCCATTTTGTGAAAAATCAAAATAAATAAACTCGGCTATGTCCAACGATAACTACGTTCATACAGATTCTAATGCAATTTGATTTTTTTTTTCAGATAACCTGTTTTCGAAAAATCGATGCGACCGTGGAGGGAGAATTTTTTAAGACTTTACAGCTAGACTCATAACTTTGTAATTATTTAATATTTTTCAATAATAATTTTTATAAACTAGATTGAATATAGACTTAATAAAATATAAAAAACCAAAATCCCCATGTTCCTTAATTATTCCGGTGAAAAAAATACCGAAAATCGCTTACTTTTTGGGCAGCACAGAGGCTGTGGCTAGCCTCCTTATGTTCTCTTGGTCGCCACTGTAGTATATGTTCGGTCCACCTTTCTTTGTTTTGTCTGGCCACATCTCCCACCCAGATCCATTCTAATGTTGCAACGTTATGTTTCACTTTCTCCGTAACTTGTTAACTCGAGTGTGGTATCTCAAAGGAATACCTAAGATAACCCTTTCAATAACCCTCTGAGTTGTTCTCAACCGATTTTTAAAATATACAATAAGTAAGTTTCCATACTGTAAGTCATAACTGACAATGTATCACTATTGAACACTTGTCTTTGCAAATGTACTGGTATGTTAGGGTTTCTTAAATATATGTTGAGTTTTCCGACAGCCGCCTACGTCAAACCAATAATTCTTGTATCTCAGCTGTTTGGTTTTGTTTACTTAACTTGTTCGGCTGTCCTAAGTAGATGTGTGTAGACGCTAACAAGAATTTACAGTATTGCTCCGAGTTCTTGTCCGAGCTTTAGCAGTATACGATAAGTATTTTCTTCTAGCAGTGCTTCCAAAATTATCCTCTACTTTTTTTTGGCTCTTCCGGACATTTTGCATAATTTCCAGTTTAAAGTTACTGGGACCAGTTCTTATACATACCGTATGAGACAGAATTTTGTCCCAAAGCCGCACAAATCATGTCCTGAGCTTCCGGAGGATTTTGCTTTCAGTTGAAAGGCGAAGAGAAGGTATGCTTTTCGAATGACATTTCCTACGGCTGATATTTCAGGTTATATTCACAGTAGGCTTGTATATTATACTTTTTTAAAAGCCGAAATATGGTGATTTAAAATAACTGTATGGCGGGAAAAAATCGGATTCGAATGAGGTTCTGCCCACGATGAAATATAGTGGCCGAAAATTAAGTCGACCGATAACCGAATAAGTTTAATCATCGTTTAGATGTAAATTTGAATAAGGAAAAAGTTAAGCCACCAACACTCGTCCTTGGAATTCCTTAATTTGATATTTACCAACACCACCTCGATTACAATTATTCTCGCTAAGATATCTCGTAACAATAAATCAAACTTGAAATAATTTCGTCGTTACTTTCCACCTCGTCCTGAAAGGCATTTGCCGTCTTTCGCCGCAATAAACTCATTTTACTACCCTGTTGGACTGCACGTTCCTCCTTCTTAATTAAACTAAAATCATAAACTTCACAAAGGCCCTTACTATATCGTAAAGCTTAAGACCACACAGATTGTGGTTCGAGGCCCTTCAGTTAACATAACCTGGAAAATATTACGTTCGAAAGGACCATGATGTGTGTAAATGGGCGTGGTTAGATGGCGCTTTTGACGAGCGTTAGTTTGTTTGATCTGTAGAGGGCGTAACTATAGTGAGCTGTTACAGAAATTATTATTGTTTTAAGTCGTCCCATTATATATTTTATTTAATCCTGTAATCCTTTCATTCTTTTTTGTTAAATTATTTAAAAGCGATATCATTGGTTTCCAAAAATATTACTAAAATTTACCCTAGATTTGTTATCGCGCTTTGTTCGTCGCATAAGTTATTAGTTTTCCAAAACAAAATTTTTAATGTACCTATTAAATATATTTGATTATTTAAAAGAAATATTTTTTGTTGTTTGTATTTCATCAGCATCAGAAGACCTGTCTGTATTGGGAAAATATTTCGCTGACTTGAGATTGATCCCAAACATAAATAAAACTGAAGTTTCGTGCTTCCACCTCAATAATAAACAAGCACGCCTGGTGCCCCAAGTAAACTTCAATAACAACCCGCTACGTTACAATCCCTATCCAAAATTCCTAGGAGTAACAATGGATCGATCACTAGTATAAAAAAAACATCTGGAGAATACCGTAGCTAAAACAAATACTAGAAATATTAAAATTCACAAACTTTGTGATACAACATGGGGCGTAAACGCATATACCCTTAAAACTCTTAGCCTGATCTACTCGTTTGCTGAATACTGTGCCCCACTTGCGCTAAATAGCTGTCACGTAAAGATGATTGATACCAAACTAAACGAGACATTGAGACTAATTAATGGCTGTTTAAGAGGCACACCTCTAGCTTGACTCCCAAATCTGTCTAATATTGTTCGTCCCACAATACGCAGAGAGGAAAGAGTAGTCAGGGAATTCAGTAAAATACTAGCTAATTCCCACCTCTAAGTACACAATGACTAACCTGTTGTCGGCCTGCGGAGACTGAAATCTAAATTCGCCCCACTTTTGTTAGCAGAACAACTTCTTGGAGAAATTTCAACCTTAATGCTAAATGGAAGGAATTCTGGAATATTTCGGGACGGAGTCAGGCGGCTCATGTCGTCGACACTACAGCACCTTTGGAGAAAATGGAGCTTCTCCGCCACGAGTGGAAGACACTAATAGAATAAGAACGCCCCACGGCATATGCCGTGACCCTTTCGAAAAATGGGGACTGACTGGATCGCGGGCTTGAAGCTGAGGAAAACTCCGCCGAACCCGCCTCTCCAAAAAAAAAACACATCGTAGCTGAGTGCCCTCTTATGCATATGGTGGTGAAATGATTAATTTTTTTGAAGCGACACACTCCGTGTTGGAATGGACCAATGGGCTCGATTTTAAAATTTGATACACCTATTGTGATGTGTCTTCGATTTTGACTATGTATTTTTGTCTTCTCTGTCTAATCTGTATATGTGTTATATTTTAATATACATACCTGATTATACATTTTTTACCTTTCTTTTTGTTTTGATCTTTTATATATATATATATATATATATATATATATATATATATATATATATATATATATATATATATATATATATATACTGCGTCCAATGAGACAACAGTAGCTGAGTGTCATCACACACCCAACAGTTGGGTTCCACAATCTCATGTGGAATACACAACAACCTGCGTCTCCACCTAAATGAATACTTTTGTTGGTTGCTTGACCGGGAAGGAACCTCACCTATCCCTTCAACTAGATGATATATGTTTCATCTCTCGAGGTTCCAACTCTTCAGGCGCCAACATATACCATACCATCAAGATTAGGGAGACCCTATCAACAGCATGTTTTCGCCACATATACCACGTGTCCCATTAAGGATGGATCGCGGCCGGATCTTGAAAACTATTTATCCCACAATTTTGGGGAAAAAAAATTGTACTAAAAATGATCATGAGAAATTCACCAAAAATATTTTTAAGCTTCTAAAACGACCGCAAGAGAACGTGACGAGGTAAACATTTTTAAAAATAATTTTTTTTGTGTATTTTCAACTGTTAACCGGGTAAGAAAAATTCTCAGTTATAATTAGCAAACTGTTTCCTACAACTTTGTTTTATGACATTTTGTCGTAATTTCACGAATAGAGGAGTGGGGAGAGTTTTACCTATTGAGATAAAAAGTCGTCTAATGTCCGTTTGCCTTAACCGATTTTCCTCAATTTAAAATCATTTAAAAGGCAATTGCTGGGACAATCAGATAATCTGGGAGATAAATTATTTAGTTTATAAATGAAACCGCGAGGTGGCGTTACATTCAACAATAGTTTTTTGAAGTTTTGTTCAGTTTTTTCAAATGGAATGGTACAGCTTTTATTACATGGCAAGAAAGGTAATTTAAAGAGGAATCATCCAGTGAAAACTCGAAATCGATATCTCTGACACGTCAAGAGATATTTCGATTTTTCTGAAAAAAACAGTTATTATTTCACTACAACCTGCATTAAGTTAAAAAAATATTAATCTAATGTTTGCCTTCCTTCACACTTTACCCAGGCTTAGGACTGGTCCAAATTCTTCGTGCCATATTAATTTGGAGCGTGTCACGGGCCAACGGGCCAACGTGCCAACGGGCCAACAACGAAGATAATAATAATAACAACAGTCAAATAAAATTAACAGCACAGTTCAGTCTAATAATTAACAGAATCTGAACTTTAACGCCTTTCTAAATGTTCAAAATGCCTTCCATCCTTAGAAATGCAAAGATTTATTTTTCGACGAGTACTAAAAACGGCAGCTTCAATTTCCGCTCTTGAAATGTTGGTTATTGAATTTTGACTTATGTCAATCATGTTTTCTCGTGTGGTAGGACGAGTTTGAAAAACAAGGTCTTTTAGTCTTCCCCACAAGTAAAAATCGAGGACTGTCAAATCCGGTGAACGCGCCGGCCACGAAAATAAACTACCCCGTCCTATCCAACGATTTGGAAATGAAGCATCCAAGAAGTTTCGAACCACCTGCGAGAAGTGGGCAGGGCATCCATCATGCTGGTACCACATTTGTCTTCTTGTTTCCAACGAAACATCTTCAATTAGTTCTGGCAGTCCATTTTGTAAAAAATTTAAATATGTTTCACTATTCAAATGTCCATTAAAAATAAAGGGACCAATAATTTTGTTTCCCAAAACACCACACCATACGTTCACACTCCATCTATTTTGGTGGTTGATTTCTGTGGTGTTATGTTAGTTTTCGTTATAAAAAATATTTTTTTTTATTAGTAAAAGATTATTTATAAAAACTGAAAAAGAAAACCAATAAATGTATATCGTTGTGTGAAAATTAGTGATTTGTTGTTAATCATTAGGAACGTTTGTTGGTTCTTCATATTTATACGTCTCGTGGATTTCGGGCTCAATATGAAAAATGATTTTACAAGGTATATTTTTAAATAAGGTCCGTTTTTAATAATCAGAAGAAAAGTACTATAAATATTGTTAAAATATTTTTATTCTACATACTTTTATCTACTTTCTTACATTTCCATTTTTATTGAAACATTTGTCAAACCGCTCAAGATTTTAAATTCCGACGTCAGAGAAATCTGCCGACTGTTAAGAAGCCCAATCCATGACTGCAATTTTAATTTCTTCGTCCTTGTTGAACCGTTGACCATCAAGAAACTCCTTTAAATACCGAAACAAGTAAAAATCACTAGGTGCAAGGCCTGGGCCTGTAAGTTCGACAATTTCTTCGAGCTATCATTAATATTTGCCGATCTTGTGCAGTTCTTGCACATCGTTTTCTATCTTCTGCGGCGATCCTTTAAGGCGTAATTTGTTTCTTGGAATTTTTTATGAGTTTTCGATACAGTACTTTGGGAAACACCTACAATTTCCGCGATATCACTTTGATTGAAGTCCTATTGTAACAAAGCGATTATGCTTGATCTGTTAAAACGAGATATCATGTTTCAAAGTTTTTTTAAACGGATTGATTGAAAATTGAAAGAGAACTGAAATAATGTAATATAACTGTTTTTTTTTAATTTAAATTGGTCTAAAATAAATATCCATCACAATATTTAGAGTATCATAGGCGTAGATATCCTATATATATATATATATATATATATATATATATATATATATATATATATATATATATATATATATATATATATATATATATATATATATACGTCCCCGATCTCCTTGAAACTTCGCTCTCTGATGCGACGTTTCTAGATGGATAGATGGATGATCGACATATACTAGATGGCAATCTATTTAAAATTATATATATTAACCTATTTATTTATAGCTTTTTTCCTGGGGTAAAAATTATATATTTTTTAAATAATCTGTTTAAAGAAAATGAAAGTGAAAGTTAGATTGAAACATTAAAGACATTACAAATCTTGATAAATTTAACAAATTTGTTCCCTTTTTAATATTAAATTTCCATTTTATATAAGAATTTTTCTTACGAAAAAGCACTTTCTGAATTTATTATATTCTTTTTAATTAAATCGAAATGTTTCACTCTAAAAATATATATTTTGGGAATTTGAGACCGTCCTGCTCCAGAACACTCCCGCATCACGCGAAGAGATTTTATTGCAAATTTTATTACGGCCCTGAGAAATTCCCATTAAAAGTTTTCAATTTTATACTAGATGCTCGCCTTAAATGTAATTTAGTACCTGAAATGGCCCAAAATACACACGTAAGATTAAATTACATATTTGGCCTGAAATTTATTAACCCAAAACAGACCACAACAATATATTCCTCGTCGCTGTATTAATATGTAAAGCTGCGAAGGTAGGGGCGCCCTCTAAATTTAAAGTAAAGCACCTTAAACCGCATAGTGGAACGCCGTAAGTGTCTAATAGCCCGTTTACGATGAATCAGCTAGGTTTTGTAGTACGGTTTTAATATTAAATTTTGGCCGTTAGTGGAGAGCTATTTTCATCAAACGACTTATGATGGCACCGATTTGGAGTGAGTTTGATCGCGTTCTTGGTAAATAATTGTTAATTTTGAATTCACTAATGGGTAAAAGATGCATCCCTGCTAGTTTGTCATAAATAGAAAGATCATATAAGTTTTATAACAAAAATATTTTAATTTTTTTCCTTATAATTAAAAAGTTACATCAAATTGAAAATACATTTTTAAACCTAGTACCGATGATGCGCCGACAGTTCCCGAAAAAAAACCCGAACATATGTGACATCATAATGGTAAGGAAGGCCAATATCACCAATATCGGATGGGCTCGGAACAATTCGGAGGGTACACTGTTTCGCGCTCTTTTCGAAAAGACGTTCGAGAAGAATCGGAGTCTCGGGCAAATAAAACAATTTATCGATCTTAGTCATTGTTCTGTAGGTTTAACCCAAATATTTTTGACTGCATTTCTTGGTTTGATAGCGATTTGCAAATATAGTTGCTTTTAATTGTTATTTAGGCTTTCGGTGCTGTTTTCGACGTTATGCTCAAATATATTTACATAAGATATGGAGACTCAAATGTAAGTTCAGAATGAAATATTGAAATTAGATTAGGGTCCTTATCCTTTTGTTTTTTGTATTCGTTTTTATAACTTTTATTTATATTATTTAATTCATGTAAAGAAAATAAATTAATGTGCCAAATTTATAGGATGGAATATTCCTGTGTGTTCACAAAGAATCTACATGTAGCAACACAACCGATGGTAGTAACAATGAGAAAGCTCTACATGATCTCTATTTTGTAAGACACGAATAATAATATTCAATAAAACGCAAACAGACAAGAACAAAATTCGACTACCAATGTGGAAGGTAATCGTATATGAAAAGTCTTATACTTATGAAAGTTGATACTTATTTTATTTGTAGATGATCGAAGAGTACATAAATTTGTGTGACTAAAAGATTTCCACTCAAAAAAAAGGATTAGGTGCCTTCTTGTATTTGGGAAATCTCTGGCTGGTCATGCATTATAGATAGAAAGCAGCTGGATTTATTTTTTTATATATATTTGCAAATATTAATTAATTGCAAACATTATTAAATTCTAATGTCTAATGTGGTGGTTTGTAAAACATTTAAGGCGAAAAATTGGCATCGTTTTAAAAATACCGAAAACCTTAATTAAAGCAATAATATAGTATGGGTGGATTTTTTTTTGAAAATATTGTTATTTGAGTTTAGTGTGGTAGTTTGAAGAATCGGTGTGGTTTTAAAAATATTGCTAACTTCAATGAAAATAATCAAACTATTATAAAACAAATTTGTATATAATTTTAGGTACTGATTGTTTTTATTCTGAATTGATAATTAATGTACTGTAATATATTATCCATAGTATCCTCGTTGGGGATATATATATATATATATATATATATATATATATATATATATATATATATATATATATATATTTATAAATTTATTCAAAAACATTTTTTCACCTCTTGAGGATAAAAATATAGAATTATTTAAAGTTCAGGTGAGTAAAGTATAAGTGATGTCTGAATGATTGTGGCGTGTTCGTATATTTTTTTCTTTATTTGGGTTTTTAGGCACGATCTAAAACTCAAAAATACCTGTTCTTATTTAAAGAAAGAATCACTGGGTAAAAACAAAAAACCAAACGGAGACAAATTTCTCAGTGATTCTTTTTTCTAATAAATTTGCATAAGGAACAATATTATAAAAATATAAAAATGTTCTAAAAAATATACAAAGTTTTAAAGTTAACGTTTCGGGTTTTAGTTCAGGGCGTTTAGAGTTTTAGATCGTCGCGAAAAACCCAAATAAAAAAAATAGAGTGAAGCATAATCCTTTATTTATAAACAAAGAAAAAACGCAGAAACTTGTTACTAAATACCGTTACTAATTGAATATATGGTCATAAGAAATTAAAAAGAAACACCAACATTTCTTTATACTTGGATGCTGTTTCCTTCTTTACCCTTCATATTTTAAATAATGTCTAATTTAATTATGTAGAATAAATATTTGATGTCAATATTCTCAAATAGCTGCCATAAAATACTTTGTTCAACCTTAATAAAAAAATTAAAGACAACATAGATGGGTAATGAAAAAAATTTACGATAGCGAATGTAAAACCAACTATAAACTATGAAACGGGGACAATTTTATTGTAGGATAAGTTTTATAAAGACTCTTTTCTCTGCGTTTCCGTTGGCAATATTTCTTAACATTGTAACGAAATTGATTGGAACAGTGTATAGTTTAGATATAATATCTGAAATAATAATTTGAAGTGGTATACGATTTTTCATATATTTAACCAATGATTTTCCACATCATTTAATAAAAACGTCCCTAACAACAAAGGTCAAGAAGCTAAGGGTTTCCGAAGAAAAACATTGCAAAGTTCCTAAATCACCAATCGAAAAGCCCCGATAAGAATTAATATAACGGATCTACCAATAAGAATGATAGAACATTTTTATACAAAATCGGTTTCGATTGATTATTATTATTATTATATTATATATATATATATATATATATATATATATATATATATATATATATATATATATATATATATATTACAGAAATCTTTCACCCTTTCTCCACGTGGTGCCACCGATCGCCTTCGCCGAACTGTCAACCATGCGACGTCACGTGTCTCTCGGGACCGGTTTCTAGCCTTTCAGCCGTCATCAGCCGAGCTCTAGACGAACGCCAGGAAAGCAGTTCGGAGAGGCAATCGGGGCCAGACCAGATCAACTGGCCATTTTAATGACGGGTCGTGATCGCACACAACTCACGCCATCATACGGCGAATGCTCGTAGCAGTCAGGACCGCTCGTAACACTACCTTGTGGGCATATATATATATATATATATATATATATATATATATATATATATATATATATATATATATATATATATATATATATATATATATATATATATATATATATATATATATATATATATATATATCCCCTTTGTGGATCAGACCTTGACGTGGTAAAGGGGTTTGAGTAGGGCAATGAAGCTTTGAGCTATGCCGTCTGGAGTCTATGCTCCTGGGAGGGTCACCCTTGGCGGACAGGTCAAAGCGGAGGCCTCAGACTAACATGATCCAAAATCTGCCAACCCGCATTGGACCAACGTGGCAGATTACGGTCCATACCTTCAACATGGTATTTCAGTATGTTGAAATATGACAGTACAACCTCAAACATGGCCCTCATTCCCCGGAGGCCAAGGGGCAACTACCTACGGCAGCGGGAAGACCTGCCCCAAGGCAGAGGGTGCTAAGAATCACCGGGTTAGATCAGGTTGCCATTGGACTTTTGACATTGCAAAGTTTGCAAAGTTTGTTTTGTTTGCAAAGTTTGCAAGAATTGACATTGCAAAATTGCATGTTTGACAACATACATTGGGATGTTATTGGGCTTTGCGAAACACGAAGAAAGGGCGAAGAGTTAATCAAACTGGAACTAACTGGACACGTACACTACACTCGAGGTACGGAAAATGGCCGATGTGGCGGAATTGGATTCCTCATCAATCGAAAGCTGAAGGACAGTGTGGTAAAATTTGAAAGTACATCCGACCGATTAGCCCAATGCGTCATTCAGCTGAATAAAAAGTTTATGCTTCAAATCGTTCAAGCTTATGCACCACCTATAAGCCATAAAGATGAGGAAATTGAGGAATTTTATGATGATGTGGCCCAGCTTTTATACAAGGAGAAATGTAGGTACAAAATTCTGATGGGTGATTTTAATGCCAGAATTGGAACAACAAGAACAGACGAAAATGCAACTGGTCCATATGGAACTGGGGAGCGAGACAATAGAGGTGACAGATTAGTTGATTTTGCCGAAGGACAAGAACTATATATTATGAATTCATTCTATAAGAAAAATATCAGCAGAAAATTGACATGGAAAAGTCTATCTGGGCTCACAAGTGAAATTGACTACATCATGACCAACGATAAAACAATATTTACCACTTGTACTGTCCTTAACAATTTTAATGTTGGAAGTGACCACCGAATGGTGCGAGCAAGAGTTCGGATTGACTGTCGAAAAGAGCGCGAAAGAATGGTAAGATCAAAGAAGGGCAAGGTGGATTCTGGAAAACTGCTGGAGAGAGGAAGCGATTTTGAGATTGCTTTGTCAAACCGGTTTGCTGCGTTACAAGATCCAGAGGAGGTGGAAATATCAGTTCAATATGAAGAAATCGCCAACAATGTACTTCAAACGGCTGCTTCAATAGCACCAGAAGAAAACTGTCTCAAACAAACAAAAATCTCTAGTGAGACCATTGATTTAATGAAGAAACGGCGAGCAATGAGAAATACAGGTAGTCCTTTTGGCAGGGTCGAGTACACTGAGCTCTGCAAAACTATAAGAAAACGTATCAGAGAGGACACGCGCCGATTCAATATGCAGCTAGTGCAAAAAACCCTGGAAGAAAACAAAGGAATTAACAAAGCTAAACAGAAGCTTAGAAACAAAAGAACGCAAATATATGCTTTAAAGCGTGAGGATGGCACAGTGTGCAGGACGGGTACCCAAATGTTAGAGATTGTCAGAAGGTTTTATTCCCAGTTATATGAAGATCAGAGCCAGTCAGGGACAGCAATACCCACGGAAGAACAATATATAATACCAGATATCCTAGTGGAGGAAGTAACAAATGCTATAGAATTGATGAAGAACGGCAAGGCTCCAGGAAAGGATAGTGTAACTGTCGAAATGCTAAAAGCTGGTGGTCGGACGTTACATAAAACACTGGCAAAATTATACTCAAAATGCCTCAAAGAACAAAAAGTACCTGACTTATGGAAAAATGCAGAAGTGATCCTTTTACATAAAAAAGGAGCACAGGAAGATTTAAAGAACTACCGTCCAATAAGCCTCCTATCAGTGATGTACAAAGTTTTCACTAAGATAATTTCTAAAAGACTATTAAAAAAACTGAATGACGCATAACCGAGAGAACAAGCAGGATTCAGAAGTGGATTCAGTACAATGGATCACATCCAAGTTGTACAGCAGGTCATAGAAAGGCACAACGAATACACCATGCCACTGTGTTTGGCTTTTATCGACTACGAAAAAGCATTTGATTCCATCTCAAAGCATGCGATAATGGATGCACTGCTTAGCCAAGGTGTAGAGAGAGCCTATGTAAACCTATTAGAATCGATATATGATGGAGCTACAGCCACAATTCACCTTGATGATCTTGAAGTGGGAATTAATATAGAACGAGGTGTACGGCAGGGTGACGCAATATCGCCTATTCTTTTCTCGGCTGGCCTTGAAGAAGTATTCCGTAAACTGGATTGGGAACAGGATGGGGTAAAGATCAATGGTGCAAACTTAAACCATCTTAGATTTGCAGATGATATTATTCTCATTTCACAAGACCCAGAGGAGCTGCAAAGACGCATACAAGAACTGCAAAGGGCTGGCGAACCATTTGGCTTGAAAATAAACCTGAAAAAGAGTCAGGTTATGTTCAATAACTTCGCTCAGGACAGAAGAATTTCAGTTTTAGGAAGGGATTTAGAGATTGTGGACAGCTTTGTATATCTTGGGCAGAGGATTTCCATGGAGGGGAATACCGCCCGGGAGGTGGAACGGCGTGTTAAATGTGGCTGACAGGCATTTGGTAGGCTCAACATAGTGTTTTAGAGCAGACTCCCACATTGCCTGAAAAGAAAAGTATTCGATCAGTGCGTTCTACCCGTTATGACATACGGAAGTGAAACCTGGACACTCACATCGCAATCAATTCAAAAACTTCGGGTGGCACAGAGGGGAATGGAAAGATGTATGCTTGGCATTACAAGACGAGACAGAAAGTCCTGCGCATGGATCAGGGAACAAACAAAAGTCTGTGACATCATTGGAAGAGTAAAACAGTTGAAATGGAGATGGGCAGGCCATATAGCGAGGCGATGGGACAACAGATGGATCAAGGCAATCCTGGAGTGGATACCGCTTGATCGCAAACGTCCGCGAAGAAGACCGAAAGCACGATGGACTGATGACATCGTTAAGTATATTGGACCCGAGTGGCAGAGGAAAGCCCAGGACCGTGAAGGTTGGAAGCATGTTGAAGAGGCCTTCATCCTGCAGTGGATCGATACGGGCTGATGATGATGATGATGATGATGATGATGATATATATATATATATATATATATATATATATATATATATATATATATATATATATATATATATATATATATATATTTTTTTTTTGTTTTTCACACAGTTGTGGTAAGAACTTCAAGTATCCGGGTGTAACCAATGTGGCTTGATTAGCTTCTTTCTGGTAGAGCACTAAATCTGGTCTATTTGCTTGCACGGTTCTGTCAGTTCCAATCTGCAAGTCCCAATATAATTTAATGTGTTGATTTTCTAGAACATTAATTATATTTATTAATTATACTTATTATTATATTATTATTTCATTTGGCTCACAATAAGCTCATGTTTAGTCGGGAAATATACAGCACTGCCATCCGGTTGAAAATGAAGGTATCCGCATCGATTCTATCAAATTCCGGGAACAAAATATTCCAGCATTGCCTTGAAGTGCTCGGTATTAATGGTAACGATGTCCTCTTCCTTATTTTTAAAGAAATAAGGACCGATGACTCCTACATCGAAAATCCACTCCAAATTGTGATCTTTTGCAGATGAAAAGGATTCTCAAGTACCACGTGTGGATTAAATTCGCACCATTACTGACAATTTTGTTTATTGACAAAGCCATTGAATGCCAGAAATAAGCTTCATCGGAGAAGATAATTTTGCTATAAAATTCGTTGTCGGTTTCCATGATTTCGAGGGCCAAATCGGCAAATTCACGTCGAATACGATGATCGGTTGGCTTCAATTCTTGTACCAGTAAAATCTTATATGGATGCAAACCCACTTATATGGATTTAGCCTCAAAATTCACCAGGTTTGCATTGGCGAGAGACGTCATTGACGTCATAGACGTCATTTTTGGCTACACTTGCGGCAATATTCTTAACACTTCTGGTTTTTTTGTCGTACAGGCACCACACTATCGTGGATAGTAAAGTCACTTTTAAATTTTCTAATAACACGATCCATACCACCACGAGAAATACCACGATGGGTCTGAATTGCTCGTTGAGTAGCACGCGGGGACCGCAAATTTGCCTAATAAAACTGGACAATTTCCAAATGTTCTTCTAACGTGAAACGAACCAGAGTTAACCGCAAACCTTTTGGAAAACAACTGACAAGACATGTCAAAAATCGGTAAACAAATATGGCTACCATGATCTGTCAAAGTTCTACCATCCCCAATGGTAGACCCTATATTAACCAAATATCTATAAAATCATATTTGGCAAATATTGGTGAATAAATAAACTAATTAAAATGTTAAAACTATTTTTTTTTTAATTAAGAATCACGTCACACGTCAGACATCATCGGATGCGGCAATGACGCTAACAATGTTATTCGAACATTGCGACGAAAATGAGTTTAATGTATTTAAATGTAGTCAGTCTGTGCATTTAAGTTCGATTAAAAAACCAAAAATATATTTTGTACGCGAATATCACGAAATGCTTCGTATTTACGGAGTTCCCAAAATTCCGAAGCGTCTAGACGTATTTGCGAGAACCGATATCCAGAAAGACAGGCGTTCTAGCTCGGCAAACATTTGTCTGAGTCTCTAAAAACTTTTGGATGTGAGTAATATAGTTCCTGAATTTTCAGAACATGAGCGTGGGGGAGAAATCGGTCTTGAACAACAAATGATACATCTTGTCGAAGAGGATTCTAACAGGAATGCTTAAAGTATTGCGCGACAAGTTAGAGTTTCGCATTGGATTAATCATATAATGCTAAAAGAGCAATTAATTTATTCTTGTTATTTACAAAAGGTACAAGCCTGATTTTTCAGACAGCCAAAAATATTGTAAATGATTTAAATCCACGGGCGTAGCCAAGGGGGGGCGGGGTTGGGGGTTCAAACCCCCCCGAAATAAGCCAAATATTACCTAATATTATACCGAAAAAATACGAGGAGTGAAGACAGTTAAATTATTACTTTTGAATTGAATATATATCCGAACTAGTGGACGTTGCGCACAGTAACGCCATCTCTTGTCGAGTAGTCGAACAATTTTGTATGGTATGGAAACTTTGTGTTGTTTCTCGATTATTCGCCACGCCCCTCGGTCGGAATGAGTGGAGCTTTGTGGAAGTTTGTGGTAGTTTCTGGACGGCTACTACTGAGCTGCTATATAAGCGGCGCGTGACCGCGCTTACGGCAGTATTGTTCCCTGTGAACTCGAAGCGAATATAAGTGAAAAGTGGTGAACGAATAATGAAGAGAATTAAGTGTACCGTGTAAGTGAGTAATTTTAGTGCAGTGTTATTCGGTGACCTTGTTAAGGATAGATACGTGAATCATTATTACTGTCGAAAAATGGAGGGGAAAAAAAGGAAGGGTGATAAACTTAAAGGTATGGACTACTGGAAAAAGTGGTGTAGTCAAGGGGTTTCTAATAAAGAAACAAATTTGGATATAGCTATCAAAGCTTCAGCTACCTTGCATGCTGATAAGAAGACTGTGATGACAAGCGGGCCCTCGACCTCGACCTCAATCACAATACCGAATGTCGACATCGATGCCATGTCGCTGGTGCCCTGTTCGATACCTTCAACTGCCGAATCTACATCTAGTCTGCAACACGCAGCTTGCCTGTTACCTCATCTTTTACAACTGTAGCTAAGTTGGATGTTGGTTTTTACGCGAATCAAGAAAAAATCTTGGATAAATATTTTAAATTCCAAATTTTAAAAACGCCATGGAACCCACCCAGAGATTATAAGTTTCCTATTTCCACAAAACGAAACTTGCGCTTTCAATTGAAATGGTTGGAGAGATTCCCCTGATTGTCATATTCGGAATATAAAAGTGGAGCATACTGCAGAGTTTGCGTGGTAATGGGACGTTCGCCTGATGAAGGTAAAGGCGGTCATCAAAGGATCGGCCAGTTGGTAACCGAACCTTTTTGTAAGTGGAAAAATGCCCTAGAAATATTTGAAGCTCATGCGAAATCGGGATACCACAAGCGAAATTCAGAACTGGCAGATAACTTTCTAAAAGTAATGTCTTCGCAGGCTTTTTCGGCCACTGAACAGCTGTCTTCTGAAAGAAAGAGAGAACAAGAGGAGAATCGAAAGAACCTAATCCCTATCGTAAAAGCAATAATTTTTTGCGGCGAACAAGGCATCTCCTTGAGAGGTAAAATCGATTCGGGGCGCATACAAATTACACCAGAATCACCAGAACCTGAACAACCACTACATAATGATGGTAAAAAGAGATGTTCCTTGAGTACATTCCAACGGTCGATGTTTCAGGATCCGGTCTCGCAAATCTTATTATTACAGCTCTGAAAAAGCATGGACTTGTATGTTCTCATGTGGTTGGTCAAGGTTACGATGGGGCTGCAGCTATCAGTGGGTATTTGCACGGTGCCCAAGCTTATGTTCGCCAAGAATGTCCTCTTGCTCTTTATGTACACTGTAGTGCACACTCTCTCAACCTTGCTATTGCTGATTTATGTTCATTAGCAAATGTTCGAAATTGCATTGGGATTGTGCAGTCTGTTGGTTCCTACTTTCGACATTCAAGAATGTCCTCTTGCTCTTTATGTGCACTGTAGTGCACACTCTCTCAACCTTGCTATTGCTGATTCATGTTCATTAGCAAATGTCCGAAATTGCATTGGGATTGTGCAGTCTGTTGGTTCCTACTTTCGACATTCTGCTCAACGCACTGCTTTGTTGAGAGAAAAAATTCAAGAGCTACTACCCGTCGGTAACCAAAAAAGGTTGTTCTCAGTGTGTGAAATACGGTGGGTCCACAAACATGAAGCTATTATAAGATTCAGGGAAATTTATTCAGCGATTGTGAATGCTCTCGAAGAACTCCAATTTAATCACAATAAGCTAAGCTAAATTTTGTCGATATTTTCAATTTTATCAATCGACGAAGTTTCTTTCACCATGAATGGGATGGTGAATATATACAGTTAATTTAATAAAACAATTAATCATGTGTTTCTTAATGTGGCATGAATTTAAAACGTGTTATAGCGTGAGAAATTAGTCTTAATAATTTCAACTTTTACATTAAATTATAATAATGTGTAAGTGTTCCTTTTTTATGTAACAAAACAAACCAAATTTATTATGAAATATATGAAATAAATGGCTATAAAAATATTTTATTTTATTTTCAAATACCTTAAGAGACCAATGCAAGAAAAAACTTAATTCCTATGGATAAGATAATATACAACAAGGTATTCTAATCCTGCAAGGAACGATGGGAAATGTGTCAAACGGTGGCGCCATCCCCAGTGTGTCCGAGGCATCAATTTAAACTTTTTATGGCATTACAGTTTGGGGTTCAAATTATCAACATTTTTATATACATTTTTTTCAAAAATAGTTATTTTTTGTTTTTGTTGAAATTTGTTTTTAATTGAAAAAGCGTGCAACAACTCTAATTATACAATTTATTGAAAAAATATAAAAAGGCAATAACATTAAAGAATCAATATATTTGTCACAAAAAACAATAAATTGAATATATTCATTTCCGAGAGATATCCTTAGCTAAAAATAACGAGTGTCTCAGAATGTTTTTTTGTTTTTGTTTTTACTGTTACGCGCCAACAACTATATACAGAGTGATGTCCAATGCTTGACGGGCTTTTTAAATTTAGTAGGGATGGATCGCTTCAAGGGCTACAGCGCGCATTTTGCGTACGAGCATTTTGTAAAAAAAATAATTCCTAAGCGACTAATTTGACTTTTGTATAGGACACATTTTAATTTAGGGAACACGAGAAATCTACCAAATGCAAATTGTATCAAGTATTGAGTACGCAAGTTTGAAGAGACTGGAAACACAATGCCGGATAAATCAACTGTTGAATGTTGAATCTGAATGTTGATCGCGTTCACCAGTCTGTTAGAGACGATCCACGACAGTCTCTACGACTCCGTGCAGCTTCTCTACATTTGCACAGATACACGATTCATCGCATTATTCGCAAATATTTACATTTCCACCCATACAAAATTGTTATTGAATCCCGATGATCTAACTAAACTAGTCAAATTCTTCAGGGTAATGAAAAATCCTTTTAGGAGCTTCAATAATATATGGTTTTCTGATGAATCGAATTTTCACATCATAGGTCACATGAATAAACACAATTGCAGAGATATTGGGCTTCCGATCATTTCCTAGAACTGCACCAGAAACTATTACAGTCGCCTAAGGTTGTTGTTTGGGCTGCCACACCATGCAAAGGAATTATCGGCCTTTATTTTTTTAAGGATAACCGTGGTTGCGTTCAGACTGTTAATTCTGATCGTTATTGCCATATGATTCGAACTTTTTTGGCTCCCGAAATGTAAAACTCGACAAGATGGAATAATATCCCATGTTACAAATGATTCTTTAGCAGCTCTTCACGATTTATTCCCTGAAAGAGTGATTAATCGCCAAGAGGACATCAACTGGCCACCGAGAAGTCCAGATTTAACACCTGCTATTTTTTCTTATGGGGCGGGGCTACTTAGAAAGTAAGGTTTTCAACCCATTACCACCCAACTTAAATGTTTTAAAGCAAATAATAACATACGAAATCCAGGCAATTCCAAGAGCGATGTTCCAGGGTGTGAACGAAAATTTTAGTTCCAGGCTAAATAAGTGTGAAATAGCGGATGATGCGCGCTTACGGATGGTTGTTTTTCATAAACAAAAATTCAAAAACTACTCTGTATTTAAATAAAAAGTTGCTTCGTTGCTATAAAAAATTAGCTTCTCAAAATTGGGTTGCTGACACTTTTTGTCCAAAGAGCAGTCACAAAATTGCAATCTTCTATCACAATCATCATCATGTAATTCTTGTACGCTTCTCATTTTGTATGGATGATAATTGTTCTCCTGTAAAGTGATCCACACCTTTGACTGAGAACAACCTATCACGTGGGCAATTTTGTGCATTGACTTGTAAGGATTTTCCATATTACAAAAAGAATATTTTCTTCAGTAACAATATTTTTGCGCCTTTTGCGAATCCTTGGGCACACACTACCAGTTGTTTTTAGTTTTACTAAATTATTTCTTAAAAACTCACGATTTAGAAGGCTTATCGGGATGTCTTGCATATAATTTATGGCACGCATCGCGAAGACTTAAGTCACCAACATGGAGTTTAACCTTCTCTTTTTGATTAAATAACTGATTCGTCTTAGCAGTTGAATTAAAACCTTATGTTTATACACGTTCTAATACAACAGCTTTCAAATAATACAATGGCAGCATAAATGGTGTCTCCTTTCAAACAACACAATTTTTGTTTAATTTCCAAAACCTACTATTACTAAGTTAACTTCTTTTAGTTGTTGCCGACTGCAGATTATTTTAGTAGTTTTTGTTAATTATTCTAAAACGGCTACTCCAATAAAGAAATGTGTCATAACATTTTTATATAAATTTTAAGATTTGCCAAATCAAGTTAAAAAATACGATATTGCCAGTTAAAAAATATTGTGTTAGTAGCTATTGAAGAAATCTGGCAACGCCGGAAAGCATTGTTTGTAAAATTGTTCTTAGCCAAGTTATTTCCTACAGCTTTGCATTTTTTTTTGTTTTTTTTCTTGGGTTATCGATCATTTATAATAAAAACAATTATTTTTCATTTTGTTTACGTCTGGGTGATTTTTATTTTAATCATCTTCAGAATAACCTTTTATAACAGCTTAATAAAAAAACAATATATCTTTTATTCGGTGTCTTCTTCGGACGTAACTTCTTGTAATGTAGGTTTTATTTGAAAACTTAATATTATATTTTACAGCTATTTATTCCATAAGTTTCAGTGTAAATTTCGTTTGTTTTGTTAAAATAATAATAATAATAAAAACTTATACATTACTGTTAAGCTTATTATTAAGCAAAGGAATTATCGGCCTCTATTTTTTTAAGGATAACCGTGGTTGAGCTCAGACTGTTAATTTCGATCGTTATTGCCATATGATCCGAACTTGTTTGGCCCCAGAAATGTAAAACTAGATTGGCTAAAACTGCAACACATTTTTTCAACAAGATGGAATAATTTTCCAAGTTGCAAATTATTCTTTAGCAGCTCTTCACGATTTATTCCCTGAAAGAGTGATTAGTCGCCGAGGGGACATAAACTGGCCACCAAGGATTCCAGAGTTAACACCTGCTAAAAACCACCAACTTAAATGTTTTAAAGCTAAGAATAACATACGAAATCCATGCAATTCCAAGAGCGATGCTGCATGGAGTGAATGAAAATTTTAGTTCCAGGCTAAATATGTGTGAAGAAGCGGATGGTGCGCACTTACGGATGGTTGTTTTTCATAAACAAAAATTCAAAAACTACTCTGTAATTTAACAGCAGTTAAACAAATTTGAATTAATTCTGATGTTTTATATTATAAATATCAAAAACAACAAGCATTCTGAGACACCCTTTATAACAGTACAACCAAGTAATCAGAATATAATCTTTTATAGCTCTCAAAGTGAATACATGCGAACTTCAACTAAAACCGCTCGGAAATTAATATATTCAATTTCTTGTTTTTTTTTACCAATATATTGATTCTTTAATGCTATTGTCTTTTTTATATTTTCTGAATAAATTATATAATTAGAGTTATTGTACGCTTTTTCAATTAAAAAACAAATGTGTATGATATTTATAAATTAACATTTTTTATGTTATTCATTATTTACCACTAGAGACTGAAAAAATAACTTGCAAGTTAATTTTCAGTAATTAATAACAGAATAATTTTAATACTATTTTTGAAAAAAAGGTTATAACAATAAATTTGAATCCCAAACTGTTAATGGGCACGCCATAAAAAGTTTAAATTGATACCACAGACACACTTGAGATAGCGTCACCGCTTGATACATTTCCCATCATCCCTTGCAGGATTAGAATAGTTTCTTAGACATGGTCTTACCTATGGATAGAAGTAAATAAGACTATAAAATAAATATATATAATAAAATAAATATTTATTATTTATAATAAAATTATAATAAATCCTTGGAAATTGTTGCATTTTGGATTCATGTTTTAAAAAAACGTTTTGTTCAAAAAAATGTTAACAATCGTTAGTTAAATCTACGGAAGTACTTTTCATTAGACCCTGCATATTTGAGTGTTTTTATATAGCGAATTTATGATGGTGACTTTTTCATCGAGGTTTATGGTGAACGTTCACCTTTTACTGAAGCAAGATATTTAAGTGAAATGATTTTTAAATTCCTAAGCAGAATTGTAGCGATAAATAAAGTATATCTTTCATTATGTAGATAATCTGTCAAATCCCGCTCAACCATACTGACCTGATATGTTTCTCTATACACACCTGAAACAGAAAAATAAATATAGTCGGTCAAATTTGATATATTTTTTGATTTAACCAATAAAGTACAAGATGTACATCTTTTATAAACAGAGTTGAAATGATAGTGGATAAAGTAGATAAGTTCTGTAACACTAACTCTATTTAATTTTTATCTGATGAAGCAAATGCATATAAGTTTTGTAATCATCTAAGAGGAATAGGGAAACTTTGTTGCATATTATGGAGAAACTTCTTTGATGAAGACTTAGAAATTTTATAATTAAATTTTACATTCATTATAAAACTTTATAAACTATAATGAAAAGACATTTCGACTGACTGAATATGATGATACTGATAACAATAATTTTAACTGGATGGATATATATATATATATATATATATATATATATATATATATATATATATATATATATAGACTGCACAAAACTAAAACCGTTGCACGTCATCGAAGATGCTATTAAAGGAAAGCAGGAATACCACTACAAAAATTAAATAATAAAATATTCAATTGGAATTAATTCAATAAATTTCAAATTTAGCGGCTGTGTTCGGTTGGCAGCATATGAGATGTTGTCGGGTTTAAAATTTGTCTTGTTGATTATAAATACTGCAGATGATAGCAGTGATTGCAGCCAGTACTTTTGAGTCTCTGATTAATGAAAATAAGTGCATGCAGATATTTCATTGCTTTTTTTGTTTAGTACTTGTATATTATATATCAATAAATGTCACTGATAATTATATAATGTTGTTGTTTTAATAACCATTCAAATATTAAAGTATGTTGTCAATGGTTTTTGAACGAATCATTTTTACATGTGCTGAATCTATCTAGAGGTACTAAATCAACGATACTTGCAAGACTTTCAACATTATTATAATTTAATTTTGTCACTTACTTTTTTAAATTGTTATTAAGGTAAAATTGTAAAAATAATTTACTAAAGAAAGGTTATGATGTTTAATGTCAATCTGGCAACAGCGCAGCCAAAATTTTGATTACGTGCTTAATGACAACGGTTTTAATACATATAAATATATATATATATATATATATATATATATATATATATATATATATATATATATATATATATATATATATATTTTGATTGAACAGCCAAAATTTTGATTACGTGCTTAATGACAACGGTTTTAATACATATATATATATATATATATATATATATATATATATATATATATATATATATATATATGTATTAAAACCGTTGTCATTAAGCACGTAATCAAAATTTTGGCTGCGCTGTTGCCAGATTGACATTAAACATCATAACATCAAAAATTATATAAATATTATATAATTTTATATAAATTATATATATATATATATATATATATATATATATATATATATATATATATATATATATATATATATATATATATATATTCTCTTGACCGTTTCTTATTATTATTATTTTTTTATTTATTGGGTTTTTCGGTCAGTAATTAATTTTTAATTTTTTTATTAACGTTTCGGTTCAAACAAAGAACCATCCTCAGAATAATTCTACAATACATATAACTGTTATAAAAAACACAAACTTACATTTAAAAACATACCAATATTTAAATAAACAATTAATTTTTAAATGTTTGTAAATAATATGTGATAATTTAAAAAAAAAAAAATTAAATGACATGTTTGACTTTGACATAATTAACAATTCTTTCACCTTTAAATTTTTGTTTTTTATTATAACCTAATTGTTTTGAATTTGTTATATGGAATATTAGATGCAAAAATAAAAAATTATGAAAATTTATTATTTAATAATGTTATTATGTATATATATATATATATATATATATATATATATATATATATATATATATACAACTTAAATTATCTGTATCATTTCTGAAATTAATGGTATTATGTGTTTTTTTTATATAAATCATTTCTTTTATATTTCTTTTTTTATATTGTTTTTCAAAATCTAGGCTTTTTATGTCGTTAAAATTAAAGTTGTGTTCATTAACTATAGCATGCCTTGAAAGAGCAGTTACGTTTGGTTCAAAGTTTCTAATATTAATTAATGATAATTTAAGTTGTATATATAATAACATTATTAAATAACAAATTTTCATAATTTTTTATTTTTGCATCTAATATTCCACATAACAAATTCAAAACAATTAGGTTATGATAAAAAACAAAAATTTAAAGGTGAAAGAATTGTTAATTATGTCAAAGTCAAACATGTCATTTAAAAAATGTTTTAAAAATTATCACATATTATTTACAAAAATTTAAAAATTAATTGTTTATATAAATGTTGGTATGTTTTTAACTGTAAATTTGTGTTTTTTATAACAGTTATATGTATTGTAGAATTATTCTGAGGATGGTTCTTTGTTTGAACCGAAACGTTAATAAAAAAATTAAAAATTAAAAATTAATTACCGACCGAAAAACCCAATAAATAAAATAATAATAATATATATATATATATATATATATATATATATATATATATATATATAGAGTGTAATTTTTTTTACTACTAAACTAACTTTTTTTTATTTAAAGTGATAGACCAGTACTTACAAATGCAAAGTTGTAGGAAGTAACTTGACTAAGAATAGTTTAGAAATAATGCTTTCCGGTGTTGCCAGATTTTTTCAATAGCTACTAAAAAAATTTTTTCACACCGAATTTTTTTGACATAATTTGACAAATCTTAAAATTAGAAATAAAAAATAATATGTCACATTTCTTTATTGGAGTAGCCGTTTTAGAACAATCAATTATTATTCAACAACAATAGTACTTTTTTTGCTAAAAGAATCTAGTTTAAAATAACAATTTAAAATAACTTTTACAAAGTAAGTAATCAATGATTATTTTTTTAACAAATATTCAAACTGGTGCCCTATTTGTAAGCTACAAAAATAAACTCTTATAACAACATTATTACTAACATTTTCTAACATATTGGGCTTAATGTTATTAATTTCTCGCCCATCGTTTCCGTTTATCAACAGATGCGGTCACGTATACTTTGGTTTTTAAGAAATCCCACAGAAAAAAAATTAAATCTGTGAGGTCAGGGGACTTAACAAGTCACTCAATGGAACCCCTTCTTCCTATCCCTCTTTCTGGCAGGAATTCATGAAGGTAATCTCGCACATTTAGCATAAAATGAGGTGACTCATCCTGTTG
The DNA here is from genome assembly GCA_031761425.1 of Cosmopolites sordidus. Lineage (NCBI taxonomy): Eukaryota > Metazoa > Arthropoda > Insecta > Coleoptera > Curculionidae > Cosmopolites > Cosmopolites sordidus. The sequence continues at coordinate 19,723 of JARFXV010001716.1, read as the reverse complement.
AAAGCAGAACAGCCTACTTTCTGCTAACGCTAGTTCATCAATAAATAACTGAATTTCGTTTCTCAATAACTCTAAATAACATTCACTATTTAAATTTTGTTCTATGAAGATAGGTCCCTAATTTTTTTTATATAATTTTGTGTTCTTTTTTCTTCAGCCTAACAAGGATTAATGTCAGATTAATATCCGTGCCATGAAAACCATGCCATTTAAATAAAAAGTTGTTTCGTCGCTATAAAAAATGAGCTTCTCAAAATTAGGTTGATGACACTTTTTGTCCAAAAAGCAGTCACAAAATTGCAATCTTCTATCACAATCATCATCATGTAATTCTTGTACGCTTCTCATTTTGTATGGATGATAATTGTTCCCCCGTAAAGTGATCCACACCTTTGACTGAGTACAACGTATCTCTTGGGCAATTTTGTGCATTGACTTGTAAGGATTTTCTATATTACAAAGAAGAATATTTTCTTCAGTAACAATATTTTTCCACCTTTTGCGAATCCTCGGGCACACACTACCAGTTGTTTTTAGTTTTACTAAATTATTTTTTAAAATCTCAGTATTTAGAATGCTTCTCGGGATGTCTTGCATATAATTCATGCATTGCGAAGATTTACGTCACCAACATGGAGTTTAACCTTCTCTTTGTAGATTAAATAACTGATTCGTCTTAGCAGTTGAATTAAAACCTTATTTTTATACACGTTCTAATACAACAGCTTTCAAATAACACAATGGCAGCACAATAATGGTGTCTCCTTTCAAACAACACAATTTTTGTTTAATTTCCAAGACCTACTATTGCTAAGTTAGCTTCTTTTAGTTATTGCCGATTGCAGATTATTTTAGTTGTTTTTGCTAATTATTCTAAAATGGCTACTCCAATAACGAAATGTGACATAACATTTTTATTCGAATTTGAAGATTTGTCAAAACATGTTAAAAAAAATACGGTATTGCCTTTTAAACAATATTGTTTTCGTAGCTATTGAAGTGTAAATTTGGTTTGTTTTGTTAAAAAAATAAGAATAATGAAAACTTATACATTATTGTTTAAGTTGAAATTTTCCAGCATTAATTTCTGAATAAATAAACGAAGATTAATATATAAAATTTCCACTATATTTAAAATTAAAAAAAGGTAAATTATTAGAGTTAGGGGCGCATCAAGCAGCAGCTAGACTATTTAGCGACTGGACCTGCAGGTTAACGTGGGTTCCGAACCACGCTCATCAGCTTCCGACAAACCCAGGTCAACACCCCCCTCAGGCTATCAACCCTTAGTTATGTACCTACTCATAAGTCTTATCAGGAAGCCTACCGACTGGCGAGTGACCAACGTAGAACATTTCTCAGAAGGCATCCGGCCTTACCCAGCCTTTAACTGGCGTGATTGACGATACCAACGTATCTCCGTGTAAATACCATTTTTGCATTTAAGTTGAACAAAACCTATAGCGTTGTCACCGTAACTTTCTCGTGAAACCCTACAAATAGTTTAATTATATTTAATGGTAATATTTTGTTACTTATTTACATTTAGATTATTATTATTTCTTAAAAAACTTACATCGATGCTTTAGCACCTCGAACTTCAGTTGAATTGAACCGAATGTCATTTTTCAGAAAATCTGTGACCATTAAAATATCAACAGCAGGTGTATTATCAAAATGAACCTTTATGAACCCTGTGTCGCACATTACTGAACTAAATTAGTAATCAATAATATTTTATTTTGCACTTAACCAACAATAATTTTGACAGTATATATACGAATAGATGCCGTTACTGATGTGAAAACACTGGTAGTTTGAGGTCACAAACACACCCGCCAATCGAGCCGCGTTCGTAGTCACGTGATTTTTTTTTTAATTTTGTACATTTTAATTCATTTATAATTAATTGTAACAAAAACCCAATTGTGGCTCGTGCAATAAATTTTATATAGGATAACTAGGTAGATCATTTAAACTCAGAATGGCAGAACACAAGCGCAGCTATTTAAATAATAAAATTGACTCAATATACATTCAAATGATATATTTAATAATAATTTAAAAATCTTACACATAAAAAATAAGGGCACCAAACTGAATTTACTAGTAATTTGGAAATACACCGTCACAAATATACAGATGTCCTTAATTATCAAATAGTAGTCAACCATTCTCCGTTATTAAATATATTAAAAAAATTGTCTGAATAAAGGTTCTGGGAATTCCCAAAAAAAAAACTCGTAAAATTACTTGATTCCTTAGAACTTACTATTTGTCACAATACAATTTCATTCTTGGTCAATCATCCGAACAAGCTATAGTATAGTGAAACGCGTTAGGTTTTAGAGAAAAATATATGTGCAAATTAGACAACTTTGTTTTATTTATACAATGTTCATTAGTTTTTTGTAGTTTATTTGTTAAGTAATAACCTATTAATATTTGCCAAATGTGCTTATGCTCATATTTGTTTAATTGACTTTTCTCGAGAACGATTAAATTATTGACCCTTGCTGTAAAGAACTTGTTCTTTTAAATGATATGAAGAATCGTTGATTAAATTTACAAAAGTACTTTTCTTTACACCCTATATACAGTGTATATTTAATTCGAAGTATAAATCGTATGTTATGTGAAGTTCTGATTTTAATATCAGGTAAGTCTTCTAGGAATGTCGATTAAGACAGTTTGAATAATTTAACTTTACATTAATGAATATTATAATTCGATGATGCTCTAACTAGGCCTTATTGTATTCCCCTAGGCAACGTCAGAAATTATGGCTTAATATTGATAACGCCAGAAGCAAATTTAATGAAATCATTGGACGAGTAAGGGAGTAGCTGCACGAAGATAGTTCTACTTGCCAATTTACATAACTAAATACGTTACGATCCTCGGCGTATTATTTTAGTTAACATTTATTTCGAGTTAATGTAACTATTCCCGTAAGACCGTGATGGTATGCCGAATGAGAGAGAGATTACAGCTGCCCTGGACTAAATGAGAATTTCCGCGACATAAAAGAAGTTTATTATGCAGATAAGAAAACCATTTTTGGCTTTTCCTCTTTTTCTTTCGCAATATTGTAATGTTCAATGCGGTCTTGAGTAGAGCTGCATCTACATTTGATAACGCCTTCAATATATCTTTGATTATTGTTGTTTTCATTTTGAAGTTGAACTTTCTAAAAATCACAAATGTTCACAGATGCATTATAAAATACAAAATTAAAATTAATTAGATAATTTGAGTTCTGATGATTTTTGTGTTCAAGATACAACAACGGAATATAGTCCCCTTATAATTTAATATATTTATATGAACGATATTTCTACTTTTGCATTTGTTCAATTGTGCAAAATAATCAGTTATCTCAGCTTTAACTTCATGATGTGAAGTGAATCCCTGTCTAGTAATGTATCCCTTTAAGAGGGGAAATCCCTTTAATAATTTCAAAAAATCTTTTTTTTTATATCGAAAATATAATATATTGAGAGTATAGTGGCAAGAGGAAAAATAAAAATATTAAATATTTACGGAGTTAATAGAGTCGAGCGAGTCGGAACTCCCATATTGCGACCCAGACAGCTTAATCAGTAAAGACCGGATTATATGCAACCAAAAACCTTAAGAATATGCGCATATATATGCACATATTTTTTTTAATTTATGCAGGATATATGCAAAAAATCTGTAAATATGCAGTGAATATGCAACTAAATTTTGATTTCCTAAATTACATTTTCATTTAATTAGGTGATTGAGTATTGAATAAAGATAAATTCAAGTTATAATATAATATACTTTATTAATTCAGTTAACACCTAATACAATGTTTTATATGAAACTTATACTAAATATTAATATTAACTCGAAAAATTATAAAACGCACTAGTTATAATGTGTGCTTCAAGGTTCTGAACTAGAAAATTGTGGGGTCTATCACTAAGGAAATGTTTATACAAAGAAAACGATCTTTCTACATCTACTGATGTTATAGGGCAAAATTTTAATTTCGGAACTAAGGCAGGCTCAATAGCTAAATTATTTACAGTTTTCCCTGACATTATGTCTACGACCTGCCTTAAAATCTTGAAACCTGTGTTTTTTTCTATCAAATTTTCAAATTTTGCTACTACTGTTTTTCCTACCTCACCTCGTATATTTTTGCAATTTTGTACACATGTCTCTATTATATCCATCGACTCTGGTAAACTTGTACACGATTCCTCTAGTTGCAAAATACTGTCTGCTATAAATACCTAGTTACACTTAATATGCATTAACTGTTGTTCCACTACAATACTTTGAAATATTTCTTTCGATTTTTGGATGCACTGTGAATCATCACCAGACATTTGTGAAATTAAGTCCTTCAATTTTTGAAAATTATCTGCATAAAATAATGCCGCACGAATCCAGGTGCCCCATCTGGTCACGACAGGCTCAGGTGGTAATGGTACTCCGGACAAATTCTCTTTGTAAAACTGCACTCCCAATGGGGCCTTTATGAATATCTTTTTGACATTTGCTATTAGGTCATTGACCAACGGAAAAGAAACTCTAATAGTTTCCGTAACCCTATTTAATCCGTGAGCTAGACAAGTTACATGAATCAAATTTTCATAAAATATTTTTAAATTCTTTCCTGCCTTTATCATATACGGCGCAGCATCGGACAACAGGACAAGAATTTTATCTGTAGGAACTGAGTTCGGCAAAAAGAAATGTGTTAAGGTTTCTTGAATAAAACGTGTAACTGTAAGATTGTTTGTTTTTTCCACTTCTTTTACGGCTATAAGGTAAGCTTTTCCAGGTTCTTCTTCTGTGAGTTTTCCGATCATTAAATTAACTATGTAACGACCACAAGAATCAGTTGTTTCGTCGACAACAATATACATATAGTTACCTCCAATTTCTTTTTTTATTTCATTTATCACGGTACCAAATACCTTTCCAACGACGTTTTTTCTTAATGTTGATTCATCTGGAGCATTAAATTTTGTATATTTTTGCAGAAAGGCCTTAACTTGCGGGTTGGTTAACTTGTTTAAAGGAATATTAGCAGCCAAGAACGTTTTACATAGATCTACGTTAAATTCTGACTGGTCATGGTTTCCGTTTTTAAAAATCTCAAATGACTGCTTCAGCGTTGACTGTATGGGCCCAGACTTCTTCATGTTTCTAACCTTAGCTACGTGAGACGGCGTCTTAATATGTTGGTCTATTTGAAATTTCTTTGAGCAGGAAACAATTTTTGAACAAGATTTGCAAAAAACCTGGTCGCCGTCCAAAGCAAGTTCTGTGTAAGGCTTAATCCAAGAAGTACATAGTATTTTCGACATAATCACTGCTTTCACTTTCACTTTGTTTGCAGTTACTAACTGCACAATAATAACTGCGACTACAACAAACGACAACCTGAATAATACTGACAAACAGCAAAGTTTAGAGAATAAATATAAGTTAAGTCACTAGGCGTCGGTACTTCGAGCAACGAATTTAGACTGGCAGCAGTCTGTAAACTTTGCAAACAGTAACAAATATGAGAAAATAAATAAAAATAGAAGTTTTTGTACTTATTTTATTTTATTGCCCCATTAGGGAAAACCCAATCTGCAGACCGGGACCGCCCAGACACGGCACCGTGCGACCATAAAACGTAAGAAAAGAATACAGAAATCCCAAAACATGCTTAGATATGCAATAGTTCCTAAAATATGCATTTTTCCTTTAAAATCACAAAATATGCAGAATTTGCATATATATGTAAGATGCATAAAATCCGGTCTTTATTAATCAGTATCTTGGCCTCTGAGATGTCTAAAGAAATGAGTGAGTGGGTCACGGTCTAACAGAGATAGATAACGAAGAGTTCTGCGAATGAACTTAATCGATGTTAGCACAGCGAATGCACTATTTCAAATGAGCTCTGAGGCGTTAGGCCGTTAGGCTACTGAGCAACCCACCCATAGATGCAGAACTGTAAATATCGGCAGATAAAAATCGGGCTATTCAATTACAATATGATATTGTCTATTACCGAGGTGTTTTGACCATTTCTTAAGGATATTTTTATTTCCAATATTTCTAGTAGGTTTAATTTTTTAGTTTTCTTTTCTGAATATAATAATTTAACATTGTTTACATCTATAAAATGATTGTTTTTAATACGATGTGTAGACATTCCATTGCTTTTTATATTATTTAAGATATTTTTTTATGTTCTTGTGTGATATCGCTCGAAAAAAATCTACAAAAAGACATTATCAAAATAATCAATTTACTGATAAACACGGAGAATGTTTCGGGCCAAGTACAAGTGTATTTGGGTGTATAGTGCAAGTATAATTATTGGCACCTATGCCAGTTTTCGCCGAAACCCCCAATCAGGCTCGAGTAATGAGATAACCGGAGGAGTCTTTCCGAGACAAAATCATCTCGTACAGCCCGAAAACAGCAGCAGGTTGAAAAAAAAACAGCTTTTTACAGAGGCTGAAGGTCCATTATATATATACCTGAGATCGCTGATTCATCGATAAGTGACTAAAACTAATCGTTTTATCGTACTGAAAATTTAAATGCGATTATCTCGAAACTGTGTTTTCAAAAACTGCTCGCTTTGTAACTCAAAAAGTTATTGATCGGTTTGGCTGAAATTTTGGGAGGCTTTTCTCTATATCATTATCTGAATTATGTACCTACAGTTTTAAAGATTTCATGTAAATAAATTACCTTTTATGATAAAAATGTTGATAAAATTGTACAAACTTTGAACATTTTTTGTTTCAAAGCTTACTTATTTTTTAATTTAATACTTTTTATAGTTCTATAGGTTTATCGTTCCCGTGCATATATCAGAAACAAAAAGAAATGTTTTTTTGTGTTTCAGATGAATAGAAAAAGAGTGATGAGTGTAGCACTTTTGGGCCTCCCGCCAGAGACACCCTAAAAATTACTGAGCTGCTATTTTATAATAATAATAATAATAATTTTATACCCTTCAAAGATCAAATAAAATGATGTTAAAACTTTAAAATGATACAACTATTTTATCACCTTTAAAAACACTTCTGAAAAATGACTCATTTTGACGTGTCTAAAAGGATTTCCCCCTTTAAGCTTGGAAAAAGCAAGTAATCACCGGAAGCTAAATTTGGTGCATGTGGCACTACTTTGTGGTTAAACAACCCGAAACACATGCTGGTTTATTATGATGACGAAAGATCACCTTCTTTTTGGCCATGACCTAAACGGTATCTTCCGAATCCAGTTTCCGGCCTTATAGCCTTCATCAATTGTGTTCCTACCGATGTCTGAGAATAACTAAAGACCTAGTAAAACGTAGAATCGTTTAATTCCACTCAGGGCAGGAATGGAAGGCGAATCGCACCGTCCAGCGCCATCCAAAATAAAGGGAAAACATAAGATATGCAGTTGACTCGTGGAGGAAACTATTTAGAATAAAGGAAAAATATTCTGATTTAATTTTATCAGTCATAAATATATATATATATATATATATATATATATATATATATATATATATATATATATATATATATATATATATATATATATATATTGTTTTTATAATAAAATAAATCCAAGTAAATAATTCTAAATTGCAATAATCATGACGCCATTGCAGTGCCAGTTTTTACCAAAGTAATAATTGATTTTGTAAAAAGTTTTTCTGACAGTGTTTTTCGGATGGGGCTTCTCTCAACAATTCAAAAATTTTAAAAACTTTGTCAGCTTATACTACCACTAAAATAATTTTGGAATCGTATTTTTTACCACTGCCCACGGGAAACCACCACCTTATGAACTCTATGCCTGGGCTTGTACACCGGATAACCGTCCGAATATAATTGTTTTGGCTAAAGTTTTTGGCTGAAGAGTATTACAATAAAACTTGAGCTGACTTGAGTGACCGATTTCCAAAAACAAAACCAATTACCGGAACACAGCAATTACACAGCGTGATTCCAGACACGGATGGTTGTCTTTGTGTCCGGAATTTTTTGAATTCAGAGTATAAAATTTGTAAATTATTTAAATGCCAAAGAAAAATAGAATAAATCGTTTGTTAAATTGGTATAAAAAAAATTGATTGTTAATCGTTAACCGCAAAATTCTAATCATTAATCATTACTTTAGATTATAAATTAAGCATAAAATATCATAGAACAATTTATTTGGATTTATTTTATGTATTAGTATCATTGACGTATGAGCCCTGGTGGACCACGACAAGTACATTAAGAGGCGTTTGTTGTTGTTAGCCTTCCTTTGCGCCTATACTGATTTCATTCTTTCGCTATGAGCTTTTTTCCTTTCGTCAGAATAACTTGTTCCAGTCTTCCTACATTTTTCTCTCTGGCCAACCTCCGAAACGTTAACCTTGGGTATGAGTTTTCTCTATCCAGAATTTCACTTTTCACAAATCCATTTAATTATTTCTACTTTAGCTCTACTCCTATTTTAATAAAATTCAAGTCTTCTTTTTCTCATATCGCTATGTATATCTCTGTATTGTTTGATTTTTTTTTTCTCGATTGTTTTCTCGAAGTCGGTAAGATTTTAAGATTTTTCTTATGATTTTTCTTTCCTTCTCTTCAATCTCCTCGATATCTTTCTTCCTATTCAAAATGAGCGTTTCGGACCCATATAGACATTCTGGATTAATAACTGGGTTTGTAATGTCTCAGTTTTGTATTATTGATTGATTTGTCCGTTATTTTGTGATAGTTAATTTTTTAAAAAGGAATAAAACAATTTTTTACTTTGTTATCTATCACTTTTATATATAAAATGTTTAAAAAATTATATAAAAGTGAGAGATAACAAAGTAAAACATTGTTTTATTCCTTTTCTCAGTTTTGTGTTTTTAGATATGCATTTTTTGTTGTAAATATTTTCAGTAGTCTCAATGCAGTTTCTATTTTTTGAGATCTACCCTTATTGGTCGCTTTTTCCAACCCGTTTTCCATGATTATTTCACCCAAATATTTGGATTGAGAGACTCGTCTGATGTTACCACATTTTGTTTTTAGAAATGGTGTTCTTAGTCTGTTGCATATCATGTATTGTGTCTTTTCAAAGGAAATTTGCAGTCCTACCTTTTCTGCTGTTTCTTTCAGGATTTCAATCTGCTTTTGTGCCGTTATTTAGTTTATTATAAAAATAATGTTTACTAGTCAAACAAAGGTTACTAGTCAAGAACTAGTAAAATCAAAGATTTTATAACAGAAAAATAAACTATTGGAAAAAAAAATAAAAAGAAAAATCGGCCCACTCTGGGATGCACGGCATTATCCGCACAATAAATCGAAATTTTTGAAATTAATTTTTAAATGAACTTTAAAAAATTAACTGGTTTTCTTAAAAAATTGAAAAATATCATAAAATTTGACATCTGATTTTTTTTGTATTTTTTTTCTGAAAAGTACATTAAAAAACAAAAAATTAAAAAAGGGGGGCATTTAATCACTTTTTGAAATAGTTATGTGTATTTGTAAAAAAAGTCCCATTTTTTGAAAAATTCGTAACTTATTTTCGGTGGGGTAAAAAAATGTGATAAAATTCTGAGAGACGTTTTTAGTGGGGTAGAAAAAGAAAAATGAAAAATGAGTCAAATCGAAAAGAGTCGAGTTCAAGGGTGGTCGATTTGACTTCGCCAACTTGCTGACCAACAAATTGAGAATTCTCATTTATTTTGTTTCTATACTTTTGTGTATTTCTTTTTTTTCTTGTGATTAGTATGATGCAATAAAGGCCATTTATTATTATTATTATTATTATTATTATACAGGTATATAGTCATCTTCCAGGTCTTCTAGAAAATGTGCCTATGAATGTCAGGGTCAGAGAACATGATGTTCACGATGGAGCGTTAGGCCACTTTAAATGCGGGAGTTTTTAAACAACTTTTCGTAATAAATGCAGTTGCGTGGCCGGCTAGGTCACCTGATCTTAACCCTTGTGATTTCTTTTTATTGGGTTACATAGTTTACATATAAAAGCACAGTTTTAAAGCTAGTTAATACAAAGAAATAATTTGTTGATCGCATAGCAGGCTATTAGGGAAGACCGTTGTAACTATTACTAGCATGCACCAACTGTTGGATACTTTGCGTGGAACGGATCGGCGACCATTTTGAACCTTTTCTTCAACTAAAAGGCACAGAACTGGAATGAATGGTGATTTCGAAATTAATATGGTAAGTCTTTTATCTTTCAGTTTTTTGAAAAATGGTATAATATTTATTTTTTCGAGTTTTATACACTGTTAAAAAAAGTCTTAACTTAGAAATCACTATATATATAAATTTAGTTTAATTCACATAAAAAAAATGTGTTTGTCGAAAAACCTTAAACATATAACCAAATATTTCAACAGAAAACCGCCACAATAATGCCAAAACTTCGTGACGCTTCAATGCGAAATTATCGCGCATCGAAATTTCAAAGTCTCTGCGGTTACCTTGTAGCAAATAATTGAGCGCCGAACAGAGCGACGCCCCTGACGGCCATGTAGGTTGACATGTGCAGCGAACAGCTCCATATCCTGCTGTTCAAACACATATTTTAAACGTCTGTTCTGTACATTTACTCTCTTGTACTGGTAGATTGGAATATTTACTGGGTGTACTAGTAAGTTATAATATATGTATAAAAATAACATTTAACATCTCAAATCTTTGTAGTTTGTAGCTTGTTTTACAAATATTTTTCTCGTTAAGTATTATTTCAGGTTATTTTTTCACCCGATTCTCCTGATTTAGTTCTACTTGATCTTTTTCAAGACTAAGTAAATAATTTAAATTAGAAACTCGATAACTAAGAACGATAAATAAGATTGTTTAATAAAGAATGGTTCTTGAATATGGTTAATAATATTTTTATTAATCACTAGCTTGTTCCGTTCAAATTTCAACAAATTTGTGATATTTTTTTTTCCTGAAAACTTTTCCAAGACCATAACGAACAAAACAAAAAATGAATTACACATATCCATCGTTCGAATCGTGAGTTGTGAAAGCAAATTCAGTTTCTCCCGAATTTTCCAATTTTCCGGGCAACTTTTCCAATGTTTCCTTTTCTAAAAATCTTTTAATTTTTATTTATGTATATATTATATAAATTATATTATCATATAAAATATATCTTAGTTATATTAGTTTATATAAATTATCTGCTTAGACGTGATATGATAATTATATAAAATATATCTTAATTATATTAATTTATATAAATGATCTACTTAGATATAATTTCTGAGAATCTCTAAAGTACTTATTTTTTAAATTATATTGATAATTAGTTGTTTTTATATTTTCTTATGCCTGTTCTCAAATGTATTTATACATATTCACGTAACGAATTAAATAAAAAAACCAGCCCTTAAGTCTTTACTTTAACCAATTAGCAGTGGTTTTATCGGTTAGTGGCTTGTTTCCAAAAGTTTTAATAGAAGTTTAACCCGGTTTACACCGTTAAAAAATAACTAACCCTTCAGCTGTCGACCCTCTTTTTTGACTAAAAGAATATAACAAGTTAGAAAAGTTCGTTAATTTTATTTCTTTCGTACAATAAAAGAGGGGGTGCCTTTTTTTAGGGGACCTTAAATTTTAATTATTTCGTGGCTATGTTAAATGGATGAATAAGGGAAAACTAAAAAACAAAAACTGAAATTTAAATGGAAAATAAATGTTTCTAAAGCTTAAAAAAATCCTACATAGAAATACATAGATGTGGATAGTATGAGATATACTATTAAGTTATCAACATCTGCTTTTTTTACTATATTTGACATTTACGAATGAAAAAGTAATACCAGCTTAATTTTTAAGCTAATCTCCCCACTTTCTGTAAAATGTTGCTACGTTTCAATTATTAAACCAACAATATCTAACACAAGGTCAAAAGTTAAATTCATGGGTGACATCTCAGAGCCCTTTGAAATTAAAACTGGAGTGAGACAAGGGCATGGAGTCTCGCCACTCTTATTTAACTGTGTTCTAGAAAAAGTAATACAAGAGTGGCGTGAAAAAAGTCGGCCCTGAATATTGACCAGCCCATTAAACTGGGGAGAACCAACATCAAAATTGATTGTCTGGCGTTTGCTGATGATCTAGCAATTTTGGCTCAAGATATATTAACGGCACAGAAACAAATTGAAATCCTAAAAGAAACAGCAGAAAAGGTAGGACTCCATATTTCCTTTGAAAAGACACAATACATGACCTGCAACAGACTAAGAACACAATTTCTAAAAACAAAATATGGTAACATCAGACGAGTCTCTCAATTCAAATATTTGGGTGAAATTATCATAGAAAATGAGTTGGAAAAAGCTGCTAATAAGGGATGTCAAAACATGGAAACGGCATTGAGACTTACACAAAATATTTACAACAAAAAATGACTATATAAAAACACAAAACTGAGACATTACAACACAGTTATTAAGCCAGAATGTCTATATGCTGCAGAAACGCTCATTTTGAATAGAAAGAAGGACATCGAGGACATTGAAAAGAAGGAAAGAAAAATCATAAGAAAAATCGTAGCACAACATACCGACTTTGTGAAAACCAAGAAATCAAACAATACGCAGATATACATAGCGATATGAGAAAAAGAAGACTTAAGTTTTACGGACACATAAAACGGATGAATCCGAGTAGGCTAACTAGATAAATAGTTGAATTTTACGAAAATGGGAGTAGAGCTAAAGTAGAAATAATTAAATGGATTGCTGTAATTAAAGAGGACCTAAGATCAGCAAGGCTGACGTTTTGTTTTTTTGGTTGACGTGTTTCAGACACAAGGTTGACGTTTGGAAGGTTGGCCAGAGAGAAAAATGTAGGAAGACTGGAACAACTTGGTCTGACGAAATGAAACAAGTTCATAGCGAAAGAATGAAATTAGTATGGGCGCAAAGGAAGGCTAACAACAACAAACGCCTCTAATTGTACTGCGCGTGGTCCACCAGGGCTCATACGTGAATAATAATAATAACAAAACCTTATCAGTGGTCGCACGGACCCAGATCAAGCTAATATTGTGGCTTTCAATTGTCTTAACCAAAAATGTTGGCACCATCTTGTTTTTAGGCACCGGAACATTTATATTCAGACCGAACTCGAAAAATCCTGAGCTACAAAGGATTCCTGACACTCAAGCAATAATGAACATTAGCCTTTCACCTTCTGATAGAAATTCCTCATGCATAATTTCTTGGAAATGAAAACGGCAAAGCAAAGTCTTGATGCAGCACTCTTGCATCCCGCTTTTATTCCTATAAAATACTGCAAATCACATAGAAAAATTCTTACGACTCACTGCGCCATTATATGGCTAATTGAAAAGTTCGCGGAGCGACATCTATATAGCAGCAAAAAAAACTATATGATCAACTACATTTTGAAGTTTTATCCTTCACATATGTGAAGTTTCAAGTCGATCTTTCAATTCATTCGTACAAAAACAGCAGCTTAAAGCAAACATACCAGTGTTATTTTTTAAACTGGAAAATATTGAAAATCGTACACTAATTAAATTCTTTGTAAAAAAAAAGATTTAAAGGCAATGGAAATTCATAATGAAATGGTAAGCATAGTAGGAGAGTCTACTTTTTCAAAAACAATGGTTTGTAAGTGGTCAAGTGAGTTTCAACGTGGTCGTACAAGCCTGCCTCATGATCTTCGTTATGGACGTATAATAAGTGCTACCGAACAAACAATTAATTCTATACATGATATGGTTATGGATAAAAGACAATTAACTTTGGAAAGTAAGACTAAGGACATCTCAACTGAACAAACATTTCATATTTTGAAAAAGGAATTGGGCTTGAAAAAGATATGTGCAAGATGGGTCCAGCATGTGTTGAATTCTAATCAAAAACGACTTCGAGTAAAACTTTTTAATCAACATTTGGATCTTTTCCAGAAGAATAAAATACATTTTAAAAGTCATTTTGTAACTATAGATAAGACTTGGGATAACCACTATGATCCTGAACTGTGACAATAAACCGCATAGTGTACTGAGCCGGGTGTTTCAGCTCCGAAGCAGCCCGTGGTCAATATCGACCAACAAAGGTTATAGCATCAATTTTTTGATACTGTCATATTTTTTAGTATTAACAATGAACAAAAGGCACTAGTGGCTTGAAATATCCATTGCTGAAGCGAGACAATCAGATATTACTGTTTGTTCCGTTAACAAGGACACGGATAAGATGTTTTGAACATCAGAGTTACGTACTAGCACCAGATTCTGATCATCCTAGAACCTTGGACACCCAAAAACGTGGCGAATATTATGTTTTATAATAAAGCTTTTTGCTGTACGAATTGCTAAAGGAATGCTTCAAATATAACTCTTAACTGACATTTACTAGCGGTAAGGATACGTTCTTATCTTCCTTATCGCATGCTTTCTTTTACAGGTACCCGGCAAGATGCGTTGTGCTTTATTGATGACTCTTGCTTTAATGATAAATCCCACATTAATGATAAATTTTGCTATAATGATAAATCTTGCTTTAACGTTGTATTTTGTTTTAACGGGGACTCTTGCTTTAATTATAAATCTTGCTTCAATAATGAATCTTGCTTTAATGATGAATCCTAATTTGTGTGGTGATGAATGTGGAATATTTTTAGGATAATAAGCATTGTTATTGCAGAAACCCATTACTCTAGAAATAAGGGTATAAGTGCCTGTATGTTTGGGAAGCATTTTATTCCTAGGATCAATAAAATATATTTTTTCATAGTGTTTTTTTTTGTTCTACACTGAAATAAAAAAAGTTGAAAACCTAATACACACAATTCTGAACTAGGTTATTTTTATAAATAGTATCTATTCAAATATGTCGTAGATTAGTAATAAAACCAATCTCCTTATAGTAAGACTAAATAGATTTTAAGTTCTCATTTACATTTACATAACCGCCATTTGTACCCTTTCTTCGTCTTCTATATCTCAACTCTTAGAAAACATAATCGCCTCCAGATAAAGAAAATTATCATTTAAATTAAATGAAAAAGCATTTTTCACCAATTAGCAATGATTTCATCAGTTAGGGGCTGTTAGGAAAAGTTTATGAAGGAATTTAAACTGGCTTAAGCCGAATTAGCTTTTAAGAATCTTTAGCTTTCTTTAAAAAACCAACCCCTTCAGCTATAAACCTGTTTTCCTTTTTTTGTGAATACGGTGAAGTAAAGGCTTCACTAATGTTATTTCTTTTATATAATGGAGAAGTGCTTTTTTATACCTTTATATATTTTATATCAAATATATCCATATGAACTAAATCGAAAATTCCTAGTTAAATAAAGGTACATGATCATAATTTAATATAAGACAGTTACAGGGACCACCATAAGGCCTAATTTATACGTTTTTACAATAATAAGTAAGTTAAGCTGAATTAAGAGACTTGCGTTGCAATACCCAAATTGCGCACAAATACTTAGATTTAAGTACTCAAGTACAAGTTGTTTTGTTTCTTAAAACGTGTAAATTGGGCATAAGATCGCATGATGAGATATTATTCATTATAGATGTAATTATAGATGCATTATAGAATGTAAATGATTTGATAAAGCATGGAGGACATACGTTGTTGTATGTCCTCGAACCAATCAGACGTCCGCTACCCCAAGAAAATTGATAATCGCTTTATTCAACGAGTCGGTCAAGACTACCCTCCCCCTCTATATATATATATATATATATATATATATATATATATATATATATATATATATATATATATATATATATATACTGTTAGATTTTCGACGGGAGGTCGGCGAAAACATGGGTTATTGGCTGTGGATAGGGTCTCCCTATTCTTGATGGTATGGTATATGTCGGCGCCCTGAAGAGTCTGAACCTCGAGAGACGAAACATATGTTATCCAGTTGAAAGAATAGGTGGGGCTCCTGCCTGGCCAAGCAACCAACATAAGTGTTCATGTAGGCGGAAACGCAGGTTGTTGTGTGTGAGGTGTGTAAGAGGAACCCAACGGTTGGGTGTGTGATGACACTCAGCTACTGCTGTCTCATTGGACGCAATCTAAGAAAATCTAACAGTACATATATACGCCATCCGACGGGAGGTCGGCGAAAACATGGGTGGTTGGCTGTGGATAGGGTCTCCCTATTCTTGAAGGTATGGTATATGTCGGCGCCCTGAAGAGTCTCAACCTCGAGAGACGAAACATATGTCATCCAGTTGAAGGGATAGGTGGGGCCCGGTCAAGCAACCAACAAAAGTGTTCATTTAGGCGGAGACGCAGGTTGTTGTGTGTTCCACATGAGATTGTGGAACCCAACGGTTGGGTGTGTGATGACATTCAGCTACTGCTGTCTCATTAGACGCAGTCCAAGAAAATCTAACACTAGACACACGTGTTAAATGTGGCTGTCAGGCATTTGGCAGGCTCAACAGAGTGTTTAAGTTAGACTCCCTCTTTGCCTGAAATGGAAAGTATTCGATCAGTGCGTACTACCCGTGGTGACATACGGAAGTGGAATCTGGACTACAATACAGAGTGGATTATTACAATTTGTTTACATCGTCTGGTCAATGAGTTCTAATAAATCATTAGCACTAATTATAAGATCTTCTTTATTTGTATCATTAATTAATTGATTTTAATTATAACTTACGTGCAAAGCAAGTTCTATTTGGCTTAAGTTATTAAAAAATATCAGGTCAATTTTCTGTTTGTCCAATTTTATTACATTAAAATTTTTATTCAAGGTATGATGTGAAAATCGTGATTTATTATTAAATTTTAAAAACACGGTAAATCAAACGAACTAACCATACCGCTACTCCAAGACAATTGATAATCGCTTTATTCAACGAGTCGGTCAAGACTCAAGATATATATATATATATATATATATATATATATATATATATATATATATATATATATATATATATATATATATATATATATATATATATATATATATATATATATATATATATTATATATATTATTACAGAAATCTTTCACCCTTTCTCCACGTGGTGCCACCGATCGCCTTCGCCGAACTGTCAACCATACGACGTCACGTGTCTCTCGGGACCGGTTTCTAGGCTTTCAGCCGTCATCAGCCGAGCTCTAGACGAACGCAAGGAAAGCAGTTCGGAGAAACGATCGGGGCCAGACCAGATTAACTGGCCGTATTATATATGTATATATATATATATATATATATATATATATATATATATATATATATATATATATATATACAGGGTGATTCAGGAGGAAATGTATATTTCAAATAAGAGGAAATGTCAAATGAACATAAGAATTTCTATAAACATGGGTCCTACTCTCAACTGTTAAAAAGATACAGGGGTTAATTCAAATCTTTAATTTTTTTCCTCTTCTTGCTTGAGGTCACCTGAAGCGGACCTTTTGGCTTTGCTGCGGGGCAATTGCCAGCTCAGTTTGTTGGCAGCCTAGAGGTTGTCTGGCTCTTAGGCCATATCCAGGCCACCGACTATATCCTTATTGTCGAGTTAATAAAGTAATGTGTGTTTTTCCATTTTTATATTGTAGCGGCTTAGTATTTATTATACCTTGGGATATATTAGTTATACTGCAACAAAGGAATATGGTAAAGACGTCACAAACATACACGTTTAGACACCAGAAGGGAGGTTAGGTATAGCAAAGCTGAGCATTAAAGATTCATTTTGTTAGCATTCAAGAAATCTATTATTACCCTGATTAGTTCTTGATTTAATCGATAGGATTGTATGAATTGAAATAGGGGAGGGTAAATTTAGTTTAATAGCTGTTTGGTAAATATCAAAAACTGGATTGTAATTAATAGGACATGCTAGAAAAATATGATTTAGATCTTCTATTGCTCCACATTCGCAATTTAATTTTATTTTTAATTTTTTAAATTTTTTTAATATTACTTTTATAGTAAATAGCTAGGCTACGTTTTGTAGTTTTCACAAATACCACCATGTACTTCCAACCACTTGTCACTTTCTCTGATATGAATAGCTCGGGTTGCTCAGTGATTCGCATCTGTTCCTTATAACTGCTGCATTGACTATCCGGTCGAATAATGCATCTCTAGTGTCTAATTCAGTTGCATATACTAAAGATTTAAGCCACCTCCAAAAATAATAATCCAGAGGATTAAGGTCTGGTGATCTAGCTGGCCAATTATGGAACCACTTCGTCCAATCGACCGGTTTGGGAAGCTGTTGTTTAAGAAATTTCTCATTTATAACTGTAGTGTGTAGGGGCTCCATCATATTGTAAGTACATGTTTTGTCGTACATCAAGTGGAAGCAAAAGGTTTTGCAAATGATTCTGAGAAAATTTAGGTAAACTTCTCCTATGATATGACCGTCAAATATGAATGGACTGATTAATTCATTTCATTCATTCATTTTTTTGTTAGCACAACAACTATACATTAATGCTAAATCGATGTTGAAAATTATTTTCAGCCGTAAAGTAAGGGTTTTCATCTCTTAAAATACTTGTATAATCTCCGATTTTTATTTATCCAGTTACAAAACTGCATCCTTAATGCAAAATCACCATCCCACAAATATTGGATCGGTTGTAGGTGGAATGAATATAAACAATTGATATGAAGAGTCCTCCTCAAGGATTGCCTCTTCTTGTTCAGGATCAAGTTTCAATTGCCGTTCAGATACAATTCTCATGCTTTCAAAACATACCAGATTCTCCAGCAATGATCCAAACTTGTTGAAAACCCCTTCTATCTGGCAGTTTCTGATTCGGGAAGGGATAATAAAATCAATGAAATTATTTTAAAACAATTTGCTGATGACAAACTAATAATTAACTGTTATAAACAATGGTTGCTTAGCAGTAAAAAAAGTAAAGGTACAATTTCACGCTCTTTATTACATTTGCCATCCAGAAATATGTTATCCCTGTATCTCTGAAACAGTTCAGAATAGGACCCATGTTTTTAGAAACTTTTATATTCATTTTCGGTCACTGAATATTAGCTGAAATATTTAGGTTTCCTCCTGAATCACCCTATATATATATATATATATATATATATATATATATATATATATATATATATATATATATATATATATATATATATATATATATATATATATATAAATATATATATATATATATATATATATATATATATATATATATATATATATATATATATATATATTTATATATATATATATATATATATATATATATATATATATATATATATATATATATATATATATATATATATATATATAGGGTGATTCAGGAGGAAACCTAAATATTTCAGCTAATATTCAGTGACCGAAAATGAATATAAAAGTTTCTAAAAACATGGGTCCTATTCTGAACTGTTTCAGAGATACAGGGATAACATATTTCTGGATGGCAAATGTAATAAAGAGCGTGAAATTGTACCTTTACTTTTTTTACTGCTAAGCAACCATTGTTTATAACAGTTAATTATTAGTTTGTCATCAGCAAATTGTTTTAAAATAATTTCATTGATTTTATTATCCCTTCCCGAATCAGAAACTGCCAGATAGAAGGGGTTTTCAACAAGTTTGGATCATTGCTGGAGAATCTGGTATGTTTTGAAAGCATGAGAATTGTATCTGAACGGCAATTGAAACTTGATCCTGAACA
>JARFXV010001715.1:0-183322 GCA_031761425.1 Cosmopolites sordidus | reverse complement strand
CTATTATTTACGACTTATCTATTCTTTTCTTATGAGCAACTGTGTCTTTTGACTTTTTAGGGGTTTCAAAATGATAAGTTTTTGTAGTTCTCCCAAATATTTTCTGCATTATATCCTATTAATTATTCTAGATTTTCCATTTATTTTTCTATTACGGTAGAAACTTAATTCTCGGTCATTTTTAATGACCTTTTGCAAATATATATGAAAAAAGTAATACAAACTTTACCTTTGAAGTAATATTTCTATATAGTTTTGCCAAATTGCATTCAACTGTTGGTGGTTTTGACGTGATAAAGTCATTGAGCCTTTTTCGACTTCCCCAAGAGATGTGAAGCGGCTATCAACCAGGTGATGATGCAAGGCTCAGAAAAGAAGGAAATCCAAAGTGGCCAGGTCTGGAGAATAAAACTCGTTGATCGTTTTCAGAGACATTTTTGTTGCATGAGATCGTGCGTTGTCTTTAAGCAAACTGATTTGACTTTTGTTCGTGCCGATATAAGGCTTTTTTTCCCCAAAGTGTCGTTAGCACGAATCAGTTGCTGGTGATAACCGTCAACAGTGATCGTTTGACCAGATTGGAGCAACTCATAATGCTTGACGCCCAGGTCATCCTACCATATATTCAACAATACTTTTGTGGTATGCATATTTAGTTCGGTACGAGTTTGGTGCACCTGGATTAAGGCACGACTTGCTCTTTTTGGATTCTCGTAGAAGATATACTATTCGTCACCGGTCACAGTTTTATGCAGGAAGTTCCTTTTCATGAATCTGGAGAGCAATGATGGAAAAGCAACAAAGCTTTCATAGGAAACCCATTGACCCTATTTTTTAATTTTAACTAGCTTGTGTCAACGTTTAGAAATGGTTTAGAGTGTTACTTCGAGTTCTAATAGAATTCGACAATGATTTTCTTCCAACAATGCTTCATCCTCCTTTTTTTTTTGATAAGTCATATCTTGAGCATCCGCAGCATTTTAAAGGCAAATAGAAGGCTTGTTGTTGCTTTTTAAACCACATCACGTCTACAGCTGATTTTTCATCTCACCTCACCTTTTATACCTCAGTTTGAAGCTGAGATGATGAGACAAATTTTGATTCGTATAGATTTTGCAGTCGATGAAACATAGAGGCCGAAAATTAAGTTGAAGAAAATCAAGTTTCTTGCATTTCCTTTTATTTGTTTATTTTTTAATCATGCTTGCTATGTTTATATATAATTCTATATAATATAATAATATAATTTTTTTGGTAAAAAGGATTTTAAATGAATCTCTAAACTGTAGCTGAAATATACCTTATAGGGTCTGAAGTTTACGGAGATGGTTGGTTTATCATGAAGAACATTACATGATAAAATCATTTTTCTAATCCCAAAAAAATAGGTTAAAGCTAATTAATATGCAACTTAGCTTCACAAAGTTAATGAATGCGATGTATTCAAAATAATATAAGAATGTGTAAACGACGATTTATATTTTCCCTCTCATTTTGTGTTATAATTGTCGCTATAACTGTTTCTGTAAAATATTGTCATATAAAAAATCATTTTTCATAATTATTATCATCAATTTTTCAATCAGACTTTTAATTTATCCATCAATTTCGTTTGAATATTTAAACACAGGACTGGAAGGCATGGAAGTCGATTGAAAATATATTAAGGATTATAAAAAGTAAAAACTAGTTTAAGAAAGTATCAGTACATTTTTTATATTACACCAAAAAATGGATGATATTTTTACATCATGTCTTTACTTGATTCATTAAATTTTTTCATTTTTTCTTGAGTACAATACATTACTGTCACTGTTTGTTAATATGCATTCGAATAAAACGCACAGTGACGGTCGACTTGTTTCAAAAAATGTCCCCCTTGCATCATTACCAACTTTACCTGTGGATTATTCCAAGTGACATCATATTAAAAGCAAAATCAGAATCCACAGAGGTGTTGGACCCTTTCTAATCCAAACGTGTTACTTGAAGCATGTCGATGAAGATCGTTTTTACGCTGCATGGTGTCGGAATAAAAGTTTTTTTTTTCGTTTTTTTTCCGGGATACTGAAATTTATTAGAATTGGCAGATGTTCCCAATAAAATTTTTGGGGGGCGTATATTTTAGGATAAAGATTTTTTTAGGTTTCGGTTAAAAATATTATAATTATTGACAATGTGGTGAAAATACGGCATTATAACTTAAATATAGATGAACTGAATTAATTCGAAAATAGTCTATGAAAAAACTGATTGTGTAAAAATAGCTCAAAACATAATTATTACAAATGCTTGTCAAAATTTGCACAATTCACATTTTTTTTAAGTTTATGGCTACGCTGCCCTAAATTTTTCACTTATTATGTCTCATTAATAAAGTAAAACCTTCCAATATACTCATTTTTCTGATCTGAGAATCTTTTAGTACTAACATATGTTTTGGATACCTTTTACAACCGAATATTGTCGCAAAGTATACTTTTCCTACTTTATACATTATCAGAAATTAAAATATTGAAATGTCAATAACACCCTAACAATATAGTTTCCTCCAAGAAAACTCGAATGTATAATTAAAAGTGGCTATTTATTTGAAATAGCAATAGAAACATTCTTAAGTTACAGCAAAAATTTTAAACAATATTGATGGTTCAAAAAACAAATTAAGAAGAGTTTTCCAGTTTTCATTCATCTAAAAACTGAAAATCATTTTTAATCAATTCGTTTCCATTTATGCTACTAAACATACTCTTTGTTTTGTATCCTTCTGAGTTTTGAAAATCCGAATGTTTGATATGAATTTGTATTTAATAATCCTTATTATTTAACATCTCCAAGCTTTACCAGTTTACCACATCGTTCATTGGCGATCCTGAAGTCATAAATTCTGAACCGTGTAATGACTTACCCAATGCTTACCCAGGCTTGTTTCAACTACAGTTTGGAGACTCATTTTAGATACTTTACCAAAATAGCTGTATTATCTGTGATAAAAGATATATATATATATATATATATATATATATATATATATATATATATATATATATATATATATATATGTCGTTTCTCTTCAAGCTGTCAAAATGTCTAGCAAACAACTCATTTTGAATATATGCCGTCCCTCTTTGGCTACTTTCGTTGCGTTCATCTCGATCCCTGCCGATAACGGCTGTAAGGCTAGACACGGACCCGGGGAGACACTTTGCGTCAACAGGCTATGCAGCAACCAGAAGCTGTATATAGTGGGACTCAAATAAGTGGTGATATAATCTCAGAAACCAAGTGCCGACCCCTAGAATGTAACAAATCTCTGAGCAAAGTTCACAGTCGAATCAGCTAACGAAGGAGTTATGTTTCGCACAGACTGCTGCGAACATTCATGGTAGGAGGGCATGAGTGGTATGTTATTGCAACCTGCCGTCAACATGGCCAATTGGCATGGCCTGACCCTAATCGCCTCTCTTTGGCTAGTGAGCGGCAAAGTTGAGCTGACATATTGCTTGATTTTGCCAAAGGAAAAGAACTTTATATTATAAATTCGTTTCATAAGAAAAAATCAGCAAAAATGGACATGTATAAGTGCATCTGGAATTACAAGGGAAATTGATTACATCATGTCACACAATATTTTGCAATTTTGTGGTTTTTAACCATTTTAACGTTGGAAGTGACCACCGAATGGTACGAGTAAAGGTTAGGAAAACTGTCGAATGGTGCGAAATAACGCTAAGATCAAAGAGGGGCAAAGAGGATTCTGAGAAGCTGCTGGAGAGGGGCAGCAATTTTGAAATCGCTTTGTCGCACCGCTTTGCTGTATTGTAAGACCCTGCGAAGATGATGAAATTAACAAATCTGTATAAAGAAGATCATCAACAATGTGCTTGAAATGGCTGCTTGAATAGCATCAGAAGAAAAATGCTTCAAACAGTCAACAGTCTCAAATGAGACCATCAATTTAATGAAAAAAACACCGGACAATGAGGAATGCAAGGAGTCCTTTTGGCAGAGTCGAGTACGTTGGTCTTTAAAAAAATATAAAAAAGCGTATTCGAGAGGAGACACGCCCCTTCAAGAAGCAGCTAGTGCAAAAAACTCTAAAATAAAACAGGGAAATTATGAAAGCTAAACAGAAGTTAAAAGTTAAAGTTAAAGTCATATGAAGATCAAAACCAGTCAAAGATAGCAATGCACACGTTAGAACAAATGCAATATGTCCTAGCAGAGGAAGTTACAAAGGTTATAGAATCGACGAAAACCGGCAAGGCTCCAGGAGAGTATAACTGTTGAAATGCTAAAAGCTCCCTGGTCGGACTTTACAAAAAACACCGGCAAAATTATACTCAAAATGCCCCAAAGAAAACAAAAAACATCCAACTTATGGAAAAATGCATAAGTGGTTATTTTACTTAAAAAAAGGTGGACTGGGAGATTTAAGGAACTGTCGTTTAATAAGCCACTTACCAGAAATACCATCAAAAGCAAAACTCCAGCGACTGACGGATACACCGAAATACCACCTTGTATTGCCCTGTTGAAAAAGCCTCTCTTTCAAATAATCTTTCACGAGTACAACTGCATCACGCCTTATTCAAATTTAAAATTACAAAACAAAACATAAAACAATTAAAGCAATGAATTGGTCCTTTCTTAGATAAATACATTACTACAGTAATGTATTTATATAAATATTATAAAGAGGTTTTAATTGGGTAAATCTACGACACCGTAGATATTTCTACTGTAGTAGGTAATTTAGTTTTATTTTCATACTTAGGTATAAATAGAATTCAAGGAAAAAAATGTCACAGAATAAACTTACCTCTATAGTCAATCTTAAGACCTATAATGTAACATTAATGATGAAATTTTGTAAATTGCACCATGCTCATATTAGGCGTCGTAGTGTTACTCTCAAGTTTTCACCCATTTTTTTATTGCCCACGATCATTTGCGATGGTTCCCACCTCCCCCAATGATGTTCCATTAGACTCTTCTATGTTAGATAATTGTTATGCCCTTGTAAATTGTGAATATATAAAGTAAAAAATGGCAAGAAACAACTATACTAAACTCACAAATGTTCCTAACAAAATGATGATAATGAACTTATTGTGCTGGATAATCAATTCTGCAATTACTTAAAACAAAACTTACAACTTTGTAATAAATTTTAAATTTAATTATTTTTTTTATATATAACATTAAACAGAAAAAGGTGACATATAAGGTATTATTTCACCTGGACAATCTTAAGATAGCAAATGTGTGGCATTTTAAATGAATTGCATTTGAACTACGTCGAATTACTAGAATAATCGAAAAGTTCGCGGAGTGACACCTATAGAGCAGTAAAAGTACTATACAATGTTCTACATTTTGAAGTTTCATCCTTCATATGAATATATGTAAACTTTCAAGTCGATCTGTCAATTCATTCGTATGAAAACAGCAGATTAAAGTAAACGTATCAATGTTTTTTAAAATGGAAAATAATACAAAATTAAAATGGGTTGAAAATCGTGCAGTGATCAACGTGGTCGTACAACCTGGATGATGATACTTGTTCTGGACGTCTAATAAGTGCAACTATTGCACAAATAATTAATTCTATACATTATATGACAGACAGACAGACAATTGATTTTGAGTGAAATTGCTAAGGCACTGGATATCTCAATTGAAGGGGTGCTTCATATTTTGAAAAAGTTTATTTGTTAAATTCTGATCAAAAGTGACTTCGAGTAAAACATTCTAAACAACATTTATATCTTTTTCGAAAGAACAACATAGATTTTAAACATCATTTTGTAACTATAAATCACACTTGGGTTTGCCACTATGATCCTGATCTGCGACAACAACCGCAGACTGGACTGAGCCCAGTCGAACCACGCAAAAAGTGGTCAAAATCGACCAAAAAGTGTATGCGATCCATTTTTGGGATGCAAATGGCATTTTGTTAATTGTTACCTTTAAACCTATAAAACAATAACAAGACAGTATTACACAAACCTTTTGGATCAAAAAGATGCAAAAATTCATGATAAAATCATCAAAACAATGCCTCGGCTCACAGAGGTATTCCTGAAATGGCAAAATTGAAGCATCCCCCATATTCACCACATCAGGTACCCTCTGAATTTCATCTGTTCTCAAACTTTAAACAATTCTTACGTGGCAAGTGTTTTTAATTAAATAGAGAAGTTCTAGCAGCCGTAGATGAGCATTTTAAAGGACTTCCAGAAAATAATTTCAGAGATGAAATAAACGAATTGGGGAACCACTGGAAAAAATGTATTGAACTTAAGAGAAGAAGGGAGAATATACAGAAGAATAAAGTCATTTTTTCAATTATAAACTTGCTTTACCATTTCCGCTCCGCAAACTTTTCAATTAGCTTAGTACATATTCTAACATTATATACAAACTTGTCCATCTTTTCCAATGCAAAAAATCTTAATTAGTAAAATATAATAAAGAGCTTTCCAATAAGAGTGTCAGAACTTTGAAATTTAATTTCGGTTACATTGTTTGACGTGTAAATGTCACTTGCTGACTGCTGTGTTTAGTACATTGGGTTAAACAATCGTGAAAGATACAAGATGGGGCTTCAAAGCAGTTCGAAGATGACCCCACGTTTAGGAAAACATAATCTTTTCCGACGAAACGTACTTCTAGCTTAATGGCTTTGTGAACAAACATAAAAGCAGAATATAGGCCGATGAAAATCCACAAGTGATTCAGGAGTTACTTCTTCATCCTAGAAGAAAGTCACTTTTTAGTGCAGTTTTTGAGCCACATGAATGAAATGTTACAGTGCCTTAGAAAAGAGAATTAGAAAAATTTTCTGGACGCATTATTTCGCCAAATGGTAATGCCAACTGGCCATCAAGATCATGCGATCTCACGCCCTTGGATTATTTTTTGTGCGGTTATGTTAAATCTCTTTAACAAGGGTTTACAGAAATAAACCCCAAACACTTCTTGACCTTAAACGAAATATTCAGACCATTATTGAAAATATATTACGCGATGTGTGAAAGGGCAATCGAAAATTGGGTCTCGAGAATACATTCCACCAGACGAAGCCGAGTGGGACATTTGAAGGACATTGTTTTCAAAATATAATGCCACTATTTATTCTTCAAGATAAAATAAAAATAACCGGATTATCACTTTTAGTTATCATTATGCCTCATTTTAAAGTTCTCACATTCTTATTGGAAAACTAATAATATTAATAACTTATTATCCAATCTTCTACTGATAATATAATACAATATAATAACCGAATGATATTAAATTATAAGACGTTTTCTTTAGACTTCAAAGAGCGGACGAACCAAAGCAAAGCATGAAAATATATGTATCGACTTCTTTTTGCGGCATATTTTTCCTCCCCTAAGCTTCAAGTTCAACTTGCAGTTCCGTCTTGTATTTTCACAACGTTATTGGTTTGTAACATTCATGTTTACTTTGGCATGTTAAGTACGAACGAGCGTTTTAAACCACCCTAACCGTAATCCGCCCCTAGATGTGGAGACAATAGGGCCAAATTATCGGATTTTTCGGGGTTCAGGTCTCGAAGTAGAACTCCCCGGGGCACTTGCGGATCCATCTGATGCGTTATCATTGGTCTCAAAAGATAGAAGGAAATTTTATGCGCGGTCAGAGAAAAACTAATACAAAAACTGGCAGACCTCTAATTTTCCTCTGGAGACGTTTAAAATGGTTATTGTTATGTTGTTTTTATAGAATATTATTGTAATGTTAGAATATTTGAAAAATAATTTAGTTTATTGTCACATAGAAACAGATAAAAATGAATTCAATAGTGTTCGATCTGATAACATTGTTGGTTTCCCTTTTGAAGGCGACTAAAACTAAATACATATATGAATACTAAAACATATTTGAATTCATCGTTTTATTATTGGTCCCAGTTCAAAATAAACAATTCCTTTCCTTACAAATCAAACTCTCAACATTGTTCCTCTTTGTTAATATAAGCTTTTGGTATAGCTATAGATTTATCAGAGTTATTGTTTCATAATTATATTCGTTGGTGTAAGTTTTTTTTTACTTTTTTTACGATTTTTTTATTACTATGTATACTTAGACTAGCAAATGGTAAGACTAGGTTTTAATCACATGATATTGAAATATCACATCTTGAAGTGAAATTAAATGATTTCAACTGGAATAGGTCCATTTGATTCTAACAATGCAACAAATCTTTTTTTTTTTCCGGAGAACTTAATCAAAATGTGATATATATTTCAAATAGCCCATTCCTAAAACGAAATTCCGATATTTGTGTTAAGTTTCTTTGTATTTATAGTCAACATTTTTTCTTTTGTTGTGTTGTATTTTTATTATATTTATTTGCACTATTTATTTATTAAAAGACGTTAATAAATGTTATTCCCGAACTTAGAAGGACGTTTGAAACACTGAGATTTTAATGTTAACATAATAATACTTACACATCACCGATTACACATGACACTAAATTCAAATCGCTATTTACTATGGAAAAAGGAAAAATACTTAGACATAGAATGTGAAAATATTTAAAGATCCGTGAGAACTATAGGAATAGGCAATAAATGGAAACACAAAAATTAAGAAGCATGATGAAAGTGATGATATAGTGATAGAGTGGAAATGACTAAAGAATGATATGACGATGAATATCAGCAAGCAATGGGAAATATTATAAAATTGTTAACAGAAATAAAGATTTTCATACAGGGGTATTAATGAGAATACAGGCACATACCGATCAACCCTAACAATCAGGTCAACAGAAAATCATAAACAGATATAGCTAGTATTACAGATTGAAGTTATGTACACAGAAGAAACGGAAGTCATCAAAAGCAGAACCAAAAGTTGAAATCCCATGTCTTAAAGAAATAGTAAAAGTTATTAAACAACTGAAAAATCATGGAGTACCAGAATCCCTGAAGAACGGTTGACTACAGTAGAAAATGCACTTTGGAAAAGAATACATAAATTAATAATTTTAAGATGAATTAATGAACGGATATCAGAGGAGTGGTGAATAGGTATAATACATCCCATCTATAAGAAAGGGGTAAAACCGCAATGTGAAAACTACGGACCCATTAGATTATTTCATGTAATCTCTCCAAGTCGCACGTTAACCATTGACCGGTAAACATCGAGGTGATGCGAATATTTGTTGAGATATATCGGATAGCGTATACGTGTTTTTCAGTGCCAGGCCCAAGAAAAACATTTGTACACCAAACGTGGTTTGGCCGTACCGAGCTCGCAATATGAACGACAAAAGTAAAAGTAATAAAATATTTTCAAATTAAAATAAAAAAGGAAACCATATCGGAAATCATATTGAAACATTGCAGAACCAACTGGAATATGCTATGAAAGAAATTGAATACCTAAGAAATCATTTGACGACCTTGAAACCATAAAACGAAAAAAAAATATTCATAATCCAGTTACTTGGGAAGAGGAAGAAGAAATCGTAGCCAGAGAAACCGACTGGATATTAAAAGAAAAGAAAAATAATAAGAAATGGAAGACTACAGAATCGCCTGAACAAATTACTAGCGTTAATAAAGCTAAAACAGAAATTTATAAAACCACCTATAATACTAAGTAACGTACAAAACTACGGAGATGTAAAAAAAATATAAATGGAAAAATTCAATTGCAGCACCAGAATAATGAGCAATAAACAACGATATGGAATGGCACACCTACAAAAATAAAGCCGACAGACCCATAAGAGTTATGGTTAGAGATTTACATCCTTTCTGTAGTGCTGCAAATATTCTTGAAGGACTAAAAGAAAGAGGATACAAAATGGTATCCGTAGTTCAGAAACCGAAAAAAATAAGCAGAAATGGCTAACAACCACCTTATTTTCTTCTGCCGCTATATATGCTAACATTTGAGCATACAACATACAATACATCAATTGGATGAAAGTAAAAATAGAAGGAATATAAAAAAATAAGCTAATTGCACAGTGGAACAAATGCCAAAGATATGGCCACATCCAAAAATTTAGCAATCATCCACATACAGGTATGAGATACACGTAACCATCCAACAGCAGAATGCACGAGACCTAGGAGTGTTCCCGCTCCATTAAGTGCATTAACAGTAATGAAGCACATCCTGCTAATTACAGAGGATGCACAATAGCCAAGGAGCTACAAAAAAGAAGGGATAACATCATTAAGAAGAGAAAGTTTGCTACTCAGCCAACAACTTTTATTTCTAATATGGTGAAAACCAGCGTATCTACTCACAAACTACCGAAAACCAACAAGAGAATGCGACAGCTGCACAAAACCTGGAAACATTCATATTGCAGATAATACAAGATATGATGAAAATGCTGGATAGAATAAATGGATAGCATAGAAGCCAGAAACACTGGCGCTATCTCCAAGAGAACATAAAAGATTAATGAATAAACAAGACTTAAGAATTGCCACCTGGAATGCCAATGGTATTCTAAACAAAATAACTCTAGTAGAGATAGTTCTGAATATGCAACCAATCGATGCGTGTCTCATTTCAGAAACACATCTCACAACATAGTCATATTTAAGAATAAAAGGATATAAAGTATATCACACCGTACATCCAGATAACAAAGCGAGAGGGGGTAGTGAAGTTATCATTAAAGAATCTATTAATCATTATGAAGAATTTCAAATACAAAGTGAAAAAAATCAACTAACCCTGGTTGCTATTAGGTCCATAAAGCAAGGCTTAATAGTAGGAGCAGTATATTGTCCACCTCGATATAATCTTAAGATGGAAGACTACATATCCCCTCTAGAGCATCCTCGCAAGGAGTTCTTACTTAGTGAAGATCTCAACGCCAAACACGTGGATTGGGGATCCAGACTGACCACTACCAAAGACTATGAATTAAAAAAAGCCATAAGCAAAAGAGGCTGTAATTGTCATTTCACTAGTAAGCCTACATACTAGCCGACCGACTCTAACAAAGTACCTGATGCATTGAACTTCTTTATTACAAGAAAAGTATCTGCAAACTTTGTTAAAATATAGACTTTGATTCAAATTCTGATCATTCAACAGTTATAATAACACTGAGTGAACAAATTATCAAAAAGGAACCTCGGCCCATATTAGTGAATAAAACTACTGACTGAAAAAGCTTTAAAATATAACTGCAAAAAACATTAATCTCAATATAGAATTAAAAACAATAGTTCAATTAGAAAAAGAAGCTGGGCAATTCACAACGATAATACAAACAGCAGTTTATAACAACACAAAAGAAATTACTTATGTAACTAAAGCAGTTAACTATCCTATATAAATCAGAGAAATTGTTAAAGAAAAAAGAAAAGCTAGAAGAAAATGGCATCAATCGAGAGATCCAGCTGACAAAAATATTTTAAATCGCATAACCCAGGCATTTAGCAGGAAAATAAAAAAGATCAAATGTGAATCGGTCAGTATATACCTACAAAATCTAGCGACGAATAAGGAAACGGACTACTCGTTATGGAAAGCAACAAATAAGATCAAAAAACTATCACCTCAACCCCACCAATCAGAAAAGAGATGGGGCCATGGGCATGCGACAGTAAACAAAAAACGGAAGTATTTGCAGAGCATCTAATGGATATATTTAATCTTAACAAAATCAACGAATACACTAGACTGGAAGCAATAGACAACCTAAGAACTGAAAATATAGCTTCACTCACTCCAAAAAAAAGTAAGCACAGAGATAAAGACTAATACAAATTCCAAAAAAGCACCTGGGTTTGATTTAATCACAGGTGAAATACTAAAACAGCCGCCCAGAAAAGGCTATCTGTTCACATACTTGTTCAATGCAGCCTTCCGACTGAGATCCCTTCCGACTGAGATCCCTTCCGACTGAGATCCCTTCCGACTGAGATCCCTTCAATGCAGCCTTCCGATCTGTTCACATACTGTTCAATGCAGCCTTCCTTCCCCGCAAGCTGGAAAATAGCCGAAATAATCATGATACCAAAGGCAGGCAAACCACCCAACGATATCAAATCCTATAGGCTTATTTCATATTGCCAATTATCTCAAAGTTATTTGAAAAGCTGCTGTTAAAACGGTTGAAACCAGTCATAGAAGACAATAAGTTGATACCAGATTATCAATTTGGTTTCAGATCTAAATATTCAACTATTAATCAAGTTCACTGCATCACAGAGAAAATAGAACGTGCACTAGAAGAAAAACAGATATACAGTTTTCCTAGACGTGGCTCCGGCCTTTGATAAAGTGTGTCAGGAAGGCCTAATATACAAGTTAAATAAAATGCTGCTTAAAGAATATGTAGAGATACTGACATCATATATATCGGACAGACTTTTCAGAATAAAGCAAGAAGACGAATACTCGGACTTGAAAGAAATAAGAGCGGGAGTTCCTCAAGGAAGCATTCTTGGGCCCGTCCTTTATCAATTAGCGATCTATCAGCTCTGTAAGACACTGCAGTAGCTACATTTACTGACGATACTGTTCTACTAACAGTGGACCAAAACATAGAAACCTCAACTAGAAAACTACAATCAGCAAGCGATGAAATTGTAGATTGGACCAAAAAATGGAAAATCAAGCTCAATGAACTGAAATCTACACATGTCAACTATACCAACAAGAAAATAACAGAGCAGCTCCCTCTAGATATAAATGGTACAACCGTTCCGTATGTGCTGAATGCCAAATATTTCGGCATCACTCTTGATGCTAAACTAAGGTGGACAGAGCATGTAAAAAAGAAAAAGCTGAGCTTGATCTCAAATATAGAAAATACTGTTAGCTTATAGGAAGAAATTCCAAGATGATTATAAATAATAAGATATTGATTTATAATCAAATCCTAAAACCAGTGTTGCTGTATGGCACTCAGTTGTGGGGATGTGCTAGCGATAGTAATATTAAAACAATACAAATATTTCAAAACAAGGTGTTGCGAAATATAGTTAATGCACTGTGATATATTCGTAACAGAATTTGTATTCGTATTCAGAAGCTCTTCAACTGCTGGACAACCAAAATCATGTCCGAAGACTGAAGAGAACTAAACCTCCGGACCTCGTGTAATGTGTTGTGTGCAAAAGCAGATCATAGTGCAGGAGAGGAGTAACATAATCTTTAGAACAATCTAAAGAATATCAATGGATTATCTTCAGTTGATAAGTATTTGGGTCAAGATTTGTTAAAGAAAAATTAATGGTTAATCTTTTTGACTAGTTTTAATAAACTTATAAACTATCAGTAAATAAATACTTACAATTAAAAAAAAAAATCTCTCCAATTCAACATTCTATTTAATATGTTCCAGGTTTATTCCAAACAAATTATATTAATTACAAGTTTATTCCAAATGATGTTTCATATTATCAGTTTATTGTACAGATAGTATGTTACAGGTTTATTTCGAAACTAGTAAGGTGGGTTTCGCTCAAATACAATGATATGTCCTACATTGTAGGATACAATCCTACAATAATAAAAACTACATAAAAAATTCCTTCCCCTTCCTAGGTATCTACAATATATATTTGAAATAGGCGTTTCATCAATATATAGGATTAATTAAAACTACGCTGAGCAAAACTAATTTAATCATCAGAGCATATGATGAGCTATCCTGGCCTTTTGACATAAATACTGTGGTCTGACAAGGAGACAAGCTATAAATTATGATGTCCAATCTCATTCTTGAAGCTGCTATTAGACAAACCAATATTAAAAGTCGGTATATCGACATATGCCTAGATCTTTGACTATGTGGGCGATGTGGTCCTTATCAGTAGCAACAAAGATAGTTTGAAAGAACGCGCAACTCTATTAATCTTGAAGCACAAAAAAGCGCGAACAATATCTTTACAAAAGTTACGAAAGTTATAAACTACATAGAAAACAGTTTTATAAACGTTAGATTGTTTGTAAAGCTGTGTGAAGATATGGAAGTTAATTATACCTCAGTTCTATACTATTGTGAAATATACTAGCTATATCGTGAAAAAATAATTTCAAATGGTGTTTAAACTCAAAGCGATTGTAATTTTTCTTGCTAAAAATCATTATGAAGGAGCAAGTTTGTATACGAACGATAATTTTATTCTTAAACTTGCCTATTTCATTGAAATGTTTGAAAAATTGAGCATTTTGATAAATCATACCAAAAATTGAATTTATAGAAATCAAATTTTCAAAGAAATCGAATGGAAATCAAAGTTCGACGTAAAAAACACTTTTAAATACTTCTTCGCCAGAATTAATACTGAACCAAACAAACATCCAAGCAGATAAATATTTGGAATTAATGCACTTTCTACATTATTTTGAAGATATTGATTTATAAAGTTCTCCAGGATACAGAGTCAATTTGCCGATGAACAAGATCATCAATTTGGATTGAATATTATTGAAAAGGAAAAACTGACAGAATTATCATGTGATACTTCACTGAAACAAACATTTCAAGTGATACCCGAGTTTAATTTTGGTTAAACTGAATTGAAGAATATAATACTTGGTGATGTAAAGCAATGCAAGTGCTGCCGCCATACGTAACCTCACATTTATGCGAAACGAGATTTTATGTTATTAGCTGTAAAGTATAAAAAGAACTACGAGTAGCAGTCTTCTCGATGACTAACATCAACCCGTTTCAATCCACTGCAGGATAAAGACCTCTTCAATATGCTTCAAACTCTGGCGATCCTGAGCTTTCTCTTACCATTCGGATCCAATATAGTTAATTATATCATCAGTCGCGTTTTCGATCTTCTCTATGCACATATGCCCGGCATCTATCCGGGATCGTCTTGGTCCACCTGTCATCCCATAGCCTCCGTATATGGCATGTCCACCTCCATTTCAATTCCTTTACTTTTCCTATGATATCACATACTTTCATTTGTTCCCTGGTCCATGAGAGAAGTTTTTGAACTGATTACGATGTGATTGTCCAGGCTTCACTTCCGTATGCCATAACGGGCAGGATGCACTGATCAAAGATTTTTCTTTTTAGGCATTGTGGTAGTTTATTCTTAAACACTATGTAGAGCCTGCCAAATGCCTGCCAACTACATTTAACACATACTGTACTGCCATGTTGAAATCATGGACCATAATCTGCGACGCTGGTCCAGTGAGGGTTGGCAGATTCTGGATCATGATAATCTGAGACCTTTGCCTGAACCTGTCCACCAGAGGCGTCCCTCAATGTTTTAGGAGTGGGGGAAACGCTCAGTGAGCTATTTTAAATACTTCTTTTGTCCATCATCCGTCGTTCAACGGGTTATAATACGTTCTTAACCAACGAAGGCGTTAAACCATCCGAAATATTAACTCGATTGAAGGTTCAGTATGGTGACTATACCTTGTCTAAGACCCAAGTGTTTGGTTGCCCAAGAAGTGTAAGAGTGGACAAGAAAGTGTGGTAAATGTAAGTTATAATCGACGTCCCAGAACAAGTGTTACCACTGACACTTGACACATTGGTGCAGTTCGCGACTTTATCGAAAGTGACCGGCGGCTCACTATTCATAAAATCGCTTTAAAGGTGGGTATTAGTTTTGGAAATGCTCAAACAATAATCAGAAATCATCTTCAATTCAATAAAATCTGTGCCTGATGAGTTCCGAAGGTGTTGACCGAAGATAAAAAACATCCGATTGCAAATCAGTAAGAGACTTATGATTCGATTTCGACGAGAAGGCGTGATTTTTTTTAAGCGTATCGTGACACGTGATAAAACGTTGATACATTATTATACTCCAGAATCAAAAATTATGAGTAAGGAATGGCGAAGGAAAAACGAAACCTGCCTTGTAAAGGCCAAAACCCGTTTCTCAGCTGGTAAGGTTCTCGCGACCGGTCAATTCGACTGGAAAGGAGTTTTGCTGATTGATTTTCTACATAATCGACGTACGGTTAATGCTGCCTTCTACTACCAGCTATTGGAAGCAACAAAATCCGCTTACAGGGGCAAAAGACGCGGTGTCCCCATCAGAGACATCCTCTTTTTCCATGACAACGCCACGCCCCACAGAGCGGTTTTAACAAAGGAAAAACTGGACAATATGCATTGGGAAACCCTTGAACATATTTCCAGATTTGTCATCCTATGATTATTTATTGTTTACGTCCTTGAAAGATGGACTTTGAGGGGTACGATTTGACAACGATCAAGATGTTGAGAACGTGCGCAGTTGACTAATGACGCAAACTCAAAGTATCTACGAGTAAGGAATTCACAAGCTTCCAAGTCGCTGGAAAAATGTGTAGAGCGTGGAAGACACTATGTCGAAAAATGATCAATAGTTTTTTTGCATTATTTTATAAATGATAAATATGTGTGTGTATCTGTATATATATATATATATATATATAGATATATATATATATATATATATATATATATATATATATATATATATATATATATATATATATATATATATATATATATATATATATTATATATATATATATATATATTTTCCTTTGTGGATCCTTTGTGGATCCGACCTTGACGTAGTAAAGGGGTTTGAGTAGGATAATGAAGCTATGAGCTATGCCGTCTGGAGCGTAACTTCCTGGAAGGGCCACTCCTGGTGGACAGATCAAGGCAGAGGTCTCAGTCTAACATGATCCAAAATCTGCCAACCTGCATTAGACCAGCGTGGCAGATTACGGTCCATGCCTTCCACATGACAGTACAACTTCAAACACGGCCCTCATTCCCCAAACTGCCTACGGCAGTGGGAAGATCTGCCCCAAGGCAGAGGGTGCTAAGCATCGCCGGGTTTGATCAGGCTGCTATTGGACTTTTGACATTGCTACGCTTAATATACGAACAATGAAAACGGAGACCCGATTGCAAGAACTGTTAATAGAACTTTATAACATATATTGTGATATTATTGGGCTCTGTGAAACACAAAGAAAGGGCGAAGAGTTATCAATCTAGAACCAACTG
This sequence comes from Cosmopolites sordidus, assembly GCA_031761425.1. NCBI lineage: Eukaryota > Metazoa > Arthropoda > Insecta > Coleoptera > Curculionidae > Cosmopolites > Cosmopolites sordidus. The sequence continues at coordinate 166,296 of JARFXV010001715.1, read as the reverse complement.
GTCACGTACTCTACACCCGAGGTACGTACTCTACACCCGAGGTACGGAAGCTGAAAGACAGTGTAGTTAAATTTGAAAGTATATCCAACAGATTAGCCAAATGCGTCATTCAGCTGAATAAAAAGTTTAAGCTTCAAATCGTCCAAGTTTATGCACCAACAATAAACCATAGAGATGAGGAAATTGAGGAATTTTATCATGATATGGCGCAACTTTTAGACAAAGAGAAGTGTAGGTATAAAATCCTGATGGGCGACTTTAATGTCAGAATCCGAAAAGAAGAACTGGTGAAAATGCAACTGGCCCATATGGAAATGGTGAGCGGGACAATAGAGGTGACAGGCTGGTTGATTTTGCTCAAGGACAAGAACTCTATATTATGAATTTGACAATTATTATTTGACAATTGAATTTACAAGGAAAAGATCAACAGAAAATGGACATAGAAAAGTCCATCTAGACTCACAAGTGAAATTGATTACATCATGTCAAACGATAAAGCAATATTTTTCAATTGTACTGTCCTTAACCGTTTTAGTGTGGAAAGTGATCACCGAATGGTATCAGCAAAGATTAGGATAAATTGCCGAAAAGAGCGCGAAAGAATGATATGATCAAAAAGGGGCAAAGTGGATTCTGGGAAGCTGCTGGAGAGGGGCAAAGATTTTGAAATTGCTTTGTCGAATCACTTTGCTGTGTTACTAGACCCGGAGAAGATGGAAATTACAGACCAATATAAAGAAATCGTCAACAATGTGCTTAAAACGGCGACTTCAATAGCACCAGAAGATAAATGTCTCAAAGAGTCAAAAATTTCCAATGGGGCCATTACTTTAATGAAAAAAACGCCGGACAATGAAGAATGCAGAGAATTTTTTTGGCAGGGTCGAGTACTTTGAACTTTGTAAAACTATAAGAAAACGTATTCGAGAAGAAACGCGCCGTTTCAACATGCAGCTAACGCAAAAAAATCTGGAAGAAAACAGAAGAATTTACAAAGCTAACCAGAAGCTAAGAAAGAAAAGGACACAAATGTTTTGCTTAAAGCGTGAGGATGGTACAATGTGCAGGGAATGGACTGAAATGTTAGAGGTTGTCCGAAGATTTTTTATGAAGCTATATGAGGACCAGAATCAGCAAGACAAAGGTTATAGACTGGATAAAAAATGGCAAGGCTTCAGGAAAGGATAGTAGAACTGTGCAGATGTTAAAAGCTGGTGGTCGAACTTTGTATAAAACACTGGCAAAATTATACTCAAAGAGTCTCAAACAACAAGTGCCCAGCTTATGGAAAAATGCAGAAGTAATTATTTTACATAAGAAAGGAGCACGGGAATATTTAACGAACTACCGCCCAATAAGCCTCCTATCAGTGGTGTACAAAGTTTTCACTAAGATAATATCCAAATGAATACGAAGAAAACTTAATGACACACCACCAAGGGAGCAAGCAGGATTCAGAAATGAATTCAGTACAATGGATCACATCCCGGTTTTACAACAGTTCATAGAAAGATACAACGAATACACCATGCCACTGCGCTTGGCTTTTATCGATTATGAAAAAGCATTTAATTCAATCTCAAAGCGGGCCATAATGGATGCATTGTTTAATCAAGGTGTAGAGAAAGCCTATGTAAATCTACTAGGATCGATATATGATAAAGCTACAGCGACAGTCCGTCTTGACGATCTTGAGGTTATAATAAATGTAGAGCGGGGCGTACGGCAGGGTGACGCAATATCGTCTCTTCTTTTCTCTGCCTACCTGGAAGAAGTATTTCGTAATCTGGATTGCGAACAGAATGGAATAAGGATTAATGATGCATACTTAAATAATCTTAGATTCGCAAATAATATCGTTCTTCTTTCACAAGACCCAGAGGAGCTGCAAAGACACATACAAGAGCTGCAAAGGGTTGGGGAACATTTGGCTTGAAAATAAACCAGAGGAAGAGTCAGGTCATGTTCAATAAATTTGCTGTGGACAAAAGGATTTCTAATTTAGGAACGGATTTAGAAGTTGTGGATCACTATATATATATATATATATATATATATATATATATATATATATATATATATATATATATATATATATATATATACATATCTTGGGCAGAGGCTTCCAATGGAAGGGGATAACGTTCGGGAGTTGGAACGATGCGTTAAATGTGACTGGCAGGCATTAAGCAGGCTCAATATAGTGTTTAAGAGCTACCATTTTGCCTCAAAAGAAAAGTCTTTCATCAGTATGTCCTGTCCGTTATGACATATGGAAGTGAGACCTGGACATTCACCTCACAGTCAGTTCAAAAACCTATTACTAGGCATTACTAGACGGGGTAGAAAGATCTGTACATGGATCAAAGAACAAAAGAAAGTGAGTGACATCATTGGAATAATAAAGCAATTGAAATAGAAATGGGCATGCCATGTAGCGAGGCGATGGGACGAAAGATGGACCAGGGCGATCCTGGACTGGATACCGCTTGATCGCAAACGTCCACAAAGAAGACCGAAAATACGATGGACTGATGACATTATTAAGTATATTGGACCCGAATGGCAGAGGAAATCTCAGGACCGCGAGTCTTTTTAAGATTTAAAAATTTATGTTATTTTATGATTTTATGAAATAATGGGGGCATAGTAACATGAAATTTGAAAACCACTGCACTAGATTAAGTACGTGCGAGACCTGGACAATGACAAAAGGAGATGAAGAACTGGTTCGAATATTTAATTTCAAAATCTTGCATAATATATACCGACCAATGCAACAAATTGATGGAACATGGAGAATCTGCATGAATTCATAATTAAACTAACTTATGGCAGGGACAGACATCCTCAAATACATAAAAAGTCAACGGTTGACATGGCTGGTACATGCGAATAGAATGCAAGCAACCAGAATAGCAAAGAGGATATTTCAGTAGAGACCCATGGAAAATTGTAAGATAAGCAGGCCGAGGTTAAAGTGAATGGACACATCGTGTAGGATGATATGAGAAATTAATGAACGTGAGACAAAGACTCATGGCTGAATAGAGAACATAATGAAAAAAATATAAAAACCACTCAGAGGTATAGGGGCATAAAAAAGAACCAGGAAATAATAAATACACTGTTATTTAGTTGATGTGAAAAATGATTTTTTGTATTATATAATTTTTGTCTGTGCAATGTAACTATCAAATTTTCTTATACAACTTATATATTATATAAGTACAAACGTGCTTACTAACAGAAAAATCATAATTTCGAAAAGAACCATATCCCCTAACCACTTCTAAATAACCGTTAAAATTGAAATCGAACATTTCCGAATTAACCCAAAAATTCGTGCATAACGAGCGGAAACTTTGATTTCACGGCAATGCCAGAATCGAATCGAGGCCAGAAATTGCAGTTACCCCGAAATACGAAACGGTATAGTTGCACGGGCCATGCAGCTGTCTGATCAACAGACCAGAACAACCCCTCAGCTCGCGGGGTACCTTAACGCTAGCCGCAGGGCTGGATTATCGAAATTTGAATGTTACCGTAAACCGCTGCATTCATAGCAAATAAGGTGATTGTTTGATGGTTCTTTAATTTTATTACTGGGGATGATAGTCGAACTAAACTATTTATTTTAGCTTCAGGCTAGTCCAATGAAACCTTTGATATGGTGACTGTTAATATGACTGTTAAATAAATTTAAAAAAAAATGTTGATAGACAGAAAAAAAAAAACCGTAAAGAGAATGGAGCTTGCAGTATATTTTTATTGCTGAAGGAAGAAATTTATAATCATAATTATACACTATTCTGAAAAATAATCGATATTAAAAAGCTTTGATACTATTTTACTATGTCCAATTACTTAAAACAAAAATTTTATAATACAATTTTAAATTGTGGAAGAGACTTACTACTAAACATCAAATCAATGTTTTAAACTTATTGATAGGCGTTTCCCTAACCATGTTAGCATCAACAGGAGGTGATTCAATTTGAAATTGATTGGTGTCAGTCGCTTGGTGTATAGTGGTAAATATTTTCGAGTTTAGTGTTTCACACCGAAGGTTAGAATAGAAGAATTGATTTATGTCATGTTATTTTATGGATATGTTACATGACGATCTTGCTTTATTAGTTAGGTTAAGGATTTTTTCCAGAGGTATGAGACAATAAATGTAACATGGATCCATCACTACAGTCCGGAGTCAAATCGGCAGACAACTGAGTGGGCGGTAAAAGCCGTCCAAAGCCACCAAAAATACAACCATCGGCAGGCAAGGCCTCAGAATTTTGGGATAAGCTTTGGATATTGTCCATCGATTATCTCGAGAAAGGTAAAACCATCAATAGCGAATATTACGCGACACTATTGATGCAGTTGAAGAACGATATCGGAAAAAAATGGTCCAAATAAACAAAAAAGTGCTCTTTCTCTAAGACAATGCACCGTGTCACAAATCGTTGCCAACGATGGCTAAATTTCATGAATTGCACTTCAAATTGGTTCCTTATCCACCGTATTCTTCAGATCTGGCCCCCAGTGACTATTTCCTGTTCTCAGATCTCAAAAACATGCTCGATGGAAAGAAATTTCACTCCAATGAAGAGGTAATTACCGAAACTGAAGGACATTTTGAAAGCAAAGAGAAATCGTTCTATAAAAAAGGTGTACAAGTGTTAAAAAGGCATTTGAATGATAGTATTGTTCTTCAAGGAGAATATATTGATGAATAAAGTCGAAATTTGTAAAAGAGTGTGTTTTATTTGTCAGACCGAGAACTTATTGATCGATGTTTTATCTACAGTAGATTTCAACCAAAATGATTAAAATTATGTCGAAATGCTAAATAAAACAGTTGAAATCTCACTACTGAATGAATCGCTAGTTAAGCAGTAATCATTGTATTCATAGTAATCATCAATTGTATTGATAGGCATTTGAAAAAGGAGATGAGGTTTGTTTTGTAAACACCTGTTACTTGTTTCGATTTATTAATGTTTTGTAATATTCATTCGATTAGTTTGCATGCCTTTTTTGTTTGATACAAATATTAATGAATGGTTTTGTGGCTAATTTTAAACATCGTGGAAAGTTTTTGATATGTTACATTTTGACATTTCTTGATAGCGTCTCATAATTCTTCACTATCCGCTTCACGTCCGCTATCACTACCGTTCACTCATTTCACGCATTTCACAAGTCATTTCCGCACAAAAACTATCACAACGTGTTATTTTCCTGAAACCTACTTCAAAATTTACCAGACGATAGTTTCATGGGAAACCGTAAATTATAGACTATATTTATAACTACACCGAACATAATTTCTGATTTTGGTCAACAAGAGTAGATTTTTCTTCAGTAGAATAACACCAAACTATACGCTCCAAAAACTAACGACAGATAGGTAACAATAATTTCTTGGTAAGTGAATTGACAGTAAATCAGTGAATGACAATAGCAGGAGTGGTTTGCCCGCTTTAAATTATAGGGCGATACCAGGTTGAAGGACACACACACACACACACACACACACATATATATATATATATATATATATATATATATATATATATATATATATATATATATATATATATATATATATATATATATATATATATATATTACACGCTTATAGGTCCACATCGTTGTGATTCTTCTCCATGTTGTCCTGTTTCTGGTCATTGTCTTCCAGTCCTCAATCCCCTCCTCTTTCAAATCGTCAATAACAGCCTGTCTTCTTTTTTTCACATTTGTTTATTATCCTTACGCCTAAGTAGAAAAATTTTTCCACAATTTCACAAATCATTCTTCCTAGTTCTGTATCCACTTCCACTTTCGAGACCTTTCCTTGTGTACTTTCTACTATTACTAGTTTGCTTTTCTTTTGATTGATTTTTAAACCAAACTTATATGCTACCTCCACTAGCCTTTTTATCACTTATTTCAATTCGTTCTTACTTCTCGCAATTATTGCTATATCGTCCGCCGAATCCAGTATTTGATGGTTTCTTTTTTAGAATGTGGCCTTCTGTGTTCAACTGACCTTTCCTAATAATCATATCCAAAACCATGTTGAATAATAGTGTCACTAGTGAATCCCCTTGCTTTAGGCCTGCCTTGATCAGAAAATCTTCTGTCAGTTCTCCTTTTACGCCTACAATCTTCCTTCTTGTTCGCTTGTTGGTAAACAAGAACTGAAACTGTTATACTTTTAGCCATTTCTTGTTAAATCTATTAATCATACAATGAAATAATCTTTATTTTGAATATTGATCATTCTTTGTTTTTGTAAACTTCAATATATGAGGGCTGTATGATAAATACCTGGTCTAACCCAGAGATGGTGTTGTTAGTATTTATAAAGTTATATATTTCGTAAATATTCTTTTCACAACAATACTGTCGAACTGTCAAGTCCCTGCATGGTTTAGTTTGTGAATGGCAGCCATTTAAATAGAACAACTTTTGTGATTTTACAACAATGCAAAAAATCAATATCGAGCAGTTATAACATACTTATTTTTGAAAAAGAAAAATAAAATTAAAACGGAGCTCAGCGAAGTTTATGGGGACTCTGCACCTTCGTTACCAACCTATAATGAAGATCGTTCAGGTCGTCCAAATGAAGTTACCACTTTAGAAATGATTGAAAAAATCCACGATATCGTTATAAACGATAGGAGAGTGAAAGTGCGCCAAATTGCTGAGACTGTGAGACTGCAGAACATCTCAACAACTCATTTAGATATGAAAAAATTTTCCGCAAGATAGATCCGGCGATTGCTCACAATTGACAATAAACACACACGTGTGCTAACTTCTAAAGAATGTTTAGGGATGTTAAAACGGAATCGGAATGATTTTTTGGCATCGGTTCATAACTGTTGACGAAACATGGATTCATCACAGCATACCAGAGACCAAAGAATGAACGAGAGCTACGAACAGTCAACGAACACTATTTTTAGATGAGATACAAAAGATCGAAAAACGTTGGACTACGTGTTACGTTGAAACATAAAATAAATTTTACAATAATTTCTCAAGGTCAGCTACCTATCATACAACCCTCATATCTCTTAAATGCTGTAAACTTTCCAGGTAAAAAGCGAAACAAAAATGATACCAAAAATCATTTTTAACTACCTGTTGTCTAGAAAAAGTTTAAATATACATTTTTGTACAAATAATGTTAAAACCAGACCTGGAAACTATCGAAATGGTAGCTTTATTTATACGTGCTAGTCGAACAATGAAAGACCAACAGGGGTACATTCAGGCAGTTCGTACTTCAGTGTTATATATTTTGTAGTGCTCCCGAGTCAAACCACCCTTACGCTAGCTCACGTGGGGTTTTTATCAATGGCGTATCTAATGGCGGTATTGGTATATTATATTTGAAATAATTTATAGAGTTTATTTTAATATTTTAAAAGATAATGCAGGTGTATACAACTAATCGAAATATTGTTATTATTGGAGCTAGTTTAAAAAAAGGCGTAATTAAAATTAAGCTAATTTTGAAATATTGATAATAATGTGTTCGCTACAAATATTGATATTAATGCGCTCGCTACAAGAAATACACTTTGAAAGATATACCCTTATCTCATTTTAGGTTATGGAATATAACATATTTTTTACCTCAGTGTTGGAGATGTGAATATATTTTTTATTATAACATAAGAAAAAACATACTTTTAGCAATCTTGGATCTTCTTACACATTTCTTTTGATCCTTGGAAGATTCTCTACTGAAAATCTGTATAGATTTATTGTTCAATCCTTATCCAGTATTACAATAGTTAGACCAAGTGTACATCTCTTCTCTAAGAGCTAATATTTGTTGTTTACCTAGTCACGTTCTACTAGAATCAAAATTGATATAGCGGTTTGATCACATTCTTCATGTAACTGCATGATGTTAAGAATTGTTGTAAATGCGGCATACCCCTTAATTTTACGAAAAGGGAATAGAAAATGTGTCACATACATTATACTGTAGATTAAAACTGTATTAACTCTCGAATAAAATAAAATTTTGTACAGTATCAAAAAACGAAATTACTTATGGGTATTAATATTATATTATTTAACCAACTAATACCTTACTTATCATAGATTTATGGAATTTTCTATTGCGATTCTTTGGTATTAGTTTAAATAACATTGGGCTATTACTCACCATTATGAGTAATGTCTAAATGATTCTGGCGTGTTCATATATTTTTTCTTTTTTATTTGGGTTTTTTGCCACGATCTAAAACTCAAAAAAATATCAAAAATATCTGTTCTTATGTAAATAAAGAATCACTGGGTAAAAAACAAAAAACCAGAGACTAATTTTTCAGTGATTCCATTCTGTAATAAATCTGCCTAACGAGCAAAATTTTAAAAATATAAAAATGTTCTAAAATAAATACAAACTTTTGAACATTAACGTTTCGGGAGGTCTTCTACCCCCGTTTTGAAAACGAATCTAAAAAATAATTTATATTAATTTCTATATATAATGTAAAGATAGGAAGTAAAAATATTTTTGGTGTATGTCAATGATATTTACATTGACAATAATAGTTTTTAATAACAGTGACATAGTACCAATATATATATATATATATATATATATATATTTATATATATATATATATATATATATATATATATATATATATATATATATATATATATATATATATGTATATATATATATATATATATATATATATATATATATATATATATATATATATATATATATATATATATATATATATAGGTGAGGTTTAGTATGCGATTGTTTACTATATTGATTGTGTACTGAAATACGTGTTGCTTGTTTTGTAAATTGTAAAAATTATTTGTAAAATAATTGGAATTTAAAATAATGTACGCCACTGATAAGATGGTGATGAATGGTAATGTTTATGTGCTAGCCGAAGGGGCGACAATAACCCACCCCGGCCAGGCGGCGCACCTGTTAGGCAAAACGTACAGATTTGACAGCGAGATTTTAACGCTTATCATTTTATTAGCGCACGCGGTCTGTTAGCCTTGCCACTTCATTAAGAAACCATTAACTTCTTTCGCTGCCCATGTTTGTAGACTTACATTTTAAGCCAATTTTAATCGTTTATTTACGAGACTATCAAGCAAATCTCAACAATATTTCTAATGGGTTATTCAAATGTAAAGTGTGCGCTTCCTTTTAATAAGATACAAACTATTTAGATTTTTTTTTTTTAAAAGGATGACCTATTAATATTCATGTGTAAAATTATACGTAATACCCAAATATTATTCAAATGTTCACCACGATGAACCATCTATTTGGCTATAGAAAGTGACAAACTGTGACTTTTCAACATGTTGATGGGATTATCACATGAGTTACAACTGCAATGTTGTTCTATAGATGATAATTAATGAATTATAATTTCTTAGCCTAAATTCGATTTACAAAAAATATTTACAGAAAAAAATCTAACTAGACTCCGGACTTGTTATATAAGATAATTGAATCAAATTGTCAAATAATAAAATCGTGTTATGCAATGGCGTGCGCCATCACTTCAATTTATGAAAATATCTATATCGCCAAAATGTTTTTTTCAATTTTTTTTGCGAGTACATTGGATTATTTCGTTTTTTGTGTTTTACTGCTAAAAAGTACAAAGTACAAGTACAAAGTAAACATAAAGACAACGCTAAAGTTAGTATGAATTTATTTTTCTACAGAATGAGTTAATACTGTTATTTTTTTTTGGAATTATGCGAGTCATTTATTGCAATTGTCATTCCACTTTATAAATTGAACAAACTTCAGTAAAATCCTTTTTAGAAATATATTACAAGCGGTACCACACAAGACGATTCGACACATCGTAACAAAATGTCAACAAAGTGTAATGTAAAACTATGGGCTGAGTAAAACAAGATCTGAACGGGAAAAAATATGATAATGCATCGACGAAACCGGCGATATGAAGGGGATATATCAGTAGTAGCTAATATCAGAGTGGATCCTTTAGTCACTGTAACTTTGTAGGATCTTATTTAATCAGCAGTAAATTTCTTCTCAAAACTAATAATGAGACTATAGCTCAAACAGTAAATAAAATGAGCCGCATTTCATTGTTTCCAGAAACAAACAGTATTCGTGAAAACTTCTTTTTGTTGTTGACGGATAATGAGGCATGTTTAAGAAAAGTTGAACAGCACTTAATATATATATATATATATATATATATATATATATATATATATATATATATATATATATATATATATATATATATGCCGCGTCGATCCACTGTAGGATGAAGGCCTCTTCAGCATACTTCTTTCACGGTCCTTGGCTTTCCTCTACCACTCGGGTACAATATACTTAACGATGTTGTCAGTTTATCCTGCCTTCAATCTTTTTCGCGGACGTTTGCGATTAAGCGGTACCCACTCCAGGATTGTCTTAGTCCATCTATCGTCCCATCGCTTCGCTATATGGCCTGCTCATCTCCTTTTCAATTGCTTTACCCTTCCAATAATGCCACACACTTTCGTTTGTTCCCTGATCCATGTGCAATGCTTTCGTCTCGTCTTGTAATACCAAGCATAAATATTTCCATTCCCCTCTGTGCTACCCCAGGTTTCTAAATTGATTGCGATGTGACTGTCGAAGTTTCACTTCCGTATGTCATAACGGACAGGATGCACTGATTGAAGAGTTTTCTTTTCCGGCAAATTGGGAGTTTGCTCTTAAACACTTATCGTGAGCCTGCCAGCCACATTTAACATACCGTACACGTCTCGGGCGGTATCCCCTTCCATTGAAATCCTCTGCTCACGATATATAAAGTGGCCCATGATCTCCCAATCGCTTTCTAAAAGTGTTAAAAATGGAATATATTGTTTTATCATTGGTCATGATGTAATCAATTTCATTTGTGAGTTCAGAGGGACTTTTCGATGTCCATTTTCTGGTGACATTTTTCTTATAGAACGAATTCATAATATAAAGTTCTTGCGCTTCAGCAAAATCAACTAATCTATTACCTCACAAGTTCCGTATGGTCCAGTTGCATTTTCACCAGTTCTTGCTATTCCAATTATGGCATTAAAATCACCCATCAGGATTTTTTACCTAGACTTCTCTGGCTGAGCCATTATAACCAAACTATACAAAAATCATGATCAAATATTTTATAAAAAACAATATAAGATTAGGTTTATTGTAATGATACTATATATATATATATATATATATATATATATATATATATATATATATATATATATATATATATATATATATATACATAAAAAAGGAGCACAGGAAGATTTAAAGAACTACCGTCCAATAAGCCTCCTATCAGTGATGTACAAAGTTTTCACTAAGATAATTTCTAAAAGAATATTAAAAAAACTGAATGACGCACAACCAAGAGAACAAGCAGGATTCAGAAGTGGATTCAGTACAATGGATCACATCCAGGTTGTACAGCAGGTCATAGAAAGGCACAACGAATACACCATGCCACTGTGCTTGGCTTTTATCGACTACGAAAAAGCATTTGATTCCATCTCAAAGCATGCGATAATGGATGCATTGCTTAGCCAAGGTGTAGAGAGAGCCTATGTAAACCTATTACAATCGATATATGATGGAGCTACAGCCACAATTCACCTTGATGATCTTGAAGTGGGAATTAATATAGAACGAGGTGTACGGCAGGGTGACACAATATCGCCTATTCTTTTCTCGGCTGGCCTTGAACAAGTATTCCGTAAACTGGATTGGGAACAGGATGGTGTAAAGATCAATGGTGTAAACTTAAACCATCTTAGATTTGCAGATGATATTATTCTAATTTCACAAGACCCAGAGGAGCTGCAAAGACGCATACAAGAACTGCAAAGGGCTGGCGAACCATTTGGCTTGAAAATAAACCTGAAAAAGAGTCAGGTTATGTTCAATAACTTCGCTCAGGACAGAAGAATTGCAGTTTTAGGAAGGGATTTAGAGATTGTGGACAGCTTTGTATATCTTGGGCAGAGGATTTCCATGGAGGGGAATACCGCCCGGGAGGTGGAACGGCGTGTTAAATGTGGCTGGCAGGCATTTGGTAGGCTCAACATAGTGTTTAAGAGCAGACTCCCACTTTGCCTGAAAAGAAAAGTATTCGATCAGTGCGTTCTACCCGTTATGACATACGGAAGTGAAACCTGGACACTCACATCGCAATCAATTCAAAAACTTCGGGTGGCACAGAGGGGAATGGAAAGATGTATGCTTGGCATTACAAGACGAGACAGAAAGTCCTGCGCATGGATCAGGGAACAAACAAAAGTCTGTGACATCATTGGAAGAGTAAAACAGTTGAAATGGAGATGGGCAGGCCATATAGCGAGGCGATGGGACGACAGATGGACCAAGGCAATCCTGGAGTGGATACCGCTTGATCGCAAACGTCCGCGAAGAAGACCGAAAGCACGATGGACTGATGACATCGTTAAGTATATTGGACCCGAGTGGCAGAGGAAAGCCCAGGACCGTGAAGGTTGGAAGCATGCTGAAGAGGCCTTCATCCTGCAGTGGATCGATACGGGCTGATGATGATATATATATATATATATATATATATATATATATATATATATATATATATATATATATATATATATATATATATATATATATATGCTCCTGGGAGGGTCATCCTTGGCGGGCAGGTCAGGGCTGAGGCCTCAGACTAACATGATCCAAAATCTGCCAACCCGCATTGGACAGGCGTAGTTTTAGGTCCGTACCTTCAACATGGTATTTCAATATAACAGTACAACCTCAAACACGACCCTCATTGCCCGGAGGCCAAGGGGCAACTACCTACGGCAGCGGGAAGACCTGCCCCAAGGCAGAGGATGTTAAGAAACACAGACTTAGATCAGGCTTCCATTGGACTTTTGACATGGCTACGCTTTAATATACCGACTATGAAAACGGAGGCCCGATTGGAGGCCCGATTGTTAACTGTTAATCGAACTTGACAACATACATTGGGATATTATTGGGCTCTGTGAAACACGAAGAAAGGGCAAAGAGTTAATTAAACTGGAACCAACTGGACACGTACTCTACACCGGAGGTACGGAAAATGGATTAGTACGGATTCCTTATCAATCGAAAGCTGAAAGACAGTGTAGTAAAATTTGAAAGTACACCTAACCGACTAGCCCAATGCGTCATTCAGTTGAATAAAAAGTTCAGGCTTCAAATCGGCCAAGCTTATGCACCAAATATAAGCCATAGGAATGAGGAAATTGACGAATTTTATGACGATGTGGCCCAGCTTTTATACAAGGAGAAACGTAGGTACAAAATCCTGATGGGTGATTTTAATGCCAGAATTGGAACAACAAGGACTGGTGAAAATGCAACTTACTCATATGAAACTGGTGAGCGAGACAATAGAGGTGACAGACTGGTTGATTTTGCTGAAGGACAAAAACTTTATATTATGAATTCGTTCTATAAGAAAAATATCAGCAGAAAATGGACATCTGGACTCACAAGTAAAATTGTTTACATCATGACCAACGATAAAACAATATTTTGCAAGTGTACTGTCCTTAACAATTTTAGTGTGGGAAGTGACCATCGAATAGTATGATCAAAAGTTAGGATTAACTGTCGAAGAGAGCGGGAAAGAATGGTAAGGTCAAAGAAGGGCAAAGTAGATTCTAGAAAACTGCTGGAAAGAGGCAGCGATTTTGAGATTGCTTTGTCAAACCGCTTTGATGTGTTACACGATCCGGTGAAGATAGAAATATCAGTTCAATATGAAGAAATCACCAACAATGTGGTTCAAACGGCTGCTTCAATAGCACTAGAAGAAAAATGTCACAAACAGACAAAAACCTCCAGTGAGATCATTGACTTAATGAAGAAACGACGGACCTCCGACGGACGGAGAAATGCATGGAGTCCTTTTGGCAGGGTCGGGTACGCTGAACTCTGCAAAACTATAAGAAAACGTATCAGAGACGACACGCGCCGATTCAATATGCAGCTAGTGCAAAACACCCTGGAAGAAAACAAAGGAATTAACAAAGCTAAACAGAAGTTGAGAAACAAAGAACGCAAATTTATGCCTTAATGCGTATGGATGGCACAGTGTGCAGGGTGCGTTCTGAAATGTTAGAGGTTGTTACAAAATTTTATTCCCAGTTATATAAAGATCGGAACCAATCAAAGACAGCAATACCCACGGAAAAACAAATGCCGAATATCCTAGTGGAGGAAGTGACAAATGCTATAGAATCGATGAAAAGCGGCAAGGCTCCAGGAAAGGACAGTGTAACTGTCGAAATGCTTAAGGCTGGTGGTCGGACGTTACATAAAACACTGGCAAAATTATACTCAAAATGCCTCAAAGAACAAGAAGTACCTGACTTATAGAAAAATGCAGAAGTGTTCCTTTTACACGAAAAAGGAGCACAGGAAGATATAAAGAACTATCGCCAATTAAGTCTCCTCTCAGTAATGTACAAAGATAATATCTAAAAGAATATTAGAAAAACTGAATGACGCACAATCAAGAGAACAAGCAAGATTCAGAAGTGGATTCAGTACAAGAGATCACATACAGGTTGTACAGTAAGCCGCAGATAGGCACAACAAATACACCATGCCACTGTGTTTGGCTTTTATCGACTATGAAAAAGCATTTGACTCCATCTCAAAGCATGCCATAATGGATGCACTGCTTAACCAAGGGGTAGACAAAGAATATGTAAACCTACTAGGGTCGATATATGATGTAGATACTGCGATAATTCACCTTGACCATCTTGAAATGGGAATTAATGTAGAACGAGGTATAAGGCAGGGTGACACAATATCGCCTATTCTTTTCTCAGCTTGCCTTGAGGAGGTATTCCGGCAAACTAGATTGGGAATATTATGGTGTAAAGATTAGTGGTTCAAACTCAAACCATCTTAGATTTGCAGATGATATCGTTCTCCTTTCACATTACCCAGAGGAGCTGCAAAGTTGCATACAAGAACTGCAAAGGGCTGGCGAACCATTTGGCTTAAAGATAAACCTGAAAAAGAGTCAAGTTATGTTCAATAAATTCGCTGAGGACAGGAAAATTTCAGTTTTGGAAGGGATTTGGAGATCGTGGACCACATTATAAATCTTGCGCAGAGGATTTCAATGGAGGGGGATGCTCAGGAGGTGGAACGGCGTGTAAAATGTGGCTGGCAGGCATTTGGCATGCTCAACATGGTGTTTAAGAGCAGACTCCCACTTTTCCTGAAAAGAAAAGTCTTCGATCAGTGTGTCCTACCAGTTTCATATACGGAAATGAAACCTGGACAATCACGTCGCAATCAATCAAATATATAAATATATATATATCATCATCATCATCATCAGCCCGTATCGATCCACTGCAGGATGAAGGCCTCTTCAGCATGCTTCCAACCTTCACGGTCCTGGGCCTTCCTCTGCCACGCGGGTCCAATATACCCAACGATGTCATCAGTCCATCGTGCTTTCGGTCTTCTTCGCGGACGCTTGCAATCAAGCGGTATCCACTCCAGGATTGCCCTGGTCCATCTGTCGTCCCATCGCCTCGCTATATGGCCTGCCCATCTCCATTTCAACTGTTTTACTCTTCCAATGATGTCACAGACTTTTGTTTGTTCCCTGATCCATGCGCAGGACTTTCTGTCTCGTCTTGTAATGCCAAGCATACATCTTTCCATTCCCCTTTGTGCCACCCGAAGTTTTTGAATTGATTGCGATGTGAGTGTCCAGGTTTCACTTCCGTATGTCATAACGGGTAGAACGCACTGATCGAATACTTTTCTTTTCAGGCAAAGTGGGAGTCTGCTCTTAAACACTATGTTGAGCCTACCAAATGCCTGCCAGCCACATTTAACACGCCGTTCCACCTCCCGGGCGGTATTCCCCTCCATGGAAATCCTCTGCCCAAGATATACAAAGCTGTCCACAATCTCTAAATCCTTTCCTAAAACTGAAATTCTTCTGTCCTGAGCGAAGTTATTGAACATAACCTGACTCTTTTTCAGGTTTATTTTCAAGCCAAATGGTTCGCCAGCCCTTTGCAGTTCTTGTATGCGTCTTTGCAGCTCCTCTGGGTCTTGTGAAATGAGAATAATATCATCTGCAAATCTAAGATGGTTTAAGTTTGCACCATTGATCTTTACCCCATCCTGTTCCCAATCCAGTTTACGGAATACTTCTTCAAGGCCAGCCGAGAAAAGAATAGGCGATATTGCGTCACCCTGCCGTACACCTCGTTCTATATTAATTCCCACTTCAAGATCATCAAGGTGAATTGTGGCTGTAGCTCCATCATATATCGATTCTAATAGGTTTACATAGGCTCTCTCTACACCTTGGCTAAGCAGTGCATCCATTATCGCATGCTTTGAGATGGAATCAAATGCTTTTTCGTAGTCGATAAAAGCCAAGCACAGTGGCATGGTGTATTCGTTGTGCCTTTCTATGACCTGCTGTACAACCTGGATGTGATCCATTGTACTGAATCCACTTCTGAATCCTGCTTGTTCTCTTGGTTGTGCGTCATTCAGTTTTTTTAATATTCTTTTAGAAATTATCTTAGTGAAAACTTTGTACATCACTGACAGGAGGCTTATTGGACGGTAGTTCTTTAAATCTTCCTGTGCTCCTTTTTTATGTAAAAGGATCACTTCTGCATTTTTCCATAAGTCTGGTACTTTTTGTTCTTTGAGGCATTTTGAGTATAATTTTGCCAGTGTTTGATGTAACGCCCGACCACCAGCTTTTAGCATTTCGACAGTTACACTATCCTTTCCTGGAGCCTTGCCGTTCTTCATCAATTCTATAGCATTTGTTACTTCCTCCACTAGGATATCTGGTATTATATATTGTTCTTCCGTGGGTATTGCTGTCCCTGACTGGCTTTGATCTTCATATAACTGGGAATAAAACCTTCTGACAATCTCTAACATTTGGGTACGCGTCCTGCACACTGTGCCATCCTCACGCTTTAAAGCATATATTTGCGTTCTTTTGTTTCTCAGCTTCTGTTTAGCTTTGTTAATTCCTTTGTTTTCTTCCAGGGTTTTTTGCACTAGCTGCATATTGAATCGGCGCGTGTCCTCTCTGATACGTTTTCTTATAGTTTTGCAGAGCTCAGTGTACTCGACCCTGCCAAAAGGACTACCTGCACTTCTCATTGCTCGCCGTTTCTTCATTAAATCAATGGTCTCACTGGAGATTTTTGTTTGTTTGAGACATTTTTCCTCTGGTGCTATTGAAGCAGCCGTTTGAAGTACATTGTTGGCGATTTCTTCATATTGAACTGATATTTCCACCTCCTCTGGATCTTGTAACGCAGCAAACCGGTTTGACAAAGCAATCTCAAAATCGCTTCCTCTCTCCAGGAGTTTTCCAGAATCCACCTTGCCCTTCTTTGATCTTACCATTTTTTCGCGCTCTTTTCGACAGTCAATCCGAACCCTTGCTCGTACAATTCGGTGGTCACTTCCAACATTAAAATTGTTAAGGACAGTACAATTGGTAAATATTGTTTTATCGTTGGTCATGATGTAGTCAATTTCGCTTGTGAGTCCAGATGGACTTTTCCATGTCCATTTTCTGCTGATATTTTTCTTATAGAATGAATTCATAATATATAGTTCTTGTCCTTCAGCAAAATCAACTAATCTGTCACCTCTATTGTCTCGCTCACCAGTTCCATATGGGCCAGTTGCATTTTCGTCTGTTCTTGTTGTTCCAATTCTGGCATTAAAATCACCCATCAGGATTTTGTACCTACATTTCTCCTTGTATAAAAGCTGGGCCACATCATCATAAAATTCCTCAATTTCCTCATCTTTATGGCTTATAGTTGGTGCATAAGCTTGGACGATTTGAAGCCTAAACTTTTTATTCAGCTGAATGACGCATTGGGCTAATCGGTCGGATGTACTTTCAAATTTTACCACACTGTCCTTCAGCTTTCGATTGATGAGGAATCCTATTCCGCCACATCGGCCATTTTCCGTACCTCGAGTGTAGAGCACGTGTCCAGTTGGTTCCAGTTTGATCAACTCTTCACCCTTCCTTCGTGTTTCACAGAGCCCAATAATATCCCAATGTATGTTGTCAAGTTCGATTAACAGTTCTTGCAATCGGGCCTCTGTTTTCATAGTCCGTATATTTAACGTTGCAATGTCAAAAGTCCAATGGCAGCCTGATCTAACCCGGTGATTCTTAGCACCCTCTGCCTTGGGGCAGGTCTTCCCGCTGCCGTAGGTAGTTGCCCCTTGGCCTCCGGGGAATGAGGGCCGTGTTTGAGGTTGTACTGTCATATTTCAACATACTGAAATACCATGTTGAAGGCATAGACCGTAATCTGCCACGCTGGTCCAATGCGGGTTGGCAGATTTTGGATCATGTTAGTCTGAGGCCTCCGCCTTGACCTGTCCGCCAAGGGTGACCCTCCCAGGAGCATAGACTCCAGACGGCATAGCTCAAAGCTTCATTGCCCTACTCAAACCCCTTTACCACGTCAAGGTCTGATCCACAAAGGGGAAATATATATATATATATATATATATATATATATATATATATATATATATATATATATATATATATATATATATATATATATATATATATATATATATATATATATATATATATATATATATATATATATGTATATATATATATATATATATATATATATATATATATATATATATATATCTTTATATATAGATGTATGGAGTATGATATTACCTTGCTATAAGATAAAATTTAGATGAGAATGTACATACGTCCTACAGACGGGCGCAATATTTTGGTTTCATAATGGGATAATTGCCTGAAATGACATAATACATGAACTCTTGTCATTTTGATACTTTTAACGGTACCATAGAAATATATGTTTGGTTTAATAGCTTACGATGATAAGAATGCTTACATGATTAAAGAAACATTTTAAAAAACGTATATTTTGCCAAAAATTTCGCATACATTATACATAAACATAAACGTAAGCATAGAAAATGTGTATTAATTTATGTTCAAAATACAAGGTGTGGCTATTAAATAACGAGACTGGCGCTGCTACAGAAGAAGTACGCATGCGCCAAACGCCAGCTACCAAGAGCTGTTTAGCGTGAAGTCTTCGCTTTCGAATACAGTATATTTCGCTTCTGTAAACAAATCCGTTTAACCGTAGCCTTCGTTCGCATTAGAGTTTTTTTTTGTTTCACCTGAAAAATGTTAAGTGCAACAATAGAGCACGAATTGTACAATTTCACTTGAAACTTGGCAAAACCGCTACTGAAACTTATAATTGATTGAAAGAAGTGTATGGCAATGAATGTTTATCGCGTGCACGTGTTTTTGATCTAGTTCGATCTGACCGTCGGTTAAATATTCATGCGATTACTGAAACTGAAGGAATTGACAAATAATGCGTACGACAAATTTTAACGTGCAATAATAGTGCCAAAATGGTGCCTAAAATTCTTAAGTTTGAACAAGAAGCTCGCAAAAATGTTTGTACTGACACTTTGAATCCTATGTTTGCCACTTTTTCACCAGATCTAGGCCGTGCGACTTCTGTTTCCTAAGGTGAAATCTGTATTAAAAGGAACAAGATTTGAGTCCATTGAAGCTGTGAAAGAGAAAGCGACACGTTCTGAAGGAGCTGAAAGAAGAAGGCTTCCAGCGCTATCTCGAACAATGGAAGATTCCTATGGAGCATTGTAGAGATAGAGGAGGTGTGTATATTGAAGGTGATAATAAGTAAATATGTATGAAATCAAAATAAAATGTTTTTCACCGTCAGTATCGTTATTTAATAGTCACACTTCGTATGCTATACAATGAGTACGTGTTCAGTTTAATTCAAATGTGTACTGGATGTCGGACTTTTTTGTTCTCCAGTATATGGGTACTTCATATATTATCAGTTTTATACTTTTCTGATATTCTATAAAACAAAAATTAATTTTACTCTATTTCAATTTATATACACTAAAACACAGTAGCACCATGCTATAACTGAATCTTAAAAACTCGCCTTGGTACGGGTCGTTCATTAATATAGAAACATTTTGGGAAAATATTATTGTACGCAGTGAGTTATAAAATAGCAATAATATTTTGCATAAAAATATCTAGGAACGAATGAAATTTGTATTAAATTAGCTATTTAGACAATTTAGTTTACAACTTTTTCCTCCGCCATTTCGTCAACAATAATACAAAAATTACAGAGTCAGCACGACAAGCACAATTAATATTTTTTTCAAATACGTTAATTCGGTTAACTTTTATTCATTCATTATTTGATTTGGTTAAATTATTCGCATATTCATCTGTGTTTCACTGCAAAAGCACAAGAAAGTCAACACATTCTTGAAATGAATAGAAGATAAAATTATATCGAAAAACATCGTGTTTTCCTCTGGTATTCGAAAATGTTGATAGAAGATTTGGGATGACATACAAATTTTAAAATAAGTTTTCCGCTCATACCAAAATGCAATTTAAATTATTCGAGGCGCGTTTCAGAAGATGATTGAAACTCAAACTCAAGATTTCTTACCAAATCCTACGCTCTAAAAAGTTTTCCTAATGGTGTACTTATATAGGTTTTATCTGCATCACGCATATATCGGCAACAAATATCTAGCAATACGAAATTGCGTTAGGTAAGATCTTGTTCTCGCAATGTCTTCCATCCTGACCGTGGCAGATTTCTCTGAACAGGAAACCCTTCATTGAGAACAAGAATATTTACTGATACCTGCTTTGATGTTTCATTGATGAACCTCAGAAAGTGTACAAACTAGGCATAATAAGATGACAGGATGTCCCAATATGCCAAGAAAAAAAAACATGAATATATAATTGTTTCGAATTTATCTAATATATTAAACAAAATATGTTTATTAAAAAACTATAATAAATAGTAGAATTAGGTTATTTACCAACGTTGTACTTGATATCCTTAGCAGTTTCATTACATTAAACTCATTAGAAGTATTTCTATTATAATAACCTTCCCGATCATGTTAATATGTATTCGATCTCATTTATTTAAGTTCATAAGCTAAGAATAACGTGTGTTGTATATCATAATTAATTACTAAACTTGAAGATATTTACTACTAAACACCAAATCACTTTTTTTGTGCTGCTCGACGCACGATTTATTCTAGATTAGATCTATCTATGATCTAATCTAGATTAAATCATCTCCTGATGATGCTAACATGGTTAGCGAAACGTGCGTCGAGCAGTTCAAAAAAAGTGATTTGGTGTTTAGTGGTAAATCTCTTCAAGTTTAGTGTTTCACACCAAAGGTTCCAATAGAAGAATTGATCATAATTAATGTTCACTCATATTACCTAACAACATTTGCTTTTCATAAAATATTTATACACAAGGTGAATAAAATCTTATATTCAAAGCTTTCGTTATCGAAAATGAGAACGAAATATTACAATAACAATAATAAGTATATATGTATACCTATAGCAAGCCTAACCCCAGTATGCTGAGGTAAAACAAATTTGTAAATTTCTGATACTTGACATAGCATTAAGTAATCCTTTTATACTCTAATACACTTATTCCAATGTTCTTTCCCGTATTCGAAACAGTTTTTATACTAGACTTATGGTATTTCCTTCAAAGCGGTCGGTAAACTCTCTTGAATAGATTCTGTGTCACATGATGTTATGTCTGGTAAATATGGTGTTTGTAGAACAGTATTTCTGTTGTATTTGTAAGAAAAATTAATGATTAATTATTGCGGTGTGCGATGGTCCGTTATCGTGAGGCAAAAACCATGAATTGCTTTCTACAAATCTGGACGTTTTGTCTGTAATACTTAATCAACAATTCAGTAGAAGACAAATGATTCTGTTAATATTTTCATCATTGGTTGACGTGGAAGGTCATCATCGCTTTTTAATACTTTCTAAACATTTTTAATGTATCAGAATTTCGTTTTTCAAACAAAAGTTTTGGCAAATTCTTTGCTTGATTACTTTATTCATTTTAAAAATTGCCGAAATGTTTTTAACAATTACAAAAGACGCTATAATTTCTAACTTAATAAGCGAAATGAAATGACACTACTATCTATCAGATGTCAAGGACAGTCATACCAACTAAAAAACAAATGGTTGTATCAATACACAACGCATAGATTTCTTTATGTCGTTTTTCGAAATCATCTCAATGATCCTCGTCATGGCTTGGATTTGTGTCACACTGACATAAAATTCCTTTCCTGGTTAGTTTGACTTTCGGGGACAGTAAATAGCCACACGGAGATAAATCAGGCAAATACGGAGGATGTTGAAACACACAAACTTGTTTTTTCACCAAAAATTTTTGAACAGTGATGGCCCCGCGAGATGGTGTATTATCATGCAACGAAAACCAACTTTCCGACGCTCGATATTTTGTGCTCATCGCTATGCTAGTTATATTTTGGCCCTGTAAATTCCCGAAGTATAATATCGTTGGAGTCGTGTCCGTAACTTTTTGTTTCCATAACTTTTGGAAACGCAATTGCTTCGATTTCGGATTGAAATAGCACATTGCACATTGGCTCTTTGTTTGAGAATAGTATTCGAGACACCAAGTCTCATCACCAGTTATAATCAATTCCAGGAATGTGCAGCTTGGTTAGTTGCTTTAATAAGGTCCTTGCAATGTTCAACGCGAGCAATTTATTAGTCCTCATTTAAGGCGAGAAACAAATCGAGTACTGATTTTCCGTATGTTTAAATGTTTTGTCAAAATTTCGTGAATCATGTCTTTGGTCGTATTTAATTTCTCCGCTATCCATCTCATCGAAGTTGAATCCACATCATAGAAGATTATTTTATGCACTTGTTCCACCAACTCATCGTGATTTTTGTTTTTTGGCCGGCCTGGCTTCGGGTTGTTTTCCAAAGCATCACAACCATCCTAGAATCGCTTAAACCACTCAAACAAACGTGTACGGTATAAGCAATCAGCACCATAAACTTTTTTAAAATGTGCCTGAAAAAGTTTTGCCGAACTTAAAACAAAATTTAATATTAGATCTTTTTTCCATCGTTTTTTTATGACTAGGAGGCGAAAGGTATTATCACTTTAAGCGCTATAACTTGACAATCCGTTGATCGATTCTAATGATGGTAGTCTAGTTTTATAGAGAAGATATACAGCTTTCAAATTATATATTGTTTCTCTAAGCGGCACTAGCAGTTTTCTTTAAATCTAAAAATTTCCGTTATTTTCACGACATACTGTGAAGCTGCGTTGACTTATGTTAATTGTTTCTTCTGTATTTCTCTCTAGTTTGTATTTCCCTCTAAAGTCCAATTTTTTTTTAATCTAAATAGGTAATGGTCGTTACCAGATGTAATTTCTTTGGAAACTTTAATATAATGAACTTTCGTATGTATCTTTAATTTTATGATAAGAAAACCGATAATTGATTTTAGATTTTTGTAATGTTGTCCATATCTATCAATGTGGGAAAACCCGTTCATAACCTGTAAATAATTTTGCCTTCTACAATTAATTAGCTTATTTAAAATATAATTAAGCACTTCTATGTCGGATTTTTCTACTAGTTTGTTTAATATGTCTTGATTTTCAAATATGCTGTTCATACGAAAAATCCTTATTCTTACCAGTGGTCGATTATGCCAACCTTTAAACGTCTTGTGTCAAAATTTCATGACAATCTGTCTACTAATTTCTGAGTTGTTGTGCTAAGTGACGCTACTTTTACTATTTTCAAAGCAATGGAAAAAAAATCGTGTGTTGATTAAGCATTCCTTTTTGATGAAGAAAAATGCCGTTGAAACAAAACAATGGCTTGATGAACATTACCCGGACTCTGCCCCAGGAAAATGAACCATAATTAATTAGTATGCTGAATTCAAACGTAGCCGTACAAGCACTGATAATGCTGAACGCTCTGCACGTCCAAATGCGGTGGTTACACCAAAGAGAATCAGAAAAATTCTAGAATCAGAAAAATTCACAATATTATTTCGCAAAACCGCAATGTAAAGCAGTACGAGATAGATGATATCATGAAGATATCGGAAGGAAGTGTTTACACTATTTTGCATGATCATTTGGGAATAGGTAAATTTCTATCGAAATGGGTACCGTGTTTGCACACGGCGGATCAAAAGTATCAACGTATTGATGATTCTGAGCAATGTTTGGAACTGTTTAAGCGAAATAAAAAAGACTTTTCCCATGCGGTATGTGACAATGAATGAAACATAGATCCATCACTACACTCCGGAGGCACATGGGCAGTCAGCTGAGTGGACAGCTAGTGAAAGCCATCCAAAGCAATCAAAAACACAACAATTGGTAGGCAAGGTTACGACCTCTGTATTTTGGGATGCACATAGTATATTGTTCATAAATTATCTCGTAAAAAATAAAACCATCAATAGCGAATATTGGTGCGTTTGAAGGACGAGATCGCAATAAAAGGCTCCAAATGAACAAAAAAAGTTCTGTTTCACCAAGACAATGGATTGTGTCACGAATAGTTGGCAATGATGGCTAAATTATATCAATTGCCTTTCGAATTGCTTCCTCAGCCATCGCATTCTCCACATCTTGCCCCCGCTCCCGCTGCAAATAAACTTCTCTCCAATGAATAGGTATCGTTCTATAAAAGGTGTAGAAGAAATCGTTCTATAAAAAAGGTGTAAAAATATTAGAAAGCATCGGAATCAATGTATTGCTCTTCAAAGAGAATATATTGATGAATAAAGTCGAAGTTTGAAGTGTGTCAGTCGAAAAAAGAGTGTAAAAGTGTTTGAAGTCGAAAAAAAAGTATGTTTTATTTGTCAGATCGGGGACTTATTAACTGATGTATTACATATTATATGTGCCCTAAACTTGCTGATTTTTGCTATTTCCTTATTAAGTACTTGATAAAAATCTTCTTTCTCGTATTCGAAGACATATTGTTTAAACCTAGTATTATTGTATGTAGTCACTTTTGATATGGCTTAATTTAGTTAGCCTTTCTTTAATAGCTCCTCTAGAAGTTATATGGTTTCCAAAAGGTCTACTAATCAGAACAGATATTTCTTGTTGTTCTCTCTTGCCTTTGGGTATGCCACTGAAATATTTAGCTTAGTAGACTAAATTAATTGACCCTCCGACATTTCCTTTTATCTATCGTTTCCAGGGCTTGCGTTGTTTAACAATTTAGTTTTTATCGGGCATTGAGGAGTTAATCCTGAATCACCGACATGGGATACCATGAATTCTTCTGTACAGTTTATCATAGATGAACTAAACTATTCAATTTTATAGTTCCAGGAAGTCATTATTCGCTCTCTCACTTCGGTGTCGAACTTATCCCCTATTTTTTTTTTATTAACAGTGCTGAATGTTCTTGAACTAGCATTGTTTAGTATTACTTATTCAGCATCAGACTACCTAACAGAACCCAATGGGCCATTTAGACCTAGTTCGTCGCTTATCTGAAGTAATCGCAAAGTCCGAAAATCTTTCTTAAGTCAAAAACTCTCCACTAACGAATAAATCTTGCATTCTTAGAGAAGAATGGTTATACATACTTTAATTTCCTAGGCATTATTTTCAACTTTCATTTATATTTCTATTTTATATTTCTCAGGTTTGGTATTAATTGTGTAATAGTATATTTGATTATTAAAAAATGTGCTTGTTACTAAACATCCAATAAAGTCATAAGAACGTAATTAGAAAGCAAATAGCGTATGTATATGTAACTTACAGATCATCAAAATATGATACAAACAAAACATTAAAAGGACTCGTTAGAACAGTTTTATGTAAATGTATTCCAGTCTGGCAAAATGTCCCATCAATCACCGTAACGAAATAATGAAGAGCTTTTTGAACATTGAAAATTATAAATGCAAAACGAAGTGAAGAGGGCACCAACTATAACTCAGACAGTTTCGACATAAAATAAGGCTCGGCCGCCAAACCCAGAAGGGTTGCATTCATCAGCCCCTTTAGCCATTATCCCCGGTCTAACCGTGCAGAATCTAACCGTACACCCTTTTGCTCGTTTTTTATGCTGCTAAGTACATGTATGTGTACGCAAGGTACAATGCAACTTTTACGCTTGTTACATCGTAAAGCGTTTAAATCTATCAGCTTAATATTTTCACTGTTTTTGCTTTACAATAAATATTGTTTAAAATAAACTGAATACAAAAAATTAGATAAAATTCAACATAATTAAATATGAAGCTTTTATTGTATAACATATATTTGTAATTTTAAATTGAAATTGTTGTAGTAATTCAATATTTTATAGTAATATATGGAATATTAATATTTGTTATATATTATACTAGATGGCCTAGCAGACGTCGTTCTGCCCTTTCCGGTAGGTGCTTCGTTTTATAAATATAGAATGTATTATTAGCTTGACTAGATCGCCACTTATCGAATCGAATCCTAGCAAAGCTATGAACCATCGTCTCCACAAAACAAATATATTGTAGGAATATGACTTCAATCAGTCAAGTCGTTCAGAAGTTACATGATCACTAACAGACGAATGCATTTCAGCCCGTGCATCATCATCAGCCCGTGCATCATCATCATCATCATCATCCCCGTATCCACTCCAGGATTGCCTTGGTCCATCTGTCATCCGATCGCCTCGCTATATGGCCTGCCCATCTCCATTGAAATTGCTTTACTCTTCCAATGATGTCATAGACTTTCGTTTGTTCCCTGATCCATGCCCAGGACTTTCTGTCTCGTCTTGTAATGTCAAGCATACGTATTTCTATTCCCCTCTGTACTACTCGAATTTTTTGGAATTGATTGCGATGTGAGTGTCCAGGTTTCACATCCGTATGTCATAACGGGTAGAACGCACTGATCAAAGAGTTTTCTTTTCTTTTCGGAGTCTGCTCTTAAACACAATGTTGAGCCTGCCAAATGCCCGCCAACCACATTTAACACGCCGTTCCACCTCCCAGGCGGTATTCCCCTCCATTGAAATCCTATGCCCAAGATATATAAAGCTATCCACAATCTCCAAATCCCTTCCTAAAACTGAAATTCTTCTGTCCTGAGCGAAGTTATTAAACATAACCTGACTGTTTTTCAAGTTTATTTTCAAGCCAAATGGTTCGCCAGCCCTTTGCAGTTCTTGGAAAATCCTAAATGATCCGAATGAATCCGAATTAATTAAAGAATATTTGTTACAGTGATGAAGCAACATTTTTTCTTAATGGCTTTGTAAATAAACATAACTGTAGATACTGGGATAATAACAATCCACATGTGTTTCGAGATGGTCATATTAGTTTCCCCAAAAAGATTAACATTTGGTTGGAATTTTGGGGAATAAAATAACAGGATCGATTTTTATTGAAGATAATTTAAACGGTGAATTGTATTTAAACTTATTGAAAATCGAAATCGATTCACTCATAACCCAGTTCTTAGAAAACCAAATCGATGAAGAAGAAAATCCACTCATGGATGAACAAAATTTATACTTGCAACATGAAGGCGCACCACCATTGTCGAATATGTAATGCATATTCGACAATGGGTGGATCAAAGGTTTGGTGACAAATGAATAGGCAGGAGAGGCGTTGTGGAATGGCTGGCGAGATCTCCAGATATAACGCCAATGAATGTCTTTCTTTGGGGTTATCTAAAGACAGTCATATACAAAACTCCGTCGCAGGATATTCAGGACCTAAGAAATATAATTACACATACATTCAGGTTAATTAATAAGGACATCTTTCAAAAAGTGCGAAACTAATTCGAAAACAGATTATACTATTGCTTAGCTAACAGTGGTGAACATTTTGAACACTTAATAAAGTAAATTTGTGTTTTTAAAAGTACATTTATTTCATTATTGTATTTTGTTGTTTTAGTTAAAATTTTTCACTCACACGTAAAATGTTATTTACAGTCGTTTCGAGTAATACACTATTTTTCCCTCTATTACGAGAACGAATCAACCGATTTCTGTTATGTAAATGCAGTTTCATTGGGATTATCAAGACCTTAAAAAGAATATATTACAAAAAAGGAGTTGCTATTTAAAATTTTTAGGTACAGGTGCTGGAGGTAGAATGTGAAACATAAAATATAACGAACATTGGTTTTGAACTTCCCCCTCTATATCTAAATTGACGTGTGTGTCAATTTTGCCCAATTTGTGTTCAATGTGCCATTGTGTCAATTTGTGCCCAATTTTCATTGCTAAAAGAAATAATGAGGGATATATATATTATATTATATATCACTTCATATCATTATTGTCTCGTTATTTTCAAAACATCCCCCTTCCAGAGACCTTAAACATTCTGAAAAACAAACACGACATATCAATGGAATGCATATCGAAAATATATTTCATCTTCAAAAAGAAATTCTTTAAACAGTTTCGTGAAGCTCAGATGGGCTTCCCTCTTTCTCCTGTGATAGCCAATATTTTGATGGAAGATATTGAAAATCAAGCCAGTAAGAGCAGTCCGTTGAAACCTACATGTTGTTTCAGAAACGTAGATGACACCTTCGACATTTGGCCAAACGAAAGACAGTCTCTAAATATGTTTCTTTCGTAATTTGAACAGTATACATCCTCAGATCCAATTTACAATGGAAACTAAAACAATTCTGCCGTCTCTTTTCTTGATGTTCTAATATCAAAAAGACCAAACCAAAGCTTCTCCTATTCAGTCTATCGTAAACCAATTCACACAAACCGTTATATAAATGCGAATTCACATCATCATCCACCCCAATTTAATTCGGTGGTCAAAACTTTAGTCACAAGATCTTTAAGATTGTCGGACAAGGAACATAGGCAAACAGAACTTAATTCCCTAGAAAAGGCACTAATTCAAAACTACTATGACAGGCGTCAAATAAAAAGGCATATTGATAAAGTTCAGGCCACAAGTCATATCCACAAATCCATTAGATAATTGTCTCAAAACCCCAAAGTTCTTCTGCCATACATCAAAGGAGTTACCGATAAAATTTGCCACGTATTCAGATCTCGTAATATTGAAAAGATATTTAAACAGAAATTAATATATCCAGTTTCCTTAGACCAGTAAGAGACAATATTCCACGAGTCACGTCGTGCCTATGAGATTCCTTGTTCTGGCTGCTCCGAACCATATATTGGCTAAACCAACAGACATATAGAAAATCGTATATAGGAGCTTTCTCTCGCCGTCCGAAAATTGGATCTCTCCTCAACCCTAGCAGAACATCATAACTAAACGGGTCACAAAACAGATTTCGATAAGGCCAAAGCAGTCGCACCTATATATACTTACAAACCCCGCATAATTCGTGAACCAATTGAACGAAAATCTCTCAGACTGGCTGACAAGAGGGACGACGATCTTAGAGTTCCAAATGCATGGAAACCTCTTATTTCCAAATTGCCCATCCGAAACCCTTCCAATCAAATGTCCACCTCCCGTCTCACCCCACCCCCTCAACCGAGCGATCCACCCACAACCTTATCTTTTCTTACAATCACGTTCTTTTCTGGTTGTAAATGTGTATATATATATATATATATATATATATATATATATATATATATATATATATATATATATATATATATATATATATATATATATATATATATATATATATATATATATATATATATATATATAAATATATACTAAGGAAACATGAGATCAGAACAGCCTACAAGCCACACAAAACTGTTGCAAACATCCTAAAAAACCCCAAGGACAAAGTTAGACTGGAAAATCATGTGGTATATAGTATATCTTGTTCCGACTGCAACAGAGCATACATAGGACAAACAAACAGAATATCGAAACGAATATCGGCCAGAATACAAGAACATAAAAACATCTTAAAAACAAACAAACCACTTCCGCTCTGTTTCAGCACCATCTACAAACAGGACATAAAATCAATTTTGAAGGAGCCAAAGAAATAGCGAATATTGAAAACTACAAGGTCCGAACAATCAGAGAAGCCCTTGAAATAGAAGAAAGAGGTGAGCTAAATAAGCGAAACGACGCTCGCAACATTCCAAAAGTATGGAAATCCCTTCTGAAAAAAGAAGAAACGAGGCAACGTGGCGGCGAGATAGAAAAATCAATAAACGGACGCCCGACAAATAGTCTACTACTACCCCGATATAATTTGCGCAGTCGCCGGCCGGCTATAAAAGCCAGCACAACGACCCGTGCACGTCAGTTGGACTCTTCAGTCCAATCGGACAGCACTTGAAAATGTCAAATGCGATTTTGGCGAAACGTCGTGACTCTTCACAGAATCAACGGATCGGCAACCGAAATGATTTAGAAATATATATATATATATATATATATACACATATATATATATATATATATATATATATATATATATATATATATATATATATATATATATATATATATATATATACACATATATATATATATATATATATATATATATATATATATATATATATATATATATATATATATATATATATACATATATATATATATATATATATATATATATATATATATATATATATATATATATACACATATATATATATATATATATATATATATATATATATATATATACACATATATATATATATATATATATATATATATATATATATATATATATCAAAAGACATCAAAATCTATACAATAAAATCTCATCTGTACATTTATGGATTTCAAAAAAATTTCATATTGTTCTATTGACCGCGAATCTTTATTCCAAATCTTGAAAGAACAAGGCATTAAAGCAACACTAACTAACCCAAGGTCAAAAGTTAAATTCATGGGTGATCTTCGAGCCTTTTAAAATTAAAACCGAGACAAGGGAATGGACTCTTACCAATCTTATTTAATGTTCTACAAAAAGTAATACAGGAGTGGAGTGTAAAAAAAATCGGCCCTGAATATTGACCAGCCCATTAAACTGGGACAACCAACATCAAAATAGATTTTCTGGCGTTTGCTGATGACCAATTTTAGCTCAAGCTTTATATTAACGGCACAAAAACAAATTAAAATCCTAAAAGAAACATCAGAAAAGGTAGGACTCCAAATTTCTTTTGAAAAGACACAATACATAACCTGCAACAGACTAAGAATACTATTTCTAAAAACAAAATATGATAATATCAGACGAGTCTCTCAATTTAAATGTTTGGGTTAAATAATTATGGAAAACGGATTGAAAAAAATGGCTAATAAGGGTAGATGTCAAAAAATGGTATTGAGACTTACACAAAATATTTACAATGAAAAATACATATCTAAAAACACAAAAGTGAGCCATTACAACACAGTTATTAAGTCAAAAAGTCTATATGGCGCAGAAACGCTCATTTTTGAATAGAAAGAAAGACATCAAAGAGACTGAAAAGAAAGAAAAATCTTAGGCCCCAAACAAATAAATAGCACAACGGCAATAATAACAAATAGCAAGTCGGTATCTTTGAAAAACCCAAGAAATCAGACAATACACAGATATACATAGCGATATGAGAAAAAGAAGACTTAAGTATTACGGACATATAAAACGGGTGAATCCGAGAAGGCTAACGAGACAAAGTTAAATTTTATGAAAATAGGAGTAGAACTGAAATAGAAATAATTAAATGGATTGCTGCAATTAAAGAGGACCTAAATATTACACAAAGTGAAACTCAGGATAGAAACTGTTTCAGACACAAGGTTAACGTTTGGGAGATTGGCCCGAGAGAGAAATGTAGGAAGACCGGAACAACTTGATCTAACGAAAGAAAAAATGCTTATAGTGAAAGAATGAAATCAGTATGAGCGCAAAGGAAGGAACTGTACTTCGCGTGGTCCACCAAGGACAATACGTGAGTAATAATATATATGTATATATATATATATATATATATATATATATATATATATATATATATATATATATATATATATATATATATATACGCGAAGTACAGTTCCTTCCTTTGCGCTCATACTGATTTCATTCTTTCACTATAAGCATTTTTTCTTTCGTTAGATCAAGTTGTTCCGGTCTTCCTACATTTCTCTCTCGGGCCAATCTCCCAAACGTTAACCTTGTGTCTGAAACAGTTTCTATCCTGAGTTTCACTTTGTGTAATATTTAGGTCCTCTTTAATTGCAGCAATCCATTTAATTATTTCTATTTCAGTTCTACTCCTATTTTCATAAAATTTAACTTTGTCTCGTTAGCCTTCTCGGATTCACCCGTTTTATATGTCCGTAATACTTAAGTCTTCTTTTTCTCATATCGCTATGTATATCTGTGTATTGTCTGATTTCTTGGGTTTTTCAAAGATACCGACTTGCTATTTGCTATTATTGCCGTTGTGCTATTTATTTGTTTGGGGCCTAAGATTTTTCTTTCTTTTCAGTCTCTTTGATGTCTTTCTTTCTATTCAAAAATGAGCGTTTCTGCGCCATATAGACTTTTTGACTTAATAACTGTGTTGTAATGGCTCACTTTTGTGTTTTTAGATATGTATTTTTCATTGTAAATATTTTGTGTAAGTCTCAATACCATTTTTTGACATCTACCCTTATTAGCCATTTTTTTCAATCCGTTTTCCATAATTATTTAACCCAAACATTTAAATTGAGAGACTCGTCTGATATTATCATATTTTGTTTTTAGAAATAGTATTCTTAGTCTGTTGCAGGTTATGTATTGTGTCTTTTCAAAAGAAATTTGGAGTCCTACCTTTTCTGATGTTTCTTTTAGGATTTTAATTTGTTTTTGTGCCGTTAATATAAAGCTTGAGCTAAAATTGGTCATCAGCAAACGCCAGAAAATCTATTTTGATGTTGGTTGTCCCAGTTTAATGGGCTGGTCAATATTCAGGGCCGATTTTTTTACACTCCACTCCTGTATTACTTTTTGTAGAACATTAAATAAGATTGGTAAGAGTCCATTCCCTTGTCTCGGTTTTAATTTTAAAAGGCTCGAAGATCACCCATGAATTTAACTTTTGACCTTGGGTTAGTTAGTGTTGCTTTAATGCCTTGTTCTTTCAAGATTTGGAATAAAGATTCGCGGTCAATAGAACATTATGAAATTTTTTTGAAATCCATAAATGTACAGACGAGATTTTATTGTATAGATTTTGATGTCTTTTGATATATATATATATATATATATATATATATATATATATATATATATATATATATATATATATATGTGTATATATATATATATATATATATATATATATATATATATATATATATATATATATATATATATATATATATATATATATATATTTCTAAATCATTTCGGTTGCCGATCCGTTGATTCTGTGAAGAGTCACGACGTTTCGCCAAAATCGCATTTGACATTTTCAAGTGCTGTCCGATTGGACTGAAGAGTCCAACTGACGAGCACGGGTCGTTGTGCTGGCTTTTATAGCCGGCCGGCGACTGCGCAAATTATATCGGGGTAGTAGTAGACTATTTGTCGGGCGTCCGTTTATTGATTTTTCTATCTCGCCGCCACGTTGCCTCGTTTCTTCTTTTTTCAGAAGGGATTTCCATACTTTTGGAATGTTGCGAGCGTCGTTTCGCTTATTTAGCTCACCTCTTTCTTCTATTTCAAGGGCTTCTCTGATTGTTCGGACCTTGTAGTTTTCAATATTCGCTATTTCTTTGGCTCCTTCAAAATTGATTTTATGTCCTGTTTGTAGATGGTGCTGAAACAGAGCGGAAGTGGTTTGTTTGTTTTTAAGTTGTTTTTATGTTCTTGTATTCTGGCCGATATTCGTTTCGATATTCTGTTTGTTTGTCCTATGTATGCTCTGTTGCAGTCGGAACAAGATATACTATATACCACATGATTTTCCAGTCTAACTTTGTCCTTGGGGTTTTTTAGGATGTTTGCAACAGTTTTGTGTGGCTTGTAGGCTGTTCTGATCTCATGTTTCCTTAGTATATATTTATATATATATATATATATATATATATATATATATATATATATATATATATATATATATATATATATACATTTACAACCAGAAAAGAACGTGATTGTAAGAAAAGATAAGGTTAACGTTTGGGAGATTGGCCCGAGAGAGAAATGTAGGAAGACCGGAACAACTTGATCTAACGAAAGAAAAAATGCTTATAGTGAAAGAATGAAATCAGTATGAGCGCAAAGGAAGGAACTGTACTTCGCGTGGTCCACCAAGGACAATACGTGAGTAATAACATATATGTATATATATATATATATATATATATATATATATATATATATATATATATATATATATATATATATATATATATTTATATATATGTAAATATATATATATATATATATATATATATATATATATATATATATATATATATATATATATATATATATATACTATAAATGTGGAAAACTAACATGGCAAGTTGATGATTAAAACGAAATCATTAATTTTGTTTGTTACACTACGACATACTTATTGGTTTTTACAGTTTTTATCATTTTTCTTCTTTGAATTGCATACACAATTGAGCACTAATAACGAAAATAAACATTTGTCCAGTTCTGCATCTTTTTGAATATAAAGTAAAAAAAGTTAAATTAACTCCGTCAGAGCAGATGCAATGGAAAGAAAAACGAAGAATAAAAGCGTATGTGGTAGATTAGTTAAGGAAAATAATTATGAAATGAAAACGAATTTTTTTTTTAAATAACTAAATGTTTTAAATGTGTTTAAGAGGTGATTTTAAAATCTTTTTTGTTTCTCCATAAATTTAAAGCGGCGAACAGATCTAGTACAATTTTAATAATATTTTTGGTGGCAAATGATATCAATTTAAAATAATTCAACATAAAAATAAAGTTTCTAAGTTTAAATAAATCACTAGTCACGTGTGTTACAGGATTTAATAACGATTCTGTAGATACGTGAAGAATTTACGAATGTTTTTTTTAACATTAAAATGACACCTTAGATGTATGAAAACCTCTATCTTTCAGCAGATTCTCTAAAAAGTTAGCAGATTTGATTAATCGATGACGAAGGGCTGATTGCTGATTGGTCGAAATCTGTCGAAAAAGGAGGTTATTAAAAAAAATATACGTAAGTACTATTTTGGATGATAGCGATATATTTTGAAATCTATTTGTTTAGTATTTGTATTGGAACATATTCATGCAGAAGTTACCAGGTATATAAATTTAAAACCGAAATTTTTACATAGAAAATACACGTTTATTGTATGAAAATGATAAAAAATATTTGCTTATTGCTAGCTATACATTTTTCCACCTGTCTGACAATTTGTGAACGTGGCATTTTCGAAAGAACTGAAGCTCTGCTCAGCAAATGCGGGTCCCATCGATACAAATAAGTAGTAATCGGACGGAGCCAAGTCTGGTAAGTAAGCCACATGCGAAAGCATTTCCCAACTAAACGCCTCAATCGTTTCCTTGACCAGTTTTTCTGTGTGTGATGGTGCATGATCATGATGCAACATCACTTTGTGTTGCCTTTTTTGATATTCTAGCCGTTTTTCACATAAAGATTGATTCAAGTCGATCATTTGTTATCGGTAGCGTTCAGTATTAATGGTTTCGCCAGGCTTTAGCAGCTCATAATGGATAACACCCTTCTGATCCCACCAAACACAGAGCATTATCTTCCGTTCATAGCGATTGGGCCTTGAAGTCGATCTTGATGGTTCGCCTAGAGTTACCCATGATCGTCTTCAAACCTTTTTGGTGGTCTTCCACGTTGTTCGTTTCTCATGTCAAAATCGCCACTTTTGAATTTTTTAAACCACTCAAAGCACTGTGATTTGCCAAGAGCATGCTCACCGTAAGCTTCGACAAGCATTCAAGACGATTCTGCAGCAGTTTTCTTCAATGGTAACAGAAAATTACTGCTGTCCGCAAATCGTAGTTTCTAGGCACAAAATTCGACATGTTCAAACTATGCTGTTGAATGAAAGTTGTATTGTTAGATGTCAACAAAAAAATGGCGCCAATGACACGGTTTGACGGTAACTATATTGACAGCTAGAGCCATCTGTGGGCAAATTCCGGTTTCATATTTACAGGATTGATAGATAATTCTATTTTTTTATTATTAACATTTATATTGTTTTTTTATTATTCATTTTTTGGAAGATAACCAATTTGGGCGAAAAGCTGAAAGCCAGTGTAGTTAAATATGAAAGTATATCTGAGCGATTAGCCCAATACGTCATTCAGTTCAATAAAAGATTTAAGCTTCAAATCGTCCAAGCTTATGCACCAACTATAAGCCATAGAGATAGGAAATTGAGGAATTTTATGATAATGTGGCCCACGTTTTAGACAAAGAGAGGTGTAGGTATAAAATCCTGATGGGTGACTTTAATGCCAGAATCGGAAAAGCAAGAACTGGTGAAAATGCAACTGGCCCATATGGATATGGTGAGTGGGACAATAGAGGTGACAGGCTGGTTGACTTTGCTCAAAAATAAGAAATCTATATTATAAATTCGTTTTATAAGAAAAAGATCAACAGAAAATGGACATGGAAAAGTCCATCTGGACTCACCAGTGAAATTGATTATATCATGTCAAACGATAAAGCAATATTTTGCAATTGTACTGTCCTTAACCATATTAATGTGAGAAGTGACCACCGAATGGTACGAGCAAAGATTAGGATAAACTGCCGAAAAGAACGCGAAAAAATGATAAGATCAAAAGGTGGCAAGGTGGATTCTGGGAAGCTACTGGAGAGGGGCAGAGATTTTGAAATTACTTTGTCGAACCGCTTTGCTGTGTTACAAGACCCAGAGGAGAATGAAATTACAGACCAATGTATTGAAATCGCCAACAATGTGCTTAAAACAGCGGCTTCAATAGCACCAGAAGATAAATGTTTCAAAGAGTCAAAAGTTTCCAATGAGACCATTAATTTAATGAAAAAACGCAGGACAATGAAGAATGCAGACAGTCCTTTTGGCAGGGTCGAGTACGTTGAGCTTTGAAAAACTATAAAATAACGTATTCGAGAGGAAACCCGCCGATTCAACATGCATGTTTGTTTTCCTTAATGCGTGAAGATGGTACAATATGCAGGAATCGGACGGAGATGTTAGAGGTTGTCCGAAGATTTCATTCATTCATATAAGTTATATGAGGACCAGAATCAGACAAGAACAGCAATGCCTACTGAAGAACAAATGCCGGATATCCTGGTGGAGGAAGTGACAAAGGCTATAGATTCGATGAAAAATGACAAGGCTCCAGGAAAGGATAGTATAACGGTGGAGATATTAAAAGCCGGTGGTCGGACCTTACATAAATCACTGGCAAGATTATACTCAAAATGCCTCAAACAACAAGAAGTACTAAGCTTATGGAAAAATGCAGAAGTGATTCTTTTACATAATAAAGGAACACGGGAAGATTTAAAGAACTACCGCCCAATAAGCCTCCTATCAGTGGTCTACAAAGTTTTCACCAAGATAATATCCAAAAGAATACTAAGAAAACTTAATGACGCACAACCAAGGGAGAAAACAGGATTCAGAAGTGGATTCAGTACATTGGATCATATCCAGGTTCTACAGCAGGTCATAGAAAAACACAACGAATACACTATGCCACTGTACTTGACATTTATAGATTATGAAAAAGCATTTGATTCAATCTCAAAGCGGGCCATAATGGATGCATTGTTTAGTCAAGGTGTAGAGAAAGCCTATGTAAACCTACTAGGATCAATATATGATGAAGCTACAGCGACAGTCCACCTTGACGATCTTGAGGTGGGAATAAATATAGAGCGGGGCGTACGGCAAGGGGACGCAATATCGCTTCTTCTTTTCTCAGCCTGCCTGGAAGAAGTGTTCCCTAAGCTGGATTGGGAACAAGTTGGAATAAGGATTAATGGTGCGTACTTAAATCATCTTAGATTGGCAGATGATATCGTTTTTCTTTCACAAGACCCAGATGAGCTGCAAGATCACATACAAGAATTGCAAAGGGCTGGGGAACCATTTGGCTTGAAAAGAAACCAGAAGAAGAATAAAAGGATTTCTATTTTAGGAACGGATTTGGAAGTTGTAGATCACTATATATATATATATATATATATATATATATATATATATATATATATATATATATATATATATATATATATATACATATCTTGGGCAAAGGGTTTCAATGGAAGGGGACACCGTCCGGGAAGTGGAACGACGCGCAAAATGTGGCTGGCAGGCAGTTGGCAGGCTCAACATAGTGTTTAAGAGCAAACTACCACTTTGTCTGAAAAGAAAAGTCGAAATGAAGAGAAAAAGTCTTTGATCGGTGTGTCCTGCGCTCTATGACATACGGAAGTGAGACCTGGACACTCACATCACAGTCAGTTCAAAAACTTCGAGTAGCACAGGGGGGAATGGAAAGATGTATGCTTGGCATTACTAGATAGAAACGAAAGTGAAAGACATTATTGGAAGAATAAAGCAATTGAAATGGAAGTGGGCAGGCCATGTAGCGAGGCGATGGGACGAGAGATGGACTAAAGCGGTCCTGGACTGGATACCGCTTGATCGCAAACGTCCACGGAGAAGATCGAAAATACGATGGACTGATGATATTATTAAGTATATTGGACCCAAATGGCAAAGGAAAGCTCAGGACTGCGAGAGTGGGAAGCATGCTGAAGAGGCCTTCATCCTTTTGTGGATTGATACGGGTTGATGATGATGATATATATACATTATCCAAATTATCCATCCTTAATATTCATAGCCCGATCTTTGCGGTTATATCTTATTCAGATAGTTGGAAACTTCTCCTGAAAAATGATTTATTTTCTTCTGAGATTCCTTTTTTACCGACTACTCTAATAGTTCTTCAATTCAGTTAGATAGAAAATTAGATTGAAGAATTTCCAGAATCACAACTGAAATATTTTCTTTTTAATTCTTTTATTTCCCTTCATTGATAAATTTAAATAATCAGATCAAATATTGAAAAAATGTATGTTGATTAGTATCTGAAGGTGGGTACTGTGCAACCAGGGGAGAGGGAGATATCAGAGTCAAGGAGCGTAGATACTAAGATATTGAATGAGTTGTGATAGCGAAAGTAGAAGTCAGGATCGGAGATACCAAGAGCTATGGGTTTTCCACTTGAATTTGATATCAAAGATAATTCCAAGAAATTTTATGGAATTAGAGAGGACCCGCAGATAGAGAAAAGGCGGAACTTGTGGCAATTGCATTTTCTGCAGAAGTGGATGGAGAATGACTTGGAGCGAGAGAAGGAGAAGTCAAATTGAATGGACCAGTAGAATAAAGAGCGTAGGGCATGTTGGAGTATCCTTTCGCAATATTTGGAGCTGGGGGAGGCGTAATAGATTTCGCCGACATGTAGTTTGAAGGAAAGTAAGATAGGGACAAGAGATCAAAAAATATTAATGGTCAAATTTCTAACATAAGTGGGTAGTAGGCAAGTATTTGGAAGGCAATTCTGTTTGAAGGCAGAAGTATTTGGAGGCAATTGTGTTGGAACAAGAGAGCGACAATTGGTATAACGGGTTGGAGAAAATATTCTCCTCTTTATAAACTAGGTCAGGGCAATATGCCACACCTCGAACTCATTACGGTTTTCAAGTTTAGTGACTAATTCAGCTTGTTTAGTAAATTTGATTACAAGGAGGATTCAGTCATGAAGTTTGAAATTTTAGTGTTCTAAAAATTATCCATATAAAAATTATTTATTATATACCTTTTGAAAGGATCCACCTATCGGCTTTATAATCCACATAAGTTGGAAGTTGTTATACAATGCACTGTATGGGGTGACTTAATCCTGGGCACTTATCCAGTTACGAAGGATAAGTACCAGAACTAAGGTATTGATACCAGCAATGATTTACATACATAGCGATGTATGACTGGGGCACTTCGAGATTATCAATTCCCGTATCTAGAGAGGGATTAAACACCTTTCTAGACCTTCTGAGGGAAATTCTTATCATATTTTGGGTATTCTTATATTTTTGGAGGTCTTCTTATCCTGTACTGGGGTAGCCCGACTATTTCACGAAAACTTGGACTTCTTCTGTAATATACATTCTGTCAAAAAAGTACCGGGAATTGATCATTTGAAAAACTCGTTTAATCCCTTTAAGCGTGTTTTTCAAATGATCAGTGAAATGATTAGTAAAATTCTTTTTATCGCTAAGTTGGCACAACTGTCCTGTCTACTGACGCTAATTTGAACGTCATCTATCATTTAGATGTTTACTGTGCTCGATTTTGTCAGTTGAACAAAGAATTTGTCTTAAATTTTGCATTGCAAATGGAATTTCGTCTGCCGAGTCGCTGAAAATATTGCAGAAGACTTACGGCGAATCGACTTTATGAAAAACGCTTGCATATGAGTGTACAGTGCATTCAAAAGCGGTCGAAATGTGGTGGAAGATTTGCTTCGCTCTGGTTGGCTATCAGCGTCTTCAACTAAAGTTAATATCGCTAAAGTGAAGGAAATGGTAACTGAAAATCGTCATTTAAGTTTGTGAGAGATAGCCGCTGATCTTTCTGTGTCTCACGAATCAATTCGTACCATTTTTAGCGATTGTTTGGGCATGAAACGCGTTGCCGCTCGACTAGTGCCGAAAGACATGAATTTTCTTCAGAAACTCAATCGCGTAAAGGTCGCTGAAGACATGCTAGAACGAGTCAATTCCGACCCCACATTCATAAAACGCATTATAACTGGTGATGAGACATGCGTATTCGAGTTTGACATGCAAACCAGTCAACAAGCTTTAAAATGGCGTCTTCCAACTGAGCCGAAATCGAAAAAACCACGCCAAAGTCGATCAAAAGTTAAGGTGATGTTGACTGTTTTCTTTGATTATCGCGGTGTTGTGCCCTTAGAATTATTGCCAGAAGATTAGACGGTAAATAAAGAATACTATCTGAACGTTATGCGGCGTTTGAGAGAGCAAATTTGTTGAAAACTGCCAGATTTGTGAAAAGAAAACTCTTGGATTTTATATTACACAACGCACTATCTCACATTGTGAACGAATTTTTGGCCAAAAACTCAACAAACACTATCAGACAACCACTGTATTCACCTGATAGGGCCCCACCGCTATCATTTCCTTCAAAACTCAAATTACCACTTCGAGGCCATTACCACCCGTTTTCAGTCGATAGAAAACAAAACAGAATTCGCGGCGAGAACTGAAGTCAATTCCGGAAAATACGTTTTAAAAATGTTTTGACAATTGGATTATTCGCTCGCATAAGTGTACATACAACAATAAATAGTTGACATACAATAAATCTGGATAAATAATACCCATTTTGAATTTTATTGGCCAATTTTCCGTACTTTTTTGACAGAGTGTACTTCTATATTGCACATCTATACTATACCTGTATACTTCTTCTTCTACACATTTTCACTTAGAGCAAGAAGTTTAAGTGAAAATGCGTAGCTGAGAAACATATATACAGATAGAAGATATACAGATTCGACATGAAAACATTTGACTGCTACAGGCAGTGACTGTCGAGAGTTATGGGTAATCAAAATTTACTTGTGCAATCTCATCTTTCAGCACCATACTCTCCAACACACTCACAGCTGGTCAAACAGTGTAGTTTTTCGATAAGTCTGTGATAGCGACTTTCATCTAACAGGTGACATAATCAGATTTACAGCCTTACCAGATTTACAGCCAACGATTACATCTGCCAGCATCCTTAAATGAACTTGACTCGTAATGTTCCAAGCATGTTCAATGACATTCATATCAGGGGAATTTGCTAGCCACCCTAAATTGGTTATTCCCTCCTCTTTGAAGGAGAACATTTTGTACTGCTACTGTTTGATGAGGAGGCGCGTTGTCATTCATGAAAACAAATCCGTCGCCTACTACGCCTCGAAACAGACCCACAACTGGACTGGATGTAACAGCACCAGTGACTCTTCTCTCCAGAACCAGTAGAGGGGTCCATATACCCCTCATAATACCACCCCAAAACACCACACTCTTAGCTTCAAATGAGATACGTGGTTCAGTTGCTTCTAGTCGAGTTGTCGACCTGGAGCTCTCCAAACTAATTTTCTTCGACAATCAGAAACCAAGCCAATTCTTGTCTCATCGCAGAACATCACGTTATTCCAGTTAGGACTATGATCCACCATTTCTCGAACCCATTGCAATCTTATTTTTTTTTTTGTTAGAGGATTAGTTTGATAGCACGTAAAGATCTACGATATAAATTTACCGTTTTCAGTCTGCGTGTTATCGTTTGTCGTGAAACATTTACACCTTTAAGCCTAACAAGCTCCCTTGATATACCACTTGTAGATTCCAGACGATTTCTTTGAGCTATCATTGATATCTGCCAGTCTTGCGCAGCTGTTGTACATCGGTTTTCTACCACTTCTGAGGCGATTCTTTACGTTATTTGTACGTTGGGATTTTGTATGAATTTTCGATACAGCACTTTGAAAAACACCTACAATTTCCACGTCATCACTTTGATTAAAGCCCTGTTGTAACAAAGCAATTACTCTTAATCGGTTAAAATGAGATATCATGTTTCTAGGCATTTTTAAACCTGAATTATCAGCAAAATAATGCCTTTACTATTTTCATTTAAAAACGGTCTAAAATAAATATCCATCACAATTTTTAGAGTATCATAGGCGTAGATATCCTATTTGTAAATATTCCAAACTTTTGGACATGCATGTATTTGTTGGAATAC
This sequence comes from Cosmopolites sordidus, assembly GCA_031761425.1. Lineage (NCBI taxonomy): Eukaryota > Metazoa > Arthropoda > Insecta > Coleoptera > Curculionidae > Cosmopolites > Cosmopolites sordidus. The sequence continues at coordinate 123,386 of JARFXV010001715.1, read as the reverse complement.
GATTACCTGAGATACCTTGCTTTGCTATAAATTTTATAGCAGTGTAGTTACATTATAAACTTATGAAAATTGGCCATATTTGAAAATTTAATACATATATAATAATTTATCGACAAATCCATATTCAAGAATTAGTGAAGAAATTCCAGGAAACTGATTGATAAAGCAAAATGTGAAGGCCAAAAACCGAACGAACAAATAAAAACATGGCCGATGTGAGAATGTTCAAAAATTGACCAATTGACCAATTTCGCGCCGTTCGTAAAAACTGAGCATATCTTATGACTCTTTATGAAAGCTTAAGCATAGAGATCTCCATTTATACGCCTATAAAATACCCATACATTAAGAAAAAGAGATCAGTTCTGACGTCCAATTTCTATAGGTTGCTTATTGAACAACGAATAACAGATCATTTTTTTTTCAAGTAAAATTTTGTTTGGTTTTGAAGCTCATTATGCAATGGATGAATTGATGCGTCAGTAAACAATGTTATCGTATCTGGGAAAATGTATATTTTGTAAAACGTAACACGGGGAAGCATTCAGTTTGTGCAACTGAAATCGTGTTATCGTGTAATTCTAGATGTAATTTCAACGTCATGAAATTTATCACAATTACATTTTTTTTTGGTTTTTTCATGTCGAATTTATGTTAACAATCCACAAACAATTAATGACCCAAAGAAGTTATTCCTGAAAATTTCTATAGTTAAAGCGAAGGTTGTACACATTGAATTTTATTAAAGCAAAACATGTTGAACTTAGACTAGAAATGAGTAATTTCTTTACAAGTTATTTACCACTAAACACCAGATCATTTTTTTAAACTTCAAGCAGCGCGTTTTGCTAACCATTCATCAATCTTTAGATTCAATTCAGTTCAATTCAGATTGAATTATATCCTGATGATGCATGGTTGGCGAAAGGGGCGTCGAGAAGTTGATGTTAAAAAAGTGATTTAGTGTTGTGGTAAATCTCTTGGAGTTTAGCTTTTCACATCAAAGGTTTCAATAGACGAATTGAACAAGTTATTAATAAAAAAAATTGGCAAAAAGGTGTTATATTTAAAGAAATGAAACAGAACAATTAAACGACAAATTGTTTATTAAAATCAATAAGTAAAACAGAAACATTGATACATAGTACTTGCAATTTTAATTAATTATATACAATTAATCCGTTTTGTTTATACTCCCAACAAAGGAGTGGAATTTTGATGGTGGGTTGTATACGTCAAATACATTAATTGTTTCAAGTGTTTAGATTAAGGTTTGAAAATGGTTTACATTTAAATGTGACAATGTAACGTTAAAGTCAAAGGACACACAGCGTTTTGTGATTTATTTTTTTTACACTTAGTGAAATACATCTAACATTTAGTCCGGTTGTAAGCATCCTTTCGACTAACATTGTTGGAAAGCGATGCTTAAAACGGAAAGGCAACACAACTGCATGACATGTACTTTCCCTCTTATTTTTGTGTAAAAAACTACTCTCACTCTTTGTTTTTTACATTATCGACACATTTTCTCTCTCCCTCTCTCTACCACTATAGTATTTTCTTTTATAATCGCTAAATCCTAAAGAAACATTCTCTAAATTGTATGTACATGTTCTTGCAGCTTTTCACCTTGATACATGAACCTGATAATTCTTAGTGGTATATAAAGGACCAAATACTTATATTACTGTAACTTACCCAGAGTGTTTTTTTAGTATAATTTACAGGCAGTTTATATCTAGAAGTAATATAATTTTGCAAAGGAAAACAATATCGTAAAAGTACATAAGAATTTTTAGGCTTATATGTACAAGCTACACCTATTAACAATTAATTTAATTAGTTTTAATTGGTTCAATTCAAAAGCTAAGAAATAAACACGTATGTTTATCCACGAAGTAAAAGAAGTTAGTACATTTTTTAGTAAATTTTGAAAATAAACATCTAACTATAAGTTATTGCCTTACGCATAAATATATAATTCTTGATACATAGCTTTGTACTTTTTAAGTTCCCTGAGACTTGCTTGTACGAAACGAACGTTCCTAAACTCTTATATAAACATCTAGGTAAGTTTTATAAACATTTTTTAATCCGAAAACTATTTTTAAAATACATTGTTATTTTTAAAACACTGAGCTGTATTAATTTTCCTTTTAAATATAATTTTGAGGTAGATTTTGTATTTGTACTGTGTCATATTTTCAACAGTTAAGTAACCGTACACAGGGTAACAGGTAACAATAATTAATAATTCGAGTGCCATACTATTTACAGCTGAACGAAGTGCCGTACAAGATCCAACTTTCTTATATAGTTTCGTTACTCCTTTTTTAAACAACAACATTCATAAAACTACCACGTAAACAAAGGAATCCTGTACTACAACTTCGTGTTCTGGTGAGTGTGTGTGTGTTTTACATTAAGTTTTAAATTTATTTAATATTATAACAATCGTACAATACTTGCACACAGTTTTATAGACTATCTTGTATAGGATAATTTTTTATATAACAGCGCGTAAGATGAACACTATTCATATTACATATTTTCCTGAATAATACCTGAGATTATTTACGTCTATTATATTGCGTATTGCCTTTTAATCCTATATTAAACGTGGTAAATATTAGACAGTATTTCTGAGCAAAAGTTTATTCATGTTTCGAAATCTATAAAAAAATGTTCCCTTTAATTATAATAGTAAAGTTCGTTTAGCTAGCCACAATCGAAATCAATAAAGCGCTTTGCAAGAACGACAATAAATATTCTCCCTGAGTAAACGCGCAAGCAAAAGCCTTAAGAAGTCCGATTACTGACTCGAACCGTGCAATTGAAACATGTAATGAAATTTTGCTCTTCTATCAAGTAACATTACAAGGTATACAAGAACAATTAGACAAAAATTTATAGCTAAAAATATTCCTTTTACAAAATGTTTCACCATTTTGCTCCTTTACGTTTCAATTTAACGCCCTAAAGGCTATAAAAATCAACCTAAACGACCGTAAAAAACGTATACAAAATATTTCAAAAATCATTTTATACACTTTAAACATTGCATTGCCACCCTTATTAGATAGTATCCGAATAGTTTTGGTGCAAAAATCCATTTAAACCTTCATTTGAAAAAACTTTCTAAACTGCCAACAACAAAGCCTTACAAAACAACTCATTTAGTTGTAGCATCCTTTTCTGTTAGCAATCAACATTGTGTGGTTCTTGTTGTGTTAAGAAGCGGCTTCAGTTGATGAACTGACCTGTAATTAGTTTCTATGATTCTGCTAAATTTCCTTCACCTTAAACCAATTTCATTGTAGAAAAAAATATATGTGTTTAAATTAACTGAAACATTAAATCCTCCAATAAATCTTTTTAGCGAAAAAACTTAAGCGCAAATAGAAACTTATTAAACTAAAATTTGTAACTCTATAAAGCTAGATAATGAACCCTGAATGTATTGATAACTAAATTCTAAGTCGTTAAAAATACCCGTATTATGCATTCAAACTACTATTTATTCGCGCATCATTCACACCAGCTCATCAAACAGCACAAAGAAAGAATATCACTCCGAGAAATAAATAAATAACATTAAATCTTTCTCAGTACTCTGAGATGAACCTTTATCACTAACAAAACTGTTAATAACTAAATAACTTATAAACAATTAGTTTCTGATCAAAAACTAAAAACAGATCTTGGTTTATTTTTGTGTACAATGTATTCTTAAAAAATTGTCAAGGAATATTCTGAATAAAAAGAAGGAAAACATTCTCAGTATCTGAACATATAAATTTCCTTTCCAAGAAATTACATTTCATTATTGATCTGGCAATTGCAACGCACTTTATTATAAAAATTAAAAATATTATTAAAGCACTGCAAACAAATTACAGTAATGGTGGAAAATTTAACATTTTTTTTATAAGAATACAAAATACAATTACATTCTTTGATAAGACATACTATTGTAAGAAAGAAGTATGAGGTAGTAGGTAGTATAATTGCTGTTTTGAACTATTGTAAAAAGAGGTTGCATGTATAGTATAGGAATTCATATTTTATCTTGTAAATTTATAATATAACATCTTAATATTCTAAGTAAATAAAATAAGTTTGTCATGTAAAAATGAGGTAGCTAAGTTTCCATATCCCAGAGGTTACAGATGGTAAAGGGTCCTAAAATATTGAGAAGCCCATTATTGATTATGATTCAACTCAATACGTAGGACGCAATTTGAAGTGGTATTACCCGTAAAAGATGTAAAATACTGTAAATATTTTGTATATTGTTGCAGAAAGTTATTGACTAGTAATTAAAAGGCTTAGAAAACTATTATTTAACTATTTTTGGTTTCGTCGTTTACATGGCAATCTAGAACAGATATATAATATAAAATGGAATCATTGTGAACTTTTAAGCATCCAAACAATCACTCAGGGTTCCTAATTTACGGGATCATCCCCTAAAATAATTATTTTACTGTAGTTGAGCCAATAAAAATTTTAATAGTGTATATATACAACTAGCAAAAAAACAAAAATAAAACTCAATATGTACCAAACTAGCACGTAAATAAAACCCAAATATTGAGAATTCCCATTTGAAACTAACAAAAATACGAATTTTTCTTTTATATTACAAAGTAATGAACCTTTAACAGAATAAAAATATACACGAATTAATTATTTATAAAAATGTATATACACTATTAAATATTCGCAGGTAATTTGTTTCACAATGTGGTTTCTGAGCCAATGTAAAATTTAAAGCACTAAGCTTTATTAAATTATATTCAGGTACAATTATCTCCACCAATGTTACATTGCTTTATATAATTAGCTGCAAATTTTTTCAGTGTGGTTAGAAAATAACAATGACTACATACAGAACGATATACTGTACGTTAAAATTGTACAATACTGGGACAAGAAAAGTGTAACAAAGTTGGATTAAATAATGTGCCTAAATATAATATTTATATGGCTAGAAAAACAATATAGCAAACGTATAAATGTCTTTTTGAAAGTATTGTTTAAAATATACTGAACATTTTCTCTTTCCATTTTTCATGTATGAGTTGCATTCACTAAAACAAAGCTTCACGTCAATATTTATAAAAATATAATAGTTCAACAAAATTTGCCATCATTAAAACAATTAAAAATCACTACAATAGGGGCAACATATGTTAGGTCTCTCCTGATCGACCGAAAAACTAAATTTTATACATATACATATATTGTTTTGGGTTGCACTAATGACTAGCGGACAAAAAAGTTGTATATTGAGGCATATTTAGTTCCTGTTGAGGTAGTTTATAAGTCGATAAACGACAAAAATAATTAAACATATATGTATGTTTGTTTCTTGCCACACATAACTTGACCTTTCAGATAACTATAATTCTGTTAGAAAAAAACATGGACGTCGGATATAGTGATGGTATAAAGTACGTTTATGCAATTACTATATCTTTCCGAATATTGTAATAATAATATATAATAATTTAAAAAAGGTAAAAACGTAAATCTTTGTGGTAAAAATTGAATAGCCAACAACTAGCGTTTGTAACGCCCTTTTTGCCTACATTTAACCAAAATCCTTATCCTAAATGTTACCCAGAGGCAAATATAACTTTTTTACTAAATTAGTTTTAGCGTAAGTACAACGAAAAAATATGATGTAACTGCAACAAATAAACCGAAAAAGAAAAGTCGAACAAGTCCTGATGCGTCGACAGGAAACGAAAAAATATAATTCCATTCGAAAAAGTCGAGCTTGCCTTTTGTCGAAAACTAAATCCCCATTCGAAGGATGCTCGCTGTTTCGAAAATTAGAAAAATGTTGAAGGAGAAATGATTTTAGGGTACTTAGCATCTGAAACCCTCGGTTAACATATAATATTTACATCACAATGGTTGTGGGTTTCGGATGCTGGCCAATGGGGCAAGTCCAACAGAGAGCCTACGGATTCAGAACCTGCTGCTGTTGCTGCTGGTTGTGAAACGCCTTGAGGCTCAGCTCCGTCTTGTGCTCTCGGGCTATATGCCGTCTCACCGTGTTATTCCTGGTAAAAGTGCGAGAGCAGAATGGACACGGGACTCTAATTCCTTGATGTCTTTGTCGTATATGAGCGCGTAGGTTTGTTTCGTAGCCGTAAAGTCTTTCACAGAAAGGACACTTCAATTTTTTTCCTGTAACAAAGAAAAATATATCGTTATAATAATAAAAATAAACTTATTGAGTTAATGAATGAATATCATTTGGAACATTTAAAACGAGATGAACTGAAAATTAAAACCGCACCACACAAGACAAAATAAAACTAAATATATACATATATATATATATATATATATATATATATATATATATATATATATATATATATATATATATATATATATATATATATGTATATATATGTATATATATATATATATATATATATATATATATATATATATATATATATATATATATATATATATATATATATATATATATATATATACATATATATATATATATATATATATATATATATATATATATATATATATATATATATATGTAGTGTTAGATTTTCTTGGACTGCGTCCAGTGAGTCTGAACCTCGAGAGACGAGACATGTGTCATCCAGTTGAAGGAGTAGGTGGGGCTCCTTCTTGGTCAAGCAACCAACAAAAGTGTTCATATATATATATATATATATATATATATATATATATATATATATATATATATATATATATATATATATATATATATATATATATATATAAAAGGGCAATCAGTTAGAAGGGCGTGAGTAAGCAAGGGATCAACAAGGAAGCCAGCTAGAACAGGAAATGGCAACTTTGAGAAAATATTATTGCAGAAACGAATTACAATGCCGATAGCAAAACTATTAGCAAAAGATAGAAGAAAGAAATTAATTGGAATATTAATTTTCAGTGATCGTCTGAATGTTTCGTTTAAGGTCAAAAATTGTTAAGGGTTTATTTCTGCAAAAAAGAAAATAATCCAGGAGCGTGACAGTAGTAAATAGCTCACATTACCATTTCCCAAAATAACGAGTCCAAGAGACTTTTCTGGCAATGAATCTATTATCTGGCAAGATGTGTGACAAGTCGCACCATCTTGTTGAAAAAAAACATTGTTTATACCCACATTTAACAGTTCAGGCCAAATATATTTTGTGAGCATATTCCTATAGCGTTCACCATTAACAGTAGCACGATTTCCATTATCGTCTTCCAAAAATAAGGTCTTATCACTCTTTCTGGCTAAAAACCATATCAAACGCTGACTTTCTGAGGTTGAAGAGTTAACTTCTGATGAAAGATAAATCCTACAGTTATGTTTGCATTATGCGAAGTGTATTTTGTTGGAAATAATACTTTTCCCCAAAGTGGGAGTTGTCTTCCAATTGCTGTAGAGCCCACTGGTGGAATCGTGTATCTTTCTATGGTGAATTAACACAATATACTGAACACAGCAATCTATGAGTGATATTTACAAACAGTGTTGGCGCTATTATATTTTAAAGTTCTGACACTCTTATTGGAAAACTTATATATAATTATAACACAATGTATTTTTCTGTAAAGAGTGTACAAGTTTCTAATTCAGAATTCATCAATTGAACTTTAGAGAAATTCCAAATCTTAGAGAAACGATATGCTACATACCGGAAATGTTTCGATTTGCTAATCTAAAAAAATTCCCTACAAATCAATTCAATATTCAGAAACACATTTCTTTTGATTGAACTGTTCAAGTTAGCTGTAAATTTCAATAGTAATTTTCCGTACTATTTTCAATACTTAATAATTCCTGATGATTCACTGAAAATAATTCAAGTGATGATAATATAACGAATAAACATTTGGAGCTACTTTCGAAAATTTGCCTCCGCTCTCTCCAATGTTTCTTTATCTCGATTTTTTCAATTCGATTACATATAGAAGTCCTCAAGGAAGACATGAGAGAGTTGCACATCACAATGGAAGATTTAAGGTGCAAGTCAGATGCACTTAAGATATTGCAGGACAAACACACAGCACTACAGGCAAGGATCAACAGACAGAGGACAGGAAGAGTGATTCCGGAGGAGGAAAGGAAATTACGATCAGAGTGGATGAAGAAGTATTGGGCTGAGAAGAGAAAAAAGGACCTGAACCATAACTTGACTAGAGTGGTCCTATGCAGACCATAAAGTTAAAATAAATAAAATAAATAGAAGTCCTCAATTATTCGAGAAAACTAGGCCTACCTATCTTCATATATGTGTAATTTGAAGTATCTCCAAAGATATTTATCTTTGGCCGATGTTGATGTAAAACCTTAGAAGATACATTGCGTTTTAATCACGGACTCACTATTTTCCACAGACGAATCGAAAGCGAAATTCCATAGTCGATGATGGATACTAAACAGTATCATAAGAGGAATCTATAGACACTTGCCGCAGGCCCCGGTTGGTTAGATATTAAAGAGATGAACCAGTCAAGTCTGTAACTTGGTCTATGTATTTTTTTGTAGACCTGCCACGTAATCTAGAACCCTCAATCCTTCCCAGTGCCGCTAACCTTTCTAGATTATAGCCATCCCTGCGTGCAATATGGCGAAGAATCTTACTATTCGTTCATAAATAATTTGGCATAGCCTTGTGAGTTCATTAATTCTTTGAAAAACGTATGCATTTATGCGAAAGACCCGTAACTAGCACTAAAGTACAAAATAATCATTGTGCTCGAGGTTTTGGTTCTGGTTCTTAATGGTCCATGTTGTAGCGGAATATAGCAAGATTTTCATTATCTGTTTCTTTGGGTTTTATGTGATGTCCCTATTTCTCTTGTTTTTTTTGCAAATTCTGCAATATATTTTCTGCCATTTCGCATCTTCTTCTGATCTCATGAGTGTTACCCTCTTCGTTCAATATTAAAGCCCCAAGATAGACGAATTGGCTTATTACCTTAAATTGACTTATTTAACAGATGTTGAGCATGTTGTTTTGACAGTCTATAATCATTTTCGTGTTTTCTCCTGATTTATTTCTAGTCAGTAAAGGCGGCTTTCATCATTTATTTAATTTTATTTTTCTGGATAATTAAAGTTAGTTTACCGGCCGATCTCGCAAGAAGTGTAGCGTCATTGGCATATATTAGGTTAATTATTTTAATACAGCCAATACTGACACCACCCGTCCAATCTTCGAGAGAATGATATATTCATGATAAATGTTGAATACAATTGAAGATAGGATTATTCCTTGTCTGATTCCTTTATTGACACAAAACTCATCGGGTGATGTTGCAAATGTAAACACTTCAATGACGATATACATGAAAAAATGTCCTCAATATGCCATCAGTTTTATTGATCTGCTAATTGAAATATATTTTGAGTGAACGAGGGTTTCTATTTATCTATCCGGAATTGGCAATATTGGTGTCTCTAATCATATACATTGTCATACGGATCTTCATTGGTGTTGCTGAATTAACTCGTGAGAATTTTCGTACGATGATTTACTACGAATTTCGACGTGGATTATTCTCAACAAAAGTGAATCAATTAACTCACTTCAACTTTTGGCGATGAAGCATCATCTAAAACCACTGTATATCACTGGGTTAGTGGATTAAATCGTGGCCGTCATTTGCTCACAGACGAATTTAAAAAAGGTCGTCCAAAATCGATTGTTATGCCAGGAAACATCGACACTGAACGTGAACTGATAAAGCAAGATTGTCATGTGACACACCGTGATATTGAGGCATCCCTAGGCATTAGTATGACAACCATACACAAGATTATATATGGACATTTGCCATGAAAAAGATTTGTGCGCGTTGGATTCCACATAATTTGACAATCGCTCAAAAAAAGACTCGTGTCGATTTGTGCAAAGAAATGCTCAAAAATTACAATCGTGGTGCATCAAAAGTCGTCTAAAACATGTACACAGGTGACGAATCTTGAGTCCGAAAGGGCAGTCGACTGTATTGGTCTTTCAAAATGAGTCAAACTCAACAAAAGTTGTTCGTGCAAGAAACTCTTTGAAACAAATAAATGGTTATCTGTTTTTTTTTGGGATAAATGTAGTTACAGTGCCACTATACAATCGTAGAACGATCAAATCTAAATGGTATACAACCATTTGTTTGCCAGAAGTGTTTGAAAATATGAGAAAAACCAACCAGCGACGCAGGATCATTCTTCACCATAAAAATGAGAGCTCTCACACATCGGACCGAACAACACAATATTTGACCGATCAAAACATCGAATTGATGGGTCATACACTCCTAATTTGCCACTCAATGATTTATTTTTATTCCCGTCCGTAAAGAATAAAACGTGGTCACCGATTTTTTACGCCAGAAAAAACGGTTGATGCGTTCAAAATAGATGTTTTGGAGATACCTCAATGGGAAGGGAAAAAGTGCTATGAAAATTGGTTCAATGATAAATATTTGTTTTTATTTGTTTTTCCGGATACATAAATAATAATAATAAAATGCATATCCACAGCTTGTTTGGTTTGGTAAAATTTAAAAAAGAAAATATGATGAAAGTACCAGTTTTTCTTCTCCGACACTTCGAGAAGATGTGAAATAAATACAACACAGTCTTTTACTAAAATACAGTTCAATCACCAGCCAACAAAACAAATCTTGAATTTAAATATTTTGGATACGCAAACATAGAAAGAATCCAACTAAAACCATCTATTATTAAAATCGAAAATAAATGTTCCAAAAAGACGGAAGAAATGTACTTGTTTTTAAATAATAAATTTGAATAATTTTAATATGGAAAACTCATTATTAATAACGGTGAAGTCAGAGGTAAACGAGTTGCCTTCTGTCTCCGTTACATTAAAAACTAATTTCAAAATAAACAATTTTTACAAAGAATTAATTATTTTCTAAAAATTAAAGTAAATTGTGCCTAATATCAACTGTGATATGACAACTGAAGTCAATTAAAAACGCGAATATGTTGAACTTGAACTTAAATTTTGCATTGTACTGTCAGTATATCCAAAAAGTACACTAGCAAACGAGCACGCTAAATTAAATATTGTTTTTTTAAGAGAAAATTGATTTTCAACGTAGGTTCCTGCAAAATAATCCTGTGTTTCGGCTATGATCTCTTAATTTAATGTAAACTACTTTATAACCAACCATTTCATCATGTTTAGAAAGAGAATGAAGTCAGAGGAGGCCAAGTCTGGAGAAAAGAGTGGACGCAGCATCAATCCATAGCGCAAATTGACCAATTTAGCTATTGTAACAGCTGATGAATCGTAGGGTGCATTGTCGTGGTGAAACATCACTTTTTTCTTTGCCAAATGAATCCGTTTTTTTAACAACTCATAGTAAAATTTGGTTATTGACAAAGCATAATACTCTCCTGTGAGATTGTCTTTCCTTTTTTCAAATAATCCATAAAGGACATGTCTTTCGAATCCCAGAAAACAGTGGCCATGACCTTTCCGGCCTTCCTGCGGTACGTTCACCGGGTAATTCAATTGTTTCGACTTCATTTCTTTTATGTAGCGGTGATTTCAAATTTTATCAGTAGTCACGAATCGACAAAAAAACTGTTTTGGATTGTACTTATACATTTCTATACACTTATACAATCTCTATAATCTTCACTATATCATAGATGTTGTTAACCATTGCCTCAGTACTGACCTCAACTTCGAGTCCTGAGAGCGGAGCGGACTCGCGCTGCTTCGACCACATCGCAACTCAGCAAACGACTTATGAACCATGAAATGTAAAAAAGCAGAGTTCACTATAATAATTTTTCAACTTTTCTCCGGTTTGGTGATGAGTTTTCCACGAAAAGTAGTATTGTTTAAATTTCTTTCTCCATGATAACAAAAATATCGAACTTATCTGCTTTAAGGATGTCAAAACGAAACTAAATGTCGTATGAGCTTGAAATGCATGGGATAATTCCAAAACGAGCGTTACGAAACTAGTTTTCAGAAATACAATCACATTTTCGATTGCACCACCTGATCTGACCTTGCATGTCTGGTTGATGCTGAAACAATTTAAAAGTTAAATATTCAAATATTTACCTTTTTTATGAACAGAGCAAATACCTTGAGCAACGAATTATGCTATTGTCGGAATAGTCAAAATATACCAATTCGTTAATGTAAAAACATCTTTGTACACAATGTGGCCTTTTATAATAATTTTAATTAGCATTATTCGAATTTATCCTTCACTACAAACGTATTGTAAATTTAACTAAACATGACCATTTTTTTATCCAAAAAATTGGTAGTGTACGAATACCACAGTGAAGCAAAGTAAATAAAACAGAAAATCATTTTTAGGAAAACTTCTTAGTTTGGCGCATTGTATCTCACTATAATATATATTTTTGTTTCTTTTTTTCCTTTAATACCGAATCATTGAAGATTAATGATATTGACATAATGAAGCGAGAGAAAAATTTTACGCACCATCGGGTGTGTTGACCGTTGGTTGTTTGTGATGGCTGAGCTTTCCTGTAACCGAATTCCATAAAGTCGTGGGTATCAGATCCGTTTTGTCCCTGTCGTATTCAAATTTACTCGATGGTCCGATGTTGCCGTTTGGAGAGCCCGTATGATGCATGGGGGACAAACCAGGGGGATGGCCGCCAGGCCCGCCGGTGCTGGAGGGTGGCTCATCCTGCTGTACGACCGGTTCCATTTTCATGCGTAAATCTGAAACAAAATGGAGGGAAGGAGCTTAATAACATATCAGTATCGGAAACGGCATATTGTCTGATTGGGCATTTTAAAGGTTTTTTATAAATGATAATTAATAACAGATTTGAGTTTTAGAAAAATATAAAAATAGTAAAGTATATATATATATATATATATATATATATATATATATATATATATATATATATATATATATATAAACCTAGTATCATGCCTATGAAATGCAAGTATGAAATGTGATTGACTACGCAAATAGTTTACTATTATCATTATTACTACAGCCAACATTTTATTAGTCATATTCCTTCTTAATCGTACTGCTCGTCTCCGAGCATCGTGAGCAATGAGTAATATAAATATTTTAAAACTAAAACTTTTTAATAAGTGTAGTTATCCATATTCTGAAACCATTTGCATCAATTTCTTTAGTTGGTTCCCTTAAATATGAACGTTAAAGCATTGAGGTTTTCTTGAGTTAGATTAATATGATTATTTATGAACCAACTTATTACTATTGCTGGCTAACAACAAAATATTGGCTAAGAAAACAATTATAAAAAATCGATACTAAAAGACTGAGTACCGCTGAGTATAATAAGTGGCTGAGTTCGAGTCGTTCATTCTGTAGAGATGTCTTAACCATTCAAGTTGTCTTTCTTCAGTTATGTTTCTACCGGTTTTAAGCATATTATATATTCATATTGTATATTTGGCCTACTTTCCTGTTTTCATTTTATTATAAAAATATCCAATTAAATATTTTTATTAAAAACAAATTTTTAGAGAAAAAGAAAATGCTAAAACAGATAAACCTGTAGGGAGACATTCCTTAATATATGAGAGGGAATAAAGAACGATAACAACGCTAGTAACGCTATTAATAATGTTTATCATAGTTCATTAGCTTGAAGCAGAACATATCAGGGTTGGTTTTAAAAGTTAAGAACTGTGATTTCAATCTCTCCGACGGTATAAAATCTGTACAACCTGTTCGGTTAGATATGGATGTATTGATGTAATTATTTGCGGTGCACTTTTGTTCAGGTTAGGCAGATATTCTTTTCTTCAACAATACGTCCAGAACTGATTAACCTCATAGTGACAGAATCACAAAAATATCAAAAGGCTATGAAGTACTTCCTTACCCGGTATATTCTCCTGACTCTGCACCGTTGTATTATCATTTTTTCAAATCTATGGAACATTATCTTTGCGAAAAAAATCCCTCTGCGAAATATATCAAAGCCGCATACGAAGAATGTTTTACTTCAAAATCACCCTCATTTTATAAAAACGGAATAGAACGTTTGTTACAATGGGAAAGAAAAGTATAAAAAACATAAAATTGTTTTAGAGATCACTAAAAAATTTAAGAAATAACAAAGGCCTAATCCAGAAGCAAATAAATGAGAAAGAAAGTAAACTATTGACGAATGACATACTCAAAAGGTGAAGAGAATACTTCCAAAACTTACTAAACCCGGACACCATCAATATGCTAGACAAAAATGAAGACGTAATAGATGATAAAAATCCAACAACAATAACAAAATTTAATAACTGAAGAAGAACTAACAGAAGCTATAGAAAAACTAAAACTGGGCAAAACACCTTCGGGAGACGAAATCATCCCGAAAATGCTGAAATACATGGGACCAATGAGTTTGAAATATGGAGGTTTTATAGTACAGCAGACGATTTATAAAATAGATTTAACAAACCAAAATTGAAAATAAGAAATATAAACTTACCAGACTTAGTAAGCAAGTAAAATAATCCCTACAATAAAATGTTACGAAATGTATGTAATTTTATACATAATTTTTTGGGGGATCTATAAGGGTCTGCAGGTTTTATATACCAGCCGCCACTGCATTGGACCACAAGCAAGAAATGCACTTTTGAAACTGTTTAACTTGGCATGGAAAAATTGAAAGTACCAAAAGAATGGACTAATGCATTGATCATATAAGTACACAATAAAGGAAACAAAAGAGAATGCACGAAGTACAGAAGCATATCATTTCTATGTATAATAGCAAAAATGTACGAAACTATACCAGAGAGAAGGTGAGAATGGAAATTAACAATACACGACTAGAGGAGCAAAGCGGATACAAGAAAAATCTTCTGTACAGGACATAGAAGAACAGAACAGTAATACATATGCTTTATATATACGAAAAAAGCTTTTGATTTAATAAAAAGAGAACACCTTGGAGAGGAAAAATATAAATAAGGATCTTATCACAGCCAACAAAAGCTTGTATCAAACCACAATAAACCAAATTAGCACAAATGGCACAATAGAGTATCTGCTACTTTTACCACAATGGAAGGAGTGAGACAAGGAGGAAGTCTGAGTCCGCTACTGTTTAGAAACACAATAGACGAAATAATCAAAATATTTAAGAATAAATTTAAGAAATTCTATATGGGATGGACAAAGATGAAACCAGTTAATGTAGAAATGTGTATATTTACTCACGCTATAGTTATTATGACAGAATCTGAGGAAAAATTAAAATTCAACATACAAGTATTGAAAAGCAGCTGAAAAATTTGGTCTGCGCAACAATGTAAATAAAACACAGATCACGATATTGACAAATAACCAAGAACATTGCAATGAGAAGCAAACACACTGAAAAGTACAACTACTTCAGTAGTATTATCAATAAAAGGAACTATAACTAGTACGGCGAATTGAACAGCAGTCTGGCGAAAGCAGGGAGATTGTTCCAATCACTTAGCAGAGCCTTTTTAAACAACAAACAAATATAAAAAAAAACTAAATTAACAATATATAAAACGATATATATCACCACACTAACATATGGAGGCGAAAATTAAGTCTTGAATGAACGGCAAAAGAGTACAGTACAAGCAGCAGAGATACCTTCGCAAAGTACAAGGAATAAAAAGAATAGATAAGGTCAGGAATAACATAGTCAAAGACAACCTGTAAATCATATCACAAATAAAAGAGAAAAAAACTGAGATGGTTCGGCCATCTAAACTGAATGGACCAAGACGGACAAACCAAGAGAGTTTAGGAAGCTAGAGTAATGGGAAAGAACAAAAGGGGAGAGCCACGTAAGATATGGAATAAGGACATCACGGAAACAATTCATAGAGGCAAAACATGGCAGGAAACAGTTAACCTAGCCAACGACCGTAAATTATAGAGAAACTCGG
Organism: Cosmopolites sordidus; assembly: GCA_031761425.1. Classification (NCBI taxonomy): domain Eukaryota; kingdom Metazoa; phylum Arthropoda; class Insecta; order Coleoptera; family Curculionidae; genus Cosmopolites; species Cosmopolites sordidus. Next base: position 107,424 of record JARFXV010001715.1, on the reverse strand, counting down.
TTAAAACATGAAATGTTATCTCACCTCGACACCTTCGGGTTTTAAGAGGAACGTTTAAGTAAGTAAGTTTGTCAGAGATATGGACGAATATTATCAATAACGATGGAGATTATATTGTAAAATAAAATTGCATTAACTCTAAAATAATATAAAATGTTGTCCATTATCCAGAAACGAAATTATTTCAGGGTACACCTGTATTATACAGTGGCAACAGAGTTACACTACACAAACCTAACAACAGTTTCTATTCAGTTCCTAACAAGAATGTTAATCAAACACTCATTTGATGAGTCATTTCGAGAAGCTATCAAAGGCTAGATTAATGTTTATAGTGAAATCTATTTTAAAACGATTTAAAATTCCGCACGATCATCAGAAGCTTATCCGTAATTTAAATTCATTTAAACTAACAAGTGTCAAATACGAAATTATATACACCTGTGCCTATCTATCCAAAAAATTGACGAAACAATTATATTGAACACATGACCTTAAATATAATATACCAACTATAATTTATTTGTATTTAGTATTAGGAATAAGAAATGTATCTTTTCGCGAAAGTCGAAAGTGTATCTGCTATTGGTATTAAACATAAAAACATCTCAGATTTTAAAATCTACAGCAGTAGTGAGTATGAGTTATCAGAATAAAATAATTTCAAATTATATCAATATGAAAATGCAGTTTTTTCTGGTCTTCAGATTATTTAGACCATTGGGACATTACAGACAAAATGGTGAATGCGATCTAAATATGGAACGTTTCATAGTAGGCTAAACTAAAATGAACTGCAACTTAAAATAAAAGATTTATTGATCTAAGTTAATTCTTAATTGGTAAGATCGAAGGTTTCAAATGCTTGAATGTGGAAACTTGCTCCCTGACCGTGATAAACTTTCACTCTTTCTAAACTTTCGTCTCCGTTTAGATAAACTTTAACAATCGTAACATTTCGGTAAGCTTTTCGTCAGCGAAAACTATTACAGATAATTAAAGAGTAACAAATTTAGAGGATCAATCCAAATTGCTCTTGATATGTAGAGGATTGATTATAAAGGATGGAGCCAGTATCGTGCTACCATTTTGTTTTGGCGCCATTATTTTTGGGTGATATTTGTGACAGTTTAGGTTTGGTCATTGCATAGTACGGATGTGCAAATTTATTGTGGATAAATACATCTTAAAAAAACGCAGTGAAACTTGCAATTTACATTAAAAACAAACGTGAGCTTTCAGCGAAAACATTCTAATCATTCGGCGCCTCATAAAACGATAATTTATCGTTTATTCACGCAAATTCCAGTTGGGAATTGACCCTGCATCAGAGGTTGAAAAGCAGTGGAAAGCGCTGAAAATATTGCAAGCGTGGAGCAAAGTGTGGAGGAGTCTCCAGAAACGTCGATTCGAAAGCGTGGTGTACATTTGGGAATTTCTTAAAGCAGTTTATGCCGAATCTTGAGAAGTGACTTGTACCTGTTTTCCTATAACATTGAAACTATTCAAGACTTGTCCCCTATAGACAATAATAAGCGATTAGAATATTGTTATGCCATTATAAACCACTTGCATCAAATTGATAATTTTCACGCAAAATTGGTTTGATGACTCCTGATTATTTTTATGGGGGGATTATGATATTAGTATGGGATTATTATGGGATTATTATGGGATTATTTATATTCTTGAAGAAAAAGGTTTCCATAAATAAGCCTTAAATTGTACCGTAACTGAAGGACAGCTTCCACACTGAAATCGCTGTATTAACACCAGATATGTCAACAAAAATAATAGAAAAAAAGAGTACAAAGTTGCATTGCTGCTAATGGCTCACATTTGATTGATAAAAAGTTCAAAAATTTATTAGCCCAACATTTTAGACGAAACTAGCTAAACTCGGCCACGCTTCGCTGTGGTTCAGTCTGACATGAAATGAATAGGGACGTAAATAAAAGTATTCTAGCAAATATAGATTCGCCAAGGAAACATATCATTCAATTTAACGCAAAGCAGGGTAGCGTTGTTGTGTCTATGTTGTGGAATGAAAGGAAAGGAAGAAGAAAGATGTTTTTCACAGAAAATCGTTTTTTATTGTAAAGCTAGTAGATAGGACTACATTTTTTGTTTGTCCGTTTTCTGCATAAACATAAAGATCAGACGGTTTACCGACTCTGGAGCATGAGACATATAATTATACATGGGAGAAGCTTGCGTTTTCTAAATTCAAACCGTATACTCGTAAAGATTGCCCTTGCGCTTTATTGATTAAGGCGTATTGGAAATTTAAGTCATTTGACTCGAACGCCATGTCGGTCCGAATGAGTGGTATTCATGGTAGTACATATTTACCTTTAGGTCCAATTGGAATTGTAACTTGAATTAGATTCAATTCATCAATTTTTTAACTACTAATCGTGTACAATGCATAACTTTGACTGATTGATGTTTCGAAGTAATATAATTGGCACTCCAATTTTCAAATTCAGAATGTGTGACGGTAATCCAGGAACATAGAGTGAATTAAGAAATTCCGTTGGAAGATTCACTACTTTACTTTGGTTCATCACGGAGTCAATGAATTTATATCTGTTTCACCTGCGATTCTGTTTAGAATGATATTGTTCATATCATGTACGTCGACATTTTTAGCCGCTAGAATGGCTCTTCCGCTTATAAAACGCCTGTGATATGCCGAAATTACGCTCGGCGGGCGCTCGGGACCTGACAGGTTTCATTTTACATTTATAAAATACGCGCGTATTGAAATGCAACGTTATATCAAAATTTCAAGTCAATCGACAGACTACTTTTCGAGTTTTGCGAGCACAAACCTACGGAAGCTGATGAACACCTCAATGCTTTAACGTAAGTGTAAAGTGAAGAAACTGATACAAAATGGATACTGCACTTATCAAACAATTTCTGTATGTATATATATATATATATATATATATATATATATATATATATATATATATATATATATATCTATAGTGAAGTGAAGAAACTGATACAAAATGGATACTGCACTTATCAAACAATTTCTGTATATATATATATATATATATATATATATATATATATATATATATATATATATATATATATATATATGAAGCATGAAGATGTGCTAGGAACACAGTAATGCAATTTCCAGGTGTTAAAAGTAAAGCTAGGTCTTTGAAGGAATCAGGTGAAATATTGAGGTTTTTTTTCTGAGATGGTGTTATTGGTCGGATTGTAAAGTACACTAATGAATAAATAAAACGGATATAATCTCAATTCACATGAGAAAGATACTGTACTGAAACGGATGAGACAGAAATTGAAGCACTCTTAGGCCTCTTACTTTATGCTGGCATTAGAAGAAATAGTCGATTGAATACTAAAGATCTATTCAAAACTGATAGCTCGTCACCGGAGATATTGCGATTGACTATGAACTGAAACCGTTTTTACTTACTGTTGCGGTGTCTAAGGTTTGGCGATAAAGACACACACATTTCTCGCGTTTCCGTGGACAAACTGGCTCCTATTAGAGATTTGTTTGAAGAAATTGTAGCAGCATTGAAGAAGTACTACAGTTTGTTTCAATATGTCATAATCGACGAAAAGCTAGGAACCTTCAGAGGTCGTTGTAGCTTTAGACAATAGATTCTGTCGAAACCCAATAAGTATGGCATAAAATAAAAAAAAAAACATAAAAAGGGTTGGTTTGGCGCAGGTATACGAAGGTTAAAAAACAACTCTTTTTTCAGTGTACATATATATGATCAGTTTTACAGTACTATTGAACGATGATAAATGAGATCAGATCAGAATGTAAGAGGTAGTAGATTCTGGTCACTTAAGAAGTATAAAAGCGCGAACGACTTCTTGCTGTACGGAATCGACATGAAAATATTCGGTTAATGCGTAATTATATTATTGCAGCTATAGATGGACTGTTTTTAAAATTACTGTTAATCGATAGTTATTTATGATGGCGATGTTATTATTGGATTTTCCTCTTACAGTACATTGAAAGAAGTTTGCGGAGAATGGTACCTAAACTCAAACAAGTAGCCATCAGAGGATGTTCAGCAAGATAAGGTCAGATCACATACAAGTCGTCAAATAAGTGCAGTTTTTAGAAGAGTTTGCTATATCGACTGGCTGGCAGTATCATCAGATTTATTATCGACGTATGCGACTGCATTGGTCAAACTGTTAAGTGATTCCTCGACCGGCATCAACCGAAATAAACTTGAAGCTTGTGCTTAACGCACTTGTGATATCTTGTTACAAGAAGATATATATCGATACAAAATATACAACAAATATATGACCCTAATAAGTAAAAATATATTCAAGAAATATAAAAGATAACACAGAAAAAAAATTACCTTCTGGGCAACCTGGATCTTGACACCTATCAGCATTCGTAGTTTCGGGACAAATAAGGGCAGTGGCGCGGTCAGTGGCTTCGTACATTTCTTCTGGAGGAGCGTCGGCTTCGTTGTGTGGTGGACAAGATGAGCTTGACGATGGTCTGTAGGCTAACGACAGAGGAGTCGGGGACCCAGCCCTTTTGCTACCATCGCGTAGAACAGAGGCTCGATTTTCTTGAACCAAATCGTTAGGGGACCTGAAATGAAAAAAAAAAAATCTTAACACTAATGTTTTTATTGAATTGAACAATTAATTAACGCTTGTATTGAAATTTTAATTTATCATATACCAAGATAAGTAACTATAATGGATTTTTACACCTAAACTAAAGCAACTAAATAAAACGTTAGACAATGTTTTATATAAAATATGTCTTAGTACAAGTAATTAAAACATATCATATGATTCCATATCTTGGTATATTTCAAAACACTAGAATCATGTTTTCTTATACCAATAGATTTTATAATATAGAAAAAAAGTATTGGATTTGGGTCATTATAAAGAAACGATCACAATATAGCAACTAAACAATCACAGCTGTTTCTGGTTTCTGATATCATGCCATGACTAATGCCCATTTTTATTTTTGAACATGCATAATTGCTTTTTTTTAGATTTCAATGTTTAGTCTATCTAAGGATTGAAATTGATATGACTTTATTTAATTGTCCATATGTTCAACTTGCTTCTCATCTCTAGTATTCGTTATATTACCTATTTTATTAGTTAGTCGGCATGAAACAATAGAATCGTGATAATATCCTTTAAAATTATTGATTGATTTGTCCGTTACTTTGTGATAGTTCATTTTTTAATAAATGAATAAAACAATTTTTTACTTTGTTATCTATCACTTTTATAATTACTATAACTAATTGATCCTCTACATTATTTAAGATGTTTTCTTCACTGAAAATCTAGATCTAAATATAAGTTTTCCAGCTAATGTGATTTTTTTCTAAATCGCCATTACGTTCAATGTTTAAAATTAAATTATTTTTAACCAAATTCTTTTAAATAACATTTCTTAGCAAGTCATTTTATTTTTCCCAAAACCTTCCTATTGCATTCGTTATATTGTGTGCCACATATTGTGTGACACTCGAGATTAAAATATATTCACATGCTCTAATCAATTTATATTTGAAACAATAGATTACTTAAATAATATGGTTGCGCATTTCCTAAGTGATCAACAACAAAATAACACTTTTAATATATCAGCATGTATTGCAGATAAGAAACATTCTTCAATTAATCTCGCTCCACGTAGTAAATTGTGCAACAAATTACCGAGAACCCATAATCCCTGTTATTATATTATTATGTTATTAGACTTTAGGCTTTATCTTCAATTTAAAGTAAATAAAAAAATACAATGACTATAAAATTTTACATCAATCGGTACAAACCATCAATTTCTTAGGATTTATTGTGGCAGTATTTGCCATTTAAGGTGTAGTAACTCATATATTCTCTGAAAAGTTAAACTCCATCCTATGTCAAGAATAAACTTCTTAAGAATGTATTAATATTAATATCAGATATATTGTCAAATTAACAATGTCATTATCTGTGTTCATTATATATGATCGAAATTTTTAATATAGTTTTTTTCACTTATTTTTTTCTCTAAAACATAACGCTTTTCGCTACACTGTAGTTTCTTGGGATGGTTAACGAATTTTGATTTTTTTATTCTTTGTCAACCATCCCAAGAAGCTACAGTGTAGCGAAACGCGTTATGTTTTAAAGAAAAATATAAGTGGGAGTTAGACAACTTTGTTTTATTTATACAATTTAGTATGAATTTCCATCAAGAAAATGCCTCAACCTTCCTTAGTTGTTAGGTAGGGTAAACATTTCATTATACTACGATAATCAAAAAGTAAGGTGACTTTTGCAATAAAAAAGTATTAATTTATTCTTTTTGAAAAGTATTTATTTATTCATCCAAAATTATTTCCTCTCCTTCAAATGAATCCCCTCTCATTGTAATTATTTGATTCCAACATTTTTTCCTGTCTTCGAAACAGGTTTTTACTCCCTTGAATGGCTAGTGTGGACTCAAAAGAGCGTCTACGCAGTGATGTCTTCAAAGAACAGGAAAGAACAGGAAAAAGCCACACGGTGTTATCTTGTGAATATGATGCTTTTAGAATGGCATTTGTGGAAAAATTGATGAATCATAGCTGTGTGCGATGGTGCGCAATCGTGATACAAAAAACCATGAATTGTTTTGCCACCAATTTCGACTTTTTCTGGCGTATAGCAGAGTGTAGCTCTACCGTGGCTTTATTGATTAAACTTCTCAGTGAGATCCGTTTTTATGCCCCTCGAATTAACAACAGCCGAATGCAGGATACTTTCTCCATACCTACCCCTAGCACCAACTTGGCCTCTAACGCATCGCTCTTTTGTGCATGCCGAGACCATTAGAGATATGTCATTAGCGGGAACGCTTCTGTGTCCTTGACGGATACTTTTTTTTCGGTTCCCACTTACTAAATATAAATCAGTTTTTGAGACGGTGCTGAAAGCTCGTGCGTGGTTTGGAAATAATTTTCGTAGTAATCATAAAATTAATATTAGACAATAAATCATCATTCATTAATTCAATCATTCATTCATTCATTCATTCATTCATTCATTCATTCATTCATTCATTCATTCATTCATTCATTCATTCATTCATTCATTCCTTCGTTCATTCATTCATTCATTCATTCATTCATTCATTCATTCATTCATTCATTCATTCATTCATTCATTCATTCATTCATTCATTCATTCATTCATTCATTCATTCATTCATTCATTCATTCATTCATTCATTCATGCATTCATTCATTCATTCATATCCGTTGGAAGTGAATTAAGAGCGTTTGACTCGCTCTTTCTAGTCGTCTTCCATCAAACTCATGGCAAGATTTTTTTAAAAATATATATCGTTTATGTTCATATTCATGCATCATCCATCGCATTGATCAAGATGACAAAAAAGTGCCACAGACCACCTCCGGCAGTAAAATAGGCTAAGTATATTTGATCTATCCTCTTTTAGTATGATTGTAATCTACATTCATAGCATATTTAAAACAAATACACTTAAATTAATAAAACACTGTAAAATGAAAATATGAAAATGATATTGATATCAATTGCCCATATCATGATTGGAGAATACTTCAGCGGGTGTGATCAGAATACTATCGCTACGTGTTATGAATACAGAAAACTAAAATCTGCGGTGTAACTGCAGTTGGCACGCCCACAGAATGGTTGTCGTTTGACCTGTTGGAAAAAAACTCTTTGTGAGCAAATTCACGATAATCGATGAAAAGAGTTAGCATGACTGTGATTTTTGATCGGTTTCGACGTGGTTTTTTTTCTTGCTCAATAGATTCTTCTCGATAAATTTAAACTTTCGTCAGATTTTTATCATACTAATTTGAAAACATATGATTGTATGGATACGTAAAGCCCGTGAATGTTTGAAATAAATCACCCTATTTTTTGATCATAGTAGTAAATTACTAAATAAAAGAAATTTAGAAATACCACTTCATGCTTATCGTACCAGGATGATTGATAAAAATTCCTATTAAAATAATAAAGTAACTACATAACACGCTGCATTATCACATCCATATATTATTGTATCATGTGACATATATGTTCATGTTTTTACACTTGATTGACATTGTTTTTTGGAACCAACTTTACGCCGGCAGATATACTCCTATACTTAATGATAATAACTAAAACATTTGGTATTTGTTTCACAATATATTCAAAATATTCTCTGACATGTTTCGGACTCACGACCATTCTCAAAGATAGTTATATACAAAATAGTTTATAGTTTATATATAACTATATAATAAAACAGTTTTTAAAACACAAAGCACCATCAAGCGTCTCCCAAGACCGGTTTCTGGCCTTAAGATGTCATCAGTTGGGCTCAAGGGGGACACCTGAAGAGCGGATGAAGGAAAGACTAAAGAACTAAAGGACAAAATAAGAGTGAATTGGACAGAGAACTATCCAAGTTTCTTTCATAAACGCATTCGTCGGTCGGTCAAAAGGGCAAAATAATCGAGAATATATATATCTTCAAATACATAAGGCATGTTCGTATTATTATCAATATGCTTAATAAAAAACTAACTATTTTCAATGGTCAGTTCTTTGATTGGTAAAGATGCATACATACATTTTAAAAATTAATAGCAATTTAAAATACCTTTTAACATACCTTGGATGTTTCATTTCGTATTGAGAATTGGTAGAGGATAATCTATCATACGGCCTGTAGTGATGATGCATATAAGGGGACATTTTCGGAGAATAACTTGGGGACGGGCTTGACTGTTGGTGGTTCGATTGATTGTTTTCAGGATCTTCTTTCAATATCTGCAATAATAAGAAATATATTAATGAGTATGCCTCTTATTTATGAAAATATGATATAACTATACAACCGATTTTTGGTCTGTCCTTAATAAATAGTTGAAACCAATCTTAAAGGTATCACATTTTCATCACATATATTTATGACGAATGCACATATTATCTAAAAAGACACTGCACAACTAAAATTTCTTGTAATAAAATCACAAAAAATCTTCATAAATATGTTACTTTATTAACTCTCAAGAGAAGCACTACAACGGTTCCCGATACAGGAGCACAGGAGGACATCGTATTTCTTTGATTATTAATATATTTTAATTAAATTATCTAATTTAATATATATGTTTTTTTTTTAATTTAAACCTCAATTAGTATAGAAAAAGGCTATATCTATAGAATATCCCAAAAAATAATAGTATTCCTACCATCACAAAAATCAGTAAAAATAAAGAAATGAATAGATAAAAACTTTCTTCCAACGGCATTTAAAAGGGGACTTTTTAAAAATGTACTTTCAGATACTTATTACATAATTCAGCTTTATTTTAAAAAATATATTTATTTAGTTAGGTAAAGTTCACTGGTATGATGCTCTTCAAAAACCGAATTTTCAATAAAAATACTATAGAAATTTTTCCCTCACTCAAAGTCATCCCCTCAATGTGACCATTTATAAGGGTAAAACAATTTTAATTCACCCCTGGGTATTCCTTATCCAGTGCTTCTCCTGAAGGTTAGTAATAAGGTCATTCTACAGCAACATAATGTGAAATGATCATTAAACATTTCAAAATACGTTTCAACTCCCATCCATTAAGCATTAAGGCCATGATGGCTCACATATGACCAACACTCCATTGTCTATCCACTGGAGGATGAAGGCCCATTCAACATGTGAAGGCCCATTCAACCATGAAGGCGTTCAACTTGTGCAGTCCTGAGCTTTCTTCTGCCATTCGGGTGTAATATACTTGATAATATCATCAGTCCATCGTGTTTTCGGTATTCGTGGATGTTTATAGTCAAGCCGTATCCACTTCAGGATTGCTTTGGTCCATATGTCATCACATCGAATCGCTACATGACCTGTCCACCTCCAATAATGTCACACACCCTCGTTTGTACTCTGATCCATGTGTAAGTCTTTCTATCCCGCCTCCTAATGCCAAGCATACTCCTTCCATTCCACTATGTGCTACCCGAAGTTTTTGCCTTGATTGTGATGTGAATGTTCAGGTTCACTTCCGTGTATGATAATAGGCAGATCAGGCTGCCAAATGACTGCAAGCCACTTTTAATAAGCCGTTCCATCTCCTGGGCGATACCACCCTCCGGTAAAATTATTTATTATGTTATATATATCACATGAATTTATTTATTATGTTTTATATATTATATGAAAATAAATTACAAAAATTATCTACTTCATCATTCATACTAATGTTAATAAAGATGCAGCTTTAACTAACGTTTAAAAATTGTAGAACAGTGCGTATTTTCTATTGTACCATTGACAAAATTAAATTTTCAGTAGCGGTTATCAGAGAGTGTTAAGCTGACTTTTGAGGTCATTTATAATACTTAAAAAATATCAAATATATGCATTTAAAAGGCAAGGTTCTTTCTTATCAGTATTTAGATATATTAATTATATCTATATTTTTACTTTTTTAAGAAATAAATGAAAATGCAAATTTTGTGTTAAGTATATATCACTCATTAAATTTTGCGTCATTATATATAACTTTTGACACTTAAAACTTTGTTGAAAAAAATAATGTTCAATGAATTTACTTGCCATGTGATTGATACACGTTTTGCAAGTAGGCCAAAATAGAAAATCATTTTTAAGGAATTATCAAGCACATAACCACGAAATGTGTTTATCAAAAAAAAAAAAGATAAAAATTAAGGTACGAAATAAATAAAATTTATTATTATTCTCAAATTTATAAATAACAGTAACTTTAATTTGGCATTATACACATTTTCCCATTATACCACCCAAATCAACCAGTGAATTATTTGAATATCTAAGTGAACTTTAAATTGATATGCCTCGCAAATTGTTAGGGAAATTCCTGACATGCGTTAGAAATTCACGTCATTTGTTTATGCCAATCGATTTTGAAATAAGACTTAGCATCATGTGACTTTTTACAATTTCTTAGGTTTAAAATTATCGCTTTTGTAATAGCGCATTAAATTGTCAGAACTAATAAAAGATAAATTAGAACTAAACATTCTGCAGACCAAAAACTACAAACGGTGTTTTGACATGTCATTTTTCAAAACATGACAAATGTGTTGTTGAAAAATTGGAAACTATTCCACATTAAAGGAGAAAAATAAGCTTGCATAATATTTATCAAGGAGTGAATACTTTATTAGTTCAATTCGGAGAAATTTTGATTTGGTTGTTTGTGTTTGAAAACTGTGGTGACAGTAAAGAATGAGGTAGTACCAATTATTCGTTCTGAACATTCTGTTGTTACAAAAAGTTACTTGAAATATAAAATGTTGTTCTTAGAACTAAGTTCGGTAACTTAACAACAAAGTAACAGTTACTTATAGTTTATAAAGGGTTTTACAATAAGAGCTTTTTAGTTTAAGTTAAGTTTTTTTTGTAGGGTTTTCGGAAGTCTCAGGTGCTGTATCAATAAAATAGCGGCACATTTATGCAAAACCGTTATTGAAAATTTCGCCAGAAAAGTACGCGTGTGCCACCAAAGCCGTGGCGGCCATTTACTGAATGTGTTGTTCCATACATAATTTCCAAATGTCTAAATTATAAATCAATACATATTTAAATAGTTTGTTACAGAAAACCATATTTATTTAAAATTCACATCTTCCGCTCTTATTGTAACGCCCTTTAGTTCAACTTCTTATAAAGAGACCTCTTCATGGAAATTTTTTAATCAATTGCAGATATAATCATCTTAGAATTTATTTATTATAAATACTTATGGTTACAGTAATTTAGTTTTGTATATATATATATATATATATATATATATATATATATATATATATATATATATATATATATATATATATATATATATATATGTTCGTAATGTTTCGTTGATGAAAGAATAAATTAAACTGTTAGTCCGAGAGTATATCCGATCATTTATGTTGGGAACGTGCAGAAGTTTCGCCAAGGATCACTTCATTCTCAATGCGTCAAAGGCCAATGGCCAAAATATTGGTTGGTGAACACATTTATACCTCTACACAAAAAAGAGTGTAAAGAGAAATGCGAAAATTACCGCCTTATCGCTCTCATTCCACATGCAAGCAAAATGCTCCTTTCTATTATCATAAAATACTACTTATCACAGCAGATTTCCCCAGAACAAGCAAAATTCGTTCCAGGGAGAGCCACACGTAAACAGATATTCTACATTCAACAAATACTACCAGAGAATAAATTATGGCAAATTTTGCAGGAAATGAGAGTATCAGATCACCTGATTGTCTGAATTTGTCATCTATACGGAAAAAAAAGCAGTGGTCAAAACTGAAGATCGAATTATCGTCAATTTCTTCTTCAACATTTTTGGTTAATATATAATTCGACGAGTTTTGAAGCATTGGACGGGTGGTGTCAGTATAGGCGGCATTAAAATAGCTAACTGAAGATACCGATGATACTACACTTCTTGCGAGATTGGTCGAGGAACAACCCTTAATTATCAAAAAAAATATGGATGGATGAAATAGGTCTTTACTAAAAATAAAGAGGAGAAAATGGTAATGATTATCAACTGGTTGTCAAAACAACATACCTAGCATCAATTGGAGAGGGCAATTTAAGGTAGTAAGTCATATATTTTGGAGTTTTAATATCGAATGAAGACAGTAAAGCCGGCTCATTGGCCTACATGGTCGGGCCAATGTTTGATGAGATTATCAGATCACGTGATTGTCTTAATTTGCCATCTATATGAAAAAAATAAAGCAGTGGTCAGAACTGAAGATTGAATAATCGCCAATTCTATTCAACATTTTTGGTGAATATATATCCGACGAGTTTTCGAGGATTGAACGGGTGGTATCAGTATTGATGACATTAAAATAACTAACTTAAGATACCGATGATACTACACTTCTTGCGAGGTTGGTCGAGGAACTGTCTTAATTATCAAAAAACAAAGGATGAAAGTGGTCTTTACTAAAGATAGGGCAATTTAAGGTAGTATATCAGTTCGTTCGTCTTCGTCAGTTCGTATATCTTGAAGTTTTAATATCGAATGAAGGCCGCAAAGCCGGCGGTATTTATTGGCTCATATGACCGGGCCAATGTTTGATCCAACTTAGCTGTTTTTTCACACATAACAAGTGGGCATTCACCCATTGGCTATACACTTGCCACATCATCAGTTCACAAGAAACTGAGCCAATGTCAACATAACTGATAAAACAAAGTAGAAAATGTCTCGATGAGTTTAAAAGATAGCACATCGTTTGGCTAATGTGTGGATAACGGCTTGGCATATATACCAGCCTGCACTAGTTTCTTTAATGCGAGACATAAACCCGACAACCCATAGGCAAGTAGCCAACCGAAACGCCAACCTCGGCCCGCGCATTCACAAGTGCCAACTTTACCATCCACACATTGTCCAAGTGACGCTTGTCATATCGTATGACCCATGTGTAGTGCCGGCTTAACACTTACTGAATACATTTAGTACTTTTTGGAAGGTAAAAAAAATGGAATATCGTTGGACAATGTGTGTCGAGCCAAAAGGGGACTAAAAATAAATCGAATTTCAATCAAAAAATAAACCATTCATTAAGAAAGGATCCGACTTTTCAGTCTGCCGTGGTAATATTCATTGTCGTGACTGTTTTTGCTTACTAATTTATTTAGCTTTAGGTACGTTTTGTGCCATTTCTAATGGCTTCGCCTTCACCATCTTGTCATATATTACCTTAGGCTTTATTATGATTTTCATAGTCATTTTCATCTATCTGTTTTCGTTCATTTTCACGATACGTTTAAACCAATTTAACTCATTCTGTTCAATTACTCGTATTAATGAGCTCTTTATTTGTTTCTTTGTGATTTCAACACGTTTTGTTAGATTTTTCGCTTCCAGTGTTACTTTAATTCGATATATTTAAATATAGAGCTAGAAAGGAAACTTTTCCTTTCTAGCTCTCTGGGCTTTGTCTGCTGAACTAAGCTTACTCTATTCAGTGTAAGATACAGTTTAATAGCAGATGTTATTATTTCCTCAGTATTCATTTGCTGCTGGAAGCTACCTTTGAAATCACAATACCCTAAATATTAAATTTTTTTTAAGCTCTAATTTTTGGTTGTGTAATTGCACGATTGCATTACATAATACTTAATTTTTATATATTTATGTTTATATTTTATTTTCGCAATAACTGGATCCAAATACCCAGGTTAAAGCATGTATTATTTTTAAATTCTGCCAGTATCACCAAATCTGCGTGGATTAACTACTCAGAGGATAATTATTCATATCTATTTTAGATACAATTTAAAAGAAAAATAGTGAAATATTAGAATGAACCTTAACTAAATAATACAACAACTTTTTAAAGTTTCTTGACAAAATGTTATTTATGCCATATCATGCCCCTATTATAGTTTGTTTTCTTCAAAATATTTGTATAGAATAACGTTTTGCTAATTATTATTTACTTAATTTTATTAACTTATATTATTATTAATAGATACATTTTCCGTATATCCATACGTGTACTTTTATGCTATTTGCATCGACATGCTATTGTTTAGATTCAATGGAGGACATAATCAGGCGCCTAAAAACAAGACTGGAATAGAAATTATGATTTAACTTTTTGTTAAGTATTCTAGTGGGTATACACATGTATAATATATAGGATTTGCTATAGTTGCATTTGCCAAATATAAAACATTTACGGATAATTTTGTAAAAGACTTTTTTTAAACAAAATTCATAGAAAATGAACGAAATAGTAGATTACATATAAATATATTTTATTAGTTACATCGTATTTTGAATTCAATTAGCTTTAAAAAACTAATTATGTCGGTTAGTTTTTTTGTTGTATTAATATATATATATATATATATATATATATATATATATATATATATATATATATATATATATATATATATATATATATGTAGTGTTAGATTTTCTTGGACTGCATCCAATAAGACAGCAGTAGCTGAGTATCATCACACACCCAACCGTTGGGTTCCACAATCTCATGTGGAACACACAACAACCTGCGTCTCCGCCTAAATGAACACTTTTGTTGGTTGATTGACCGAGAAGGAACCCCACATATCCCTTCAACCGGATGACATATGTTTCGTCTCTCGAGGTTCAGACTCTACAGGGGGTCGACATATACCATACCATCAAGAATAGGGAGACCCCATTCACAGCCAACAACACATGTTTTCGTCAACCTCCCGTCGGATGGCGTATATATGTAGTGTTAGATTTTCCCACTCAGCTACTGCTGTCTCATTGGACGCAGTCCAAGAAAATCTTTGACGGCCAGCAACTTTAAACTAACTTAAAGCATGTGTACAATTCGCAATTTTGACACAACTGAATAATACTAGCATGGCGTACAAACATAACAAAATTAATCCTATTAAATATATTTTTCATAGTGTTTCTTTTTTTTTCTCTTTAATATATTAAGTGGCATTATAACCTCCTGAAGGGTTGAGGATGTATTTTTTGACCACATAGTTGAGCATAGTTACCAATATCAATCACGTGACCATAACAGAATGTGATATTTATCACTTTTAGCAAACTTTTTTTCGCATACATGTTCTGGTAAAGCATCGCATATATTTTTGTGGGTTCCGCTTGGCCTTTTTTTGGAATAATACATATACATATGACCATGATACACGTTATATCAATTCTATTTTTTTCAATTATACCAAACTAATGTTAAACAAATATTCTCGTAGAAAGGTCATGTGAAGCGTAGTTTGTTAGATGCATAAATGAGTTGCGCAATAGCACCGGAAAAAACTTCAAAGGAAACCGATAAACATTGACAAGATCCCCAAAATTGGTGCGTCATTATGTAATACCAGGAGAAAAGACCAGATATTTAAATTTCATGTAACCTTATTTACACCAAAATTTAAATATGTCATTGAAATTATTGGAATAACAATTATATTTGTAATATATGAAGGACCTTTGATATTTCTAACTGTGTAGCATTCCAAAATGTATCATAAATAAGACGCGGCATCATTAAAAATAAGTTATGAAGATAGACTTACTGATATATCAATAAATGCTAAAATATATGATATAGTTATTGAGATGTAAACACCCAGTATATTTCAAAATATTAAAATATAGTTTTTTGAAGGTTTATCAATTATCAACAATTTTTGGTTTAATTTTTTATAATCTGATAATCGAATGTTATTAATTTAGTTTCAAACATATATTGCTTGGAGCGTTTGTTGTGTTCAGTTCGATAATTTACTATGCTCAAGGTAATTTTACTCAGTCTACTGGGCTTGAGAGTCCAATAATGGAAGAACTCCTTTCCTAAAGCTCCTACGAAGCCCAATATGAATGTCAATATAGTACTAGGATGGGATAAACTTAAAAGAAATTTACTATTAAATACCAAATCACTTGTTTTTAATTGCCTGACGCGCGTAAATGGGATCCAGTCTGGATCATGTCCTAATGATGCTAACGTGGTTAGCTAAACGCGCGTCGAAATAATCATCTACGTTTCAGCACTGATTTTACTGCCAAATCGTATACTTTCATTTTTGGAGAACATATTCAAATGTTTTGGGAATCTATTTTTTCTTGTATGATTTCTGTTTCTGATTGCTGCTGGTATTTTTTTTTATTTCCTTTGCAAAATCGTTTATTATTCTGAATATTTAGTAAATTTATTGTTAATCAGCGTACATCGTCTAAGTAGTCTGTATCCTCTAGCACCTTCATCAAATTTGAAACGAATTCCTCTTTGTTGTATCATAAATTATCTATAATATCGTCTCACAATCAGAAAAAGTAATGGCCAAAGTATACAGGCTTGTTTGAATCCACCTTGTCCTCAACTATAAGAATTCTCGATTATGGAATATTTGGCATTGATATTCTATGTATTCTCTTTTGATTAGTCTAATCATATTTTGCGGAAGGTCTTGTAATTCAAATGAGCAACTTTCGACCTTTTTTAAAAACTGATCGAATACATAAAATTCCATTCCAAAGCGAAGTACTAAAGTAGTATTTTTCGTTAATATGTTAGTCATTTAGTATGAATTTTATTTTTGTTTTCAATGTTACTGTTGGTAGTTTACGTCTCACAACAATCATTTTTCGGATTGTTTTTATTTGACTTCTGCCCATCTTTGAATCGGCTAATCAAGTCATGCACAAACCTTAGCATATATTAGACCATCAGACCCATACAGTAACAGCCATCCATTTTACGGCACACAAGTGATTGAAAATACTGAATTCAACCAGTTATCTCTCTGTGAATGATCAGTAACACATGTAGATTAAAAATTCGATTTGTTTCTACACCACCTGCATTCTGAAACGAACACGTTTGAGGAAGATTGAACATATCAGATGCCTGTCAGATCTCTTAAAATTATTTATTTTATGTGAAATAGCATTCAATGTTTAAAAACAATTTCAGAAAAATGCCCGCCGTGGCCACTTCAGATAAAGCGCATTCTGTCAATCCAATCTATGACCACTTTTTCAAACAAAGGGAGTCTTATGGGTCATAGATTATGGGTCATTATAGTCATAGATTTAACATAACGCTAAAGAAAATAACCGAAAGGCGGTAAAACACATGACCTTGGTGGCCAATTAACAGGTCTGTTTCTCGAAATAACTTTGTCATCGAATTGTTCCCTCAATAAACCGATTGTTGCGTTGACTGTAAGACACGTGGAGCCGTCCTGTTAGAACCACATCTCCAGCAAATCAAATTTCCCACGTATTAGAATAGCAAAGCCCAACTTCCTGCGAACGGCGACGAATTGATAAATTTGGATTTTGATCAACACTGACAGCAACAGCGACGATATTCTGTTCGTAACGCATAGTTTTTTGCCTAGTTTTTCTTTTAATATCGAGCAGCGTGAAATGCGTTGGAAATTTGTCGATAATTCGGCGATTACTTTGCTCAGGTGGGCGATTATATGCTCTATAAAATTCACGTGCTATATGAGTTTCGTGCACAACACTCTGATTTAGATAATAAATTTCGACAATTTCCAAGCGTTCCTCTGATGTTAAACGTTGCATGACGATCTGCCAGTCTACACTAAATAATGTTGACACTAGAGGCGCGTAAAAAAGTTCGTTAGGCAGCGACTCCTATCGGAAGTTCGGACACATTAAAAATTCACCCCTTATATATTACACTATATTTAAAATAACTTAACATAAGAATAATAATCATAAAATACAATAACAATATTTCATATATTTTAGTTTTAGAATTAAACTATATTTTGGATAGAGCATCAACCATAGGGTTATTTAGCCACCAAATCTACTGTTTAATGTGGGCTCCGAACCATGGTCATCATTTGCCGATTAACCACACTCAGTATCTCATTAAGCTATCAAGTCTTGGTTTATGACTTAATTTTTCAGAAACCTACAAACTGGCGAATAATTAATGTAGAATATCTCTCAGAAGCCAATCGGCAGTAATCAACCTGTTTACTGGCATGACTGAGGAGCGATTCCTTATCAAATTTTCTAATCTTACTTATAAAAATGAAATACATAAACCTGTTTTTACCTCGAAAAGCTACCCATTTAACTACTAATCGCAACAAGTGACGTTGCTTTTCAACGCTGAGTTGCCGAACTACAGATGATTCCCTCTTTTCGCTTCGCAAAAAATTGGAATCGTAACGCGAAACACGAATTTAATATTGGTACAACAAATACAATTATTTTTTCAGTCAAAATTTGGTACAAAAAGATACAAAAAGATATTTAAGCGAATGTTTAACGTAGAGAAAGTATAAAAGTATTTTATTGCGTACAATATGAATTTATATTAAACGATTATTAAATGACCATTTTAAGATGTTTAAGACAATATATGTATAAGGATAAACATTTGGATATGGAAATCCTTGTGTTCTTAATTATTCAATAAAAATAATATAGGCACAAGGGTGATTTGAACATTTCTCGGCCTGACAAAAAAAAATACACGAGTTTTGAGAATATTCCTATTTTATTTTCCAACGTAATCATTTTGTAATTTAATACATTTAGACCAACGATGTTGCAACTTTTACTTACTACAACTTTAACTTAATACTCTTAGTATAAGTAAAATAAAATGTGTAAAATAAGCGTTTGACCCAGTTTTGACATCATTTCCTATAATCTTCTTCCAGCGAGCCATTTTTTCATATTTGGAACCAAATCGGCCATTCGAGATATGAGCAGTCGCAAATTGCACCCTTTAGTTCGTGTAGTAATAAAAAGTACTACACCCCGGTGATTGACTTAACTTTTTTCAGGTTGTCTATGAGCAGCACATAATGAGAATTCCAGAAAACCGTAACCATGACTTTTCCTGTACACGCAAACATATTCGTTTTCTTTGTGTCTAGTGTTTCGTATAGTGTTATAGAATATCGAAGCAACTCATAATCATATTTAAATAAGTCGGAACACTCTTGAGCATGCCTGAATGCGCCTTTTCTAGACTTTTGACAAACGTAGCACCCATCACTGTCCAAACTTGTTTGCTTTATTTAGTCGCCACAAACATGTATCCAAACGCACACGTTTGAAACTTGCAGCGCGCAATCTAACGAATTATACTTGACAAAAATCATATTAATTTGGTCACACTTGTGCCATCTAAGGTCGAGAACTTTGTTCTCGAAAAACAGTTCGAATCGAAATTCCAATCGTATTTATCCTCCTATTTTACCATATTACTTAAAAAATCACTATTGACGTAAAATATAAAAAATTGGCACTGTAGAATAATATATGACACGAAAATTAAAATCTGAATTGATTTACAAATTGTGGTTAAACAATATTCAAGAAAACCAATCTAATTAAAATAATTATTTTGTTCAATTCCGTTTATTATTACCCAATGGAAAAATCATGTTCTATGTCTTTGACATTAATTAATTAATTAAGTATTGATTTGCTGATTATGGAAACATAACTATATACGATGCATGCATAGATTCATTTACATAACAAACATATTTAGTTCCTGACTAAGAATTTCTTATTCAGACAATAAAGCACCGGTGACTTTTATTGCTTTGCGTAACTGATATTGCTATTTATTTTTTGTTAGAGTGCTGACTTTAGTTTAAAATGGGGTCATATTTATGCATACGTAAAAATGTTTGAGAAAATTGTGCGTTCTTTAATTCGGAGAAAGTGTAAAAAATATTATGCATATTTTGCAAAATGATGGCCATTTTAAGAGGCAATGTATGAATCAGAGGAGAAATCCGTTATTGTTTATAAAAACCCGGTCAAACTAAACTAAAAGATGTTTGTCTGTTTAAAGCCATTTTTATTCATAGAAAACAATATATATATATATATATATATATATATATATATATATATATATATATATATATATATATATATATATATATATATATATATATATATATATTCAACTATTTAATAGGCTTCCACTTATCTTTTTGAATGAAATGGCATCTCCAATTGGCAAATGAATTGGCATCTCCAATTAACTTAATTTTGATAAGGAAAGCATACATAGCAGCATATATATATTCTATCTCGTCCTATGCCATTTGCAACTTGAGCAATGTTTTCAGTTAATGTTTGAATTTACACGGATTCTTTATCATTACCGACAATTAGATCAGGCCAAAGTTTTTTCCGGCATGATTTCGAGGAGAGGAGACCTCCTAGAGCTTAGAGGCCTGAATTATTCCTTGGCCCATAAGTTGGAGTAAGGCCGTCGTGTTAGGAGGCAAGAATGTCACCTTTATAGTTGGGTGCATAGCTTCAAGCTCACGAGAGTGCCATGGAGCATTGTCCAAAACTAAAACTACCTTGAAATCTAAATTATTTTTCTTTAAATAAGTTTCAACTTTAGGAACAAAACAATTCCGGAACCAGACACAAAAAAAAACTTGTAACCCACGTCTTCTTGTTTGAACGCAATAACACTGCACAAGTGTGTGCACAAGCTGCACACTGCTAAAATTAAGCACAAGGATTTAGCCATCTATAAAGCATAAGTGGCTTAATTACACACTCTCCTGACGCATTAGAACAGAGCAGCAGTGTATCTAGCTTTTACTGCATTAAGCATTAAAAAATGTTTGTTTGCATTAAATACTTGTCCAGGTTTGAATCCACCATCAGCAATTAATTTCGAAAATTTTTCTGGATATGTTGCTGCTGCTGAAGTATCTGCAGATGCAGCTTCCCCAACAATTTTGATATTATGCAGTTATTGTCGAACCTTAAACTTATTGAACCAACCTTCCAATGCTTGAAATCCTCCATCGGTATGTTCATCACCAAGTTCTTTAAAATGTGCGTAAAGATGCTTTAACTTTCTCACGGATTATAGCACAGCTTAGAGGCACTCTCTTCTGGCTACAGTCTTCAATCCATAACGTTAATGCAGCTTTCATTTTTTCAATTACTGGATCACGAACAATTTTTGGTGATAGTGATGTTGAAACTGTAGAATTCCTTATTTTGTTTTGTGATTTTGTGATGGATCGTACAGTTGATTCATTGACATTAAAAAACGTGATATGGATGGTATAGACTAGCCAAGATGGATGGTATAAACGGTCAAGCTATTTTTACCATAAGCGGCAACACGATTTTTTTTCCGTGTAGAGACTAATTATCTTCTATTTTTATTCGACATTATAAATGGCGAACAAAGCAGAACAGACACGTCCTATTCACACGAAATTATTGTGACGAATGACAAGTTGAAGCAATAAAACAAAAGATTCGGCAGCGATAGTGCGAAGGAGGCATTTATCAAAAGCCATAGAGTTACGCGTAACACGGTAGAGGCGATATATTTGTCAAAAAACTTTCGGCCAAGCGGAAATAAGACTTGTTTATTTATAGCTAATTTGATACTTGTTTGTTCGTAGTGTTTCGCGGATGGAAAAATACGCTAGACTATTAGTCTCGGAGTATATCCGATCGTTTGTGACCCGTTTGTTGGGAACGTGCAGACGTTTCGCCAAGGTCACACTTGGCATTCTCTTTTTTCAGTCTTCAGACAAGCATTGAGAATGCCAAGTGTGACCTTGGCGAAACATCAGCACGTTCCCAACAAACGGGACACAAACGATCGGATGTACTCCCGGACTAATGGTCTAGCATATATATATATATATATATATATATATATATATATATATATATATATATATATTTCCCACAGGCAGTTTTCCCGCTCATAAATGAACTAACCATAATGGTAGAAGATTGGTTGAACTATTTTCGCAGTTTAATCTAAAAATAATGTCAACCCATTTTAAGAAGAAAATAACAAAACAAAAGACCTGGAGATGCCCAAACACGTACATGGGTGAATTTCAAATTGACCATGTTGCCATTTCGTACCCCAATTATAAGGAGATTTTGAATGTTCAAGTCAGGAAAGGAGCAAATATAGACACGGATCTAGATTCGACTAGATCTCGGACTAGAATCAAACTTAGCTTAAAACCTCGAAAACTTATTCAAAAGGGGCTGCTAATACCAAAGTTTGACCCAACGAAAATAAAACCAGCCCTAACAGAAGAACTTGATAAACAACCTGCACAGAACTGGCAAGAATTAAAACAAAAAATCATTAAAACAGCCTTAAAGTTGGTCCCTTTACAAAAACGTAGAAAACATCCGTGGTGGGATGAAGTTTGCGAGCAAGCAGTATTAAGCCGAAGTAAAGCATTCAAAGATTGGAACAGTCAAAAAACAGCAATAAACTATAACATCTTTTTGGAAGTAAGAAAAGAAACATCGAAGCTAATTAGACAAACTAAAAGAAAATATGAAAATAATCAACTTAATGAAATAGAAAAAGATTTCAAAAAAAAATAACACCAGAAACTTTTACAAAACATTTAAAACTAAATTAACAGGCTATCAACCGCAGAGCCTATGCTTTCAAAAGGAAAACGGACAATTAGCTCTAAATAACCAAGACAATTGCAAGGAACTTGCGAAATATTTTGAACAAATACTAAACTGTCCTGAGCCCTTAAACAAATTACCAACACTAAACCCTAAACAAACAAACCCAGATTCATTACCACCGTATGAAGAGGAAATAATTAAGCAAATCAAGCGGCTTAAAAATAACAAAGCTTCTGGTGAAGATGGAATCACTGCTGAACTTTTGAAATCCGCTGGTCCAGGTACAATCAAGGAAATAACCAAAATTCTACAAGAAGTTTGGCGAACCGAACGGATTCTGGAAGACTGGAAAGATGCTCTAATCCATCCACTACATAAGAAAGGAGATAGAACGGATGTAAACAACTATAGAGGAATATCTCTTCTCCCAGTTTGTTACAAGATTCTATCTCAATGTCTACTAGACAGAGCACAGGGACAGTTAGAACCGAACATTGGTGAATATCAAGCAGGTTTTCGACCGGGCAGATCCTGTCCTGAACAGATCCTGAATCTAAAGTTGATTCTAAGACATCAAAAACTGTACAATAAAAATCTCGTCTGTACATTTGTGGATTTCAAAAAAGCATATGATTCTATTGACCGCGAATCTTTATTCCGAATCTTGAAAGAACAAGGACTAGATCTGAAAACGCTGGCAATTATTAAAGCAACGTTAACTAACACGAGGTCAAAAGTTAAATTCATGGGTGACATCTCAGAGCCCTTCGAAATAAAAACTGGTGTGAGACAAGGGGATGGACTCTCGCCACTCTTATTTAACTGTGTTCTAGAAAAAGTAATACAGGAGTGGCGTGAAAAAAAGTCGGCACTGAATATTGACCAGCCCATTAAACTGGGGAGAACCAACATCAAAATTGATTGTCTGGCATTTGTTGATGATCTAGCAATTTTAGCTCAAGATGTATTAACGGCACAGAAACAGATTGAAATCCAAAAAGAAACAGCAGAAAAGGTAGGACTCCAAATTTCCTTTGAAAAGACAGAATACATGACCTGCAACAGACTAAGAACACCATTTCTAAAAACAAAATATGGTAACATCAGACGAGTCTCTCAATTCAAATATTTGGGTGAAATAATCATGGAAAATG
The DNA here is from genome assembly GCA_031761425.1 of Cosmopolites sordidus. Taxonomy (NCBI): domain Eukaryota; kingdom Metazoa; phylum Arthropoda; class Insecta; order Coleoptera; family Curculionidae; genus Cosmopolites; species Cosmopolites sordidus. The sequence continues at coordinate 83,240 of JARFXV010001715.1, read as the reverse complement.
GGTTTGAAAAAGCGGCCAATAAAGGTAGATGTCAAAAAATGGAAACGGCATTGAGACTTACACAAAATATTTACAACAAAAAATGCCTATCTAAAAACACAAAACTGAGACATTACAACACGGTTATTAAGCCAGAATGTCTATATGCTGCAGAAACGCTCATTTTGAATAGAAAGAGGGACATCGAGGACATTGAAAAGAAGGAAAGAAAAATCCTAGGCCCCAAACAAATAAATAGCACAACATACCGACTTCGAGAAAACCAAGAAATCAAACAATACACAGATATACATAGCGATATGAGAAAAAGAAGACTTAAGTTTTACGGACACATCAAACGGATGAATCCGGGTAGGCTAACTAGACAAATAGTCGAATTTTATGAAAATAGGAGTAGAGCTAAAGTAGAAATAATTAAATGGATTGCTGCAATTAAAGAGGACCTAAGATCAGCAAATATTACACAAAGTGAAATTCAGGATAGAGGCTGTTTCAGACACAAGGTTAACGTTGGAAGGTTGGCCAGAGAGAAAAATTTAGGAAGACTGGAACAACTTGGTCTGACGAAAGGAAAAAAGCTCATAGCGAAAGAATGAAATTAGTATGGGCTCAAAGGAAGGCTAACAACAACAAACGCCTCTAATTGTACTTCGCGTTGTCCACCTGGGCCCATACGTGAATAATATATATATATATATATATATATATATATATATATATATATATATATATATATATATATATATATATATATATATATATATATAACCTCCAGATATGCATTGGAACAGTAAAAAAACGTAAACACTTTTGTTACACCCTAACATATTGCGCATTTGCACACTCAATTGTCGTAGTTAGCTGGTAGTTTAAAATATATTGAGTTGTTTTGGTATGAATCCTTTCCTTATCAAATTCAAGTTAATTCGAGAAGATATCAACCATTCAAAGAGATAGATGTAGATAAGCCTATTCCTTTAAACGATTTTATCAATTGTGGGATGACTTAATATAATTACTCCATTAAGACCCTTCAAAGCACATATCGAGTTTCGCAAATCGGTAATTCTGACACTATAGCGTATTATAGCTAGGTCTTACAAACGTTTAACACTGATGGAAGTGGTACAGTGTTATTCGCAGTTTTTACAAAAATATTATACCTTTGGCAGCAACGAACTTGTTTTTATTTATTTATTATTTTTATAAAAATATATAAATGCAATTACGTAATATACAAGGAGTTGATCTATTCAATATATTTACTAGTTGTGCAAATGCAAATTAACTATACATATTACAATGATGTTCATTTTGCATATTTTAACTGCTAAATGTGGTTAATTAGATACCACTCATAATCCATTTAAAAAACATAATTTCGAAAATATGTTATTGCACAATATTTGAATGCTCTATCGTCAATGTTTTCTAAAGGATTTTAACATATTGCAAAATGTTTGCAATCAATTAATACATAAATTAACATCTCTATAGAGAATATAGGAAATGTATACAAAAACAAATTTTTTTATTTTTTGGGGAACATTGTGTACATTTTCTTTATGTAGATGTATTTCATTTTCTGTTATAAAATGTTCTGACTGTATCGATGAAATAGAGGGAAAGTAGTAGGGCCTAACAACGGTAATTGTGTTTTTTTTTGGTATTTTATCCAGCATATTTATTCAAAGTTTAAAAAATGTTTACTGTCTTTGAGTCAGTAACTCTATTCCTCTTTACCATGATGAGCTTGTCGAAAATTATATTCGAAATGCCTCAAAGAACAAAAAGTACCCGACTTATGGAAACATGCAGAAGTGATTCTTTTAGATAAAAAAGGAGCACAGGAAAATATAAAGCACCATCGAATAAGCCCTTTATCAGTAATGTATAAAGTTTTCAGCAAGATAATATCTAAAAGAATATTAAGAAAACTGAATAACGCACAACCAAGAGAGCAAGCAGTATTCAGAAGTGGATTCAGTACAATGGATCACATTCAAGTTGTACAGCAGGCTATAGAAAGGTACAACGAATACATACATATCGACTACGAAAAGGCATTTTACTCAATTTCTAAGCAGCCCATAATCGAAGCATTGTTTTGCCAGAATATGATGATATATGCCAGAATGATATATGATGAAACCAGAATGACAATTCACCTTAATGATCTTGAAGTTAGAATTGATGTAGAGCGAGGTGTACGGCAGGGTGATGCTATATCGCCTTTTCTCGATCGACCTTAAAGAAGCATTCCGTATCTGGATTGGGAATAGGATAGTATAATGGTCAATGGTTCACACTTTCTTCAAACTCCTTTCAAAAAGGGAGCTGGCGAACCATTTGGCTTAAAAATTAAACCTGAAAAAGAGTCAGGTTATTTTCAATAACTCTGCTGAGTAAGAATTTTAGTTTTATGAAGGGATTTGGACCACTTTATATATTAAACTCGAAGAGATTTACCACTAAACACCTAATCACTTTTTTGAACTTCTCGATGCACGTTTCGCAAACCATGTTAGCATCGTCAGGAGATGATTTACCTAGATTAATGACTAGATGTTTTATCTAGATTAAATCATCTCCTGATGATGCTAACATGGTTAGCGAAACGTGCGTCGAGAAGTTCAAAAAAGTGATTTGGTGTTGAGTGGTAAATCTCTTCGAATTTAGTTTATATATCTTTATTATCACTTTATATATCTTGGGCACAAGATTTCAACAAGGTTCAACAAAGTGTTTAAAAAGTCTTCGATCAGTGTCCTGTTTATATACTGTGTCCACTTTATATATCTTGGGCAGAAGATTTCAATGGAGGGTATACCACCCGGGAGGTGGAACGACATGTTAAATGTGGCTGGCAGGCATTTGGCAAGCTCAACCTAGTGTTTAGGAGAAGACTCCTACTTTGCCTGAAGAGAAAAGTCTTCGATCAGTGCGTTCTACCCGTTATTACATACCTAACAGTTGTGACCTGGAAGTGGAAGTAGAGGTGAAACCTGGACACACATCTCAATCAATTCAAAAACTTCGGGTAGCACAGAGGGGAATGGTATGCTTGGCATTACAAGACGAGACAGAAAACCATGCGCATGGATCGGGGAACAAACAAAAGTGTATAACATCATTGGATTAGCAAAGCAATTGAAATAGAGATGGTCAGGCCATATAGCGAGGCGATGGGACGACAGATGAACCAAGGCAATCCTGGAATGGATACCGCTTGATCACAAACGTCCGCGAAGAACACCGAAAGTACATCGTTAAGTATATTGGACCCGAGTGGCAGAGAAATGCCAATTCAAATCGATTAGTTACGCGGAAAAAATCAGTAGAAAAAAATTCGGGTAATACCAGCCTACCTATATGTGTATAAAATGGAATATGTACCAAAATAATACTAGTTGAGAGGAATTCCATTCGAGAATTCCGTTCTCAAAATGAGTATTCTTACAATATGCATTAAAAGCCCTCAATATTTACTGTGTTACAGTTACAATGTTTACTACTGTGTTGTTAACAATTATCTGTGGATAATGAGTATTATTGGAAGACAGCCTCTTATAGCCAGGACCACCTTGAAATAAATTGGCAAACTTTTCCGGAATCCTCCAAATTTCGGACATTATTTTGCCTACACGTACACCTATTTTGCCTACAAGTACCACTTATTTGACAGTTTAAGCAAGTATATGCAGAAAATGGAGTAGAAAGAACTTTCTGCTTGGAAATTGTCTCTCCTCGCATGACCAAAACATTTTAAACATTTTTCCATTGCTAAGAGATCATTAAGTTAAGTCTAATATTTACTTTGGGGAATAAAATATCACCCTGGAATATTTACACTCTTGTTATTTGCTAAAAAAATTATTATATTATTTATTACACGTCTCAATATAAAGAGCAAATATAGTCAGATGTTATTTCTATAAAATATACAGGCTCTATCCCAACACTTCCTATTTGTTGCTGTTTATAAAACTCATTTAAGTAAATTCTTTTCGTCAGATAAATTTACTTAACTTAAAAATAAGAATAATAGGCCTCCTAAGGTTTTAAAACGAACATGATGGGGAGTAGTAAGACCTAGATGGGCTGACTATGAGCGAATTGAAGAAGAAACGATCTTATCGAGGAAGATCTAAGAACAAATGCTCGGGAAATTGGACGTCTAACTCAAGTTTGTAAAATAAGGACAGGTTTTTATTTAAAAAGTAAATAACTTTAAAATGATTATCTATCTTAGTTTTCCGTATTTTAAGAACAGTTTTTTGAAACATTCGAATAACTTCTATACACAGCCAATAAAAAAAGGATTTATAATTTATTGTATAAGTTACAATTAATACTTTCAAAGAAATCGTTCTATAATAATCAAATAACCACCAACTATCATTGTTATACTGAATATGCTTTTTATACCAGATGTTATTTGTACAATGAAACCATTATTATAGTACCTTAAAGGGTTTCCTTGTCGGCGAATCTAATGATGGCGGTGCCCCATCCATTTCTTGTTGTCGTTGCGACTGGCTCTGCGCCACTGCTAGTTTCTCATGCTCGATACTCAAACCTTTTACCTGGAGACATTCGGCTGCTTTGAGAAAACTGGAAAGCGCATCCTGGGACACGTGTACCTCGCCCTTGTACATAAATTCCAACAGGGCGGCCATGTTGGCAGCTGAGGTAGCATCCAGGATAACCAAAAGGTTCTGGTGCAGCGGTGCAGTTTCAAACAGATCGGCCAAATGTTTGCTGCAAGCCGCTAGAATCAATTTGTGAGCTTTAAACGTCACCCCTGCAACAAAAACGAAATATTTAACAATTAATATTTATAATTCATATGATTATTCTTGTGAAAAAGTTAATAGTATAACTGAAATATTATTCTAGTGCAAAGAATAATTGCAATATTAAACAAAAAATTCGCTTGTTAAAGTTTTAAATAGGACATTAGTTAATCTGAAATTCGATTAACAAATGCTTATATCCTAATTGTAATGATTTTTCAATTATATTAGATGAATTAAGTTTGAGAACGAGAAATGAAATTATATAGGCCAACACACTGTTCTATTTCAGTATGTGAGTTCGTTAAAAATGTGGATTGTGTATGCAATATTGCGCTGGTATAGTGATTTGTTTATTTCTGTTAAAAAAAGGGTCGTTAAAAAAGAGTATTTTGAATAGAAGTGGAATGGAAAGTGTTTTCCAAATTATTACAAAAGCTTTGTTTTGATAAAAACATTTTTTTTGTTCAATTATTATATATTTCTAGGTTTTGCGATATAATATCCCAATGTCTAAAATTCAATTATTTCGCAAATAATTTTGTTCCGGTTAATTAAACTTTGTTAAAATTTCACCACAGCTACTTTTCCACAGTTGAAATGTTGGCCTTCTTATTTTAATTAAGTTAATCTAAATGTCAGCATATTAAATTAGATAAAATGCTTCAGTGCCTGGTCATGTTCTTTTGTATATTTTTTTCCATAATTTCTTTCACGAGATATAAATCAGTGGAAGCAATGGGATTTCAGTGGGAGTGATAGGATATTACTGAACTAAATAATTAAATAAAGAAACCTGATAAATTTGATATGATGATAAAACCATGATTATGAGTCCCGTGATTATCCCATCCCAAGTCAGTTGTTAAGTAATCAGACTTAAAAGAAAATTCAGAGTAACTAAATTAAAATCATTAATTTAGTTGCTATATGTGCAATAAATAATAGCAATTTCGGCTTGAAACAAAACAAAAAAGGTCGTTTACGTTCAGATTTGCTTGCAGATTTTTAGTTTGTTAAGTTGATTTGAAATGTTGCATTCAGCAAATAGAAAGGCGTCATGTTTCATCACAATAATGCACAGCGACACGTTTCCATCAGCACCCGACAAAAATTATTGAGGTTTAATTGGGATATCTTGCCCCATCCACCTTACTCACCGAACATCTCACCCTCGGATTAGTATCGATTCCATTCCCTCCAAAATTGTATAAACAGGAAATTTTTTATAACTTAAGAAGTCAAAATCAACCTATTGACATTTTTTGGCGATAAAGATGAACATTTTTGGCAAAAAAGCATTATGGACCTACCACTACGTTGACAAAAAGCTGTATACAATAATGGTAGTTTAATAATATACTAAAATAATATTTACATAAACAATTTGAGTATCTTTTTCTTTTAAAAAATCTCTACAAACTTTCCGGACAACCCGACATTATAATAATATACAAATTGTATTATATTAATACACTTGGGAAGTGCAATAGTCAGTATATAATATCTTGAATTCAAAATCTGATACACTTTTGTTTGTTTACCTTTATCTTTCTGTATGCGTTTGCAGAAAATATAGGAAAATGAAAAGCAAAAAAAAAATATCCTGTTGTGAGATATTATTCGTATCGTATGCAGCTAAGCTAAGTAATATTCTTCGAAAAGTGTCAAAAGAATCAGTAATACTCGTTCCAGGTAATTATCCGAATATAAAATATGTTCAGCTATTGGGATGAAGGAAGGTTAATTTCGTGAAATATCAAAACAATTGCACATTGCCGTTTATATCATTATAACGACATGGATAAGATGATTTGGGAATAGGAATGCATCCTTATTGTGTGCCTTTTCTTTCAGTGCACCATAAGATTGATCACATAAAATGGTGTCGCGCTAGAATTGAATGAATCCTGGAGTAATGATGCAGTCTAGATTTTCTTTAGGTAGTTTTGGGGATATAGAATAGTCAGAGAGTTTTCAGAGTGAAAGGCTAAATTTAACTTTCGCAAAGAACGGCACAAAACCATGACAGACGAATTATGATATTACAGTATGAAAAAGTAGCTTTAGCTAGTAGTAAAGCTCATTTATAACATAGTTGTAAATTTAAAATGTTCGCTAATCTCCACAAAAGTTTTGGCTGATCTTACACAAAGTTACTTAAATTATATTGAGTGTCTAACTTCGCAATTTAAAGAAGTTTCGGCTATGCTCTGCATTTGTAGAATATAGTGACAGCATAAAAAAGAGATCTGACAAAATGAACAGGCTTCGAAGGTGCGTGCTTGTAACAGATGTTAAGAAATCATACTTTTCGAAAATTATTTGTTTCAGGAGATAATGTAATCGTGCAAAATTGTATTTTAAATTCATGCCTTAAAATTGTTATATTTATTCAAAATAACACATCAATCATAACTTTCGGATTAAATAGTATATTGCTAGCAATGTTTGTAAGAAAAGTATGTAAATTAATGTTATATATCACGCAGAGAAAATTTTTCAAAATAAATTTAATGCTGGAGTAAGTTTATTACAAGGATGTAATAATAGTAATAAAAGCTTTTATTTTTATTTATAAATAAATGATTATACCTCACTTCCCAGAAGTTCCATCCGATTTCAACAATTTGCTGCTCGTGAGATTTGCAAAGTAGAGAAGGAAGGTGCCGTATCAATGAACACCACCATGCTCTGGTTCAAAAAGTTTCGGTAGGGGATATGAGTGATGAAGATAAGGGAAGATCAAATCATCTAGGGTTTTTTGATGCCGACGGTGGCTGCAGATTCTAGAGCAAGTACTAGGAAACTTTCAGGGGAATAACAAAAGGCACTAAATAACTTTCAGGGAAAGTACTACCTTTAACCGGTATTTGCGAGGCATAGGAATGGCGCCAAATGTGATTAACTAAGTACATCAAAAACGCAAATACTTTTGCATTTCCCCCTGTATATATCCTAATAAAAAATGCATTATAATGGGTGGCGCAAAAAGAACGTATAATTTTTAAATAGCCTCTCTTTAAAGTTTATCAATATTTCTCTTAGCGCAGTAAAAATTTTTGCCAATGACTTTTCAAAAGAAAAAAATTAAAAAAAGTAAGGAACGTGGATAAGTACGACGCAGAACCTTCCAGAAAAGTCCCGGATGTATCTATAGCAAGAAGAATGTTACCTTTCCGATATAAATTCCGTACTATAACAATCTATACTTATCAAAACTACATTTATTAGACAACAAAAATCAAAGAAATTTACCACAAAACACCAAATCACTTATTTTTAACTTCGCGACGCATATTTCGCTTCTATATTGAATCATCTCGTGATGATTAGCGATACGTGCGTTGAGAAATTAAAAAGAAAGAAAGGAAAGGATTTATGGTTAGAGGCAGATCAGCACAGCATCTAAGGCTATTTAGCGACTGGAGCTTCAGCTTAACGTGGGTTCCGAACCACGGTCATCAGCTACCGACAAACCCAGGCCAGCACCCCCCTCAAGTTATCAACCCTTGATTATATGCCTACTCATAAGCCTATCAGGAAGCCTACCGACTGGCGAGTGACCAACGAAGAACACTTCTCAGACGGCATCCGGCTTTACCCAACCTTTAACTGGCCTGACTGAGGGGTAATTCGTTGTCGGATTTTACACTCTTGCCTAGAAACAATCACAGACATTTAGGTGTTGATATGTGTGGGCGTGTGTGTGTGTATATGTGAGTGTATATAATTGTGTGTATGTGTGGGGTAGGAAGTAAGACGGACAGAAGAATTAAAGAAAAACATCCATGCGAGCGCTGGAATCGAACCAGTTACCTTTGGATTGCCAGGCAGGCGACTAACCCACCAGACCACCGCGGCCGGCCGAGAAATTAAAAACAAGTGATTTTGGGTTTTGTTATACGTGTTTTTGAATTTGGTGTTTCACGCCAAAGATTCAATATAAGAATCGTTTTATTAGATATTGTAGTAGTATTAATTATTTTATTGATTGAAAATCCAGTTCCACTTATTTGAAAAACACGCGTTCGTTTTGTTAATCTACAAAAATTCAGTAATTGTACTTTTGGTGTGGCTGCATAATTAATTAATTTAAGTATTTGCAAGGGAAGTACAAATATAACTGAGTCAACAGAAATATTTGAAGAAGGAAGATTAATTTAAATATTTTAATATCTATAAATAAAATATATCGTATTTTCATATATTTCGTGTATTTACAAGGGAAGGGGAAAAATGATCATTAAAAAAATGGAGGAGGAGGTCAACATACAAGGGACATAAAAAGGGAGGAGGAGGTTAACATACAAGAAAACAGTAACTAAGTCAATTATAGAGTATGCGAATATCGTACACAGAGATCGAGTTGGCAATATAAAAAGTAGTCATTCACGTCAAATCAATTCACAAAGTAGTCAAAAGTTTCACAATAAAATTTGCGGCATGGGCGAAAACCTGAGAAGACAATTAAAATAATATTCGCCATTGTCTCGTAATTCGAATTTATAATGTTTTTTTTTTATATTTCCAATTTATAATATATTTATATATTATAATTTATGAGTTTATTTATGTATTACAATTTTATTATTTATTACAAAACCACTAGTTAATACATATTAATGAAAATACACAGTGGAGAATATTAAAAATATTAAAAAAAAAAGAAAAATTTATTCCGTGCTACACGTAAAATTATCAATCCAACCTCCTCAAGTTTCCGTGGAACATGGAAGAGGTTTTCCTTGTTTTTTGAATAGTCCATATTAAACTAAAATTAGTGGTTACATAATCGTGCTCTTCGAAATAAAATGAAACACTAACTAGGTATATTGAATTGAATTATTGAATATAAAGCAAGAGATACGATAGCATGGTAAGCAGTGTCAATATTGCGGAGGAATTTAAATGGTTATCCAATAAGAGTATCAGAACATTAAAATGAGGCACTATGGTAATAACAAGTGATAATCCGTTAATTTTTATTTAATTTTGAAAACAAATAAAGGCATTGTGAAAATAATGTCATTCAAATACATACAAACAATACAAACAACATACAAAACAATATTTTCTTACAAGACGTACAAGACAATCGATTTTTTGCCGTTAAAACCGTTATTACGCATGTTCTAATTTATAATTTCTAAATGTCTATATTATAAATCAATGAACATCTCAATACTTTGCTACAAAAAAAAGTTTTATTTAAAATTCACACCTTACGCTCTTATCGTAACACCTTTTATAATGTGATGGCCATTATTGATGAAATACTATGAGGAACATAATCAAACTAATATCCATCAAAGTCCCGTAATCTAAATGAGATAATAAGAAAAGTAGAAATGTTTGTTATTGTTTTAAAATTTAATTTTCCGCTTTGGCAACCAAATTAGCTGGCCTAACTAAACACGACGGATTAAAGCAATCAAAGAATTATAATCTAAATTTTTAGATATTATCAAAAGAAACGACTCGTTCAGAATCAAATAATTGATGTTCCTTATATTCCTCAAGGAAAGAAATTGTAAATAAAATAATCGACCTTTTGTTCGGGTGCATTTTTTGTTTATTTCGTTTGCTATTGTTTGGCACATTTTCTGGGCCGATTAAAAAAAAATCGTCCGCATTGCAACACTGCAACGAAACTATCTAGCCTTAATCGCTACGATCTACCGAAACTTTCATTTTAAATGAGCCCATTATATTTGAATTCGGTACCGGTATTTTTGGCATTGCACTGCATTATTTTGGTAAGAAAAAAGAAATTACCACACGGATACCGTTACATTAAAATTGCTTTGATGCATAGCCTTTTGTTCTTTGTTTCCGTTCAACGTTACGGTTGGTCTGGCATGGTTCACATGCTTTTTTAAGTTTACGTAGCTTTATTATTTGAAGGAAATTACAAACCATACAGTAACAGAATATACAATAATTGAAGACGTTTAAGAGCGTTATTAGATGAAGAAAAAGTTTATTAAAAAATAAAGAGTTGTTCAATAAGAGTGATACATCTTTAAAATTAGGCACAGTGATAATCCGGCAATTTTTATTTTATCTTGAAGAACAAATAATGGCCTTGTGTTTTGAAAATAGTGTTTAAAATAATAATATCATTTAAAAAAATGTAATAAGTAATTATTAAGGTTATTAATCGATTGTCTGGTGGGATGTGCGAAGTCGCACCGTCTCGTTGCAAAAAAATGTTTATATCCACAGTTATCAGTTCAGGCCAGCTTTTTGGTTAGTATATTCCTATATCCTTTAACAAAGAATATCAACTGTGTTGTTTTACCCAATTTTCCGCTACTTCAACTATTTTAAAACCTATATGAAAACCTTTTATCAATTCATGCAACTTCCTATTAATATCAATTCGTCTATTGGAACTTTCAGAGTGAAACCTTAAACTCACCAGTAGTATCACTAAACTAAAAATCAATGATTTCATGTTTAGTGGTAAATCTTTTTGAGTTTATCGTTTTAATAATCGAGATGTATAGGATTTTCACACTGTTTTATTTATTTATCAGAATTTCTAAATATCAGGCATACAAGAAACATATATGAGGTGTTATGATATTATAAAGCTTTTCACAAATACATGCAGTATTTCTAAAACAGAACGAATATGTTATACAGGAATGTCTTATTCTTTTGGAAGGCAAAATATCTTCATAGAACCTTTATTACTATATTTTTAATATTCATATATAGATCAATTCTTCTGTTGGAACCTTTGGTGTGAAATACTAAACTTGAAGAGATTTACCACTAAACACCAAAACGCTTTTTTGAACTGCTCGACGAACGTTTCGCTAACCATGTTAGCATCAGCAGGAGATGATTTAATCTAATTCTAAAACTAAGCTATGTTCTATTTATATGAAAACCATACCTAACGAAGCGTGTAAAAAACATGAACCGTGAAGTGTACTAAGGCTTACATTAATAATTGAAAAAGTTGACTGAAATGTCCTTTATCTCGGTTCATGATTTTCTTACATTTTTCTATTTGAATGCCTTCATATGCATCCAAAGCCCTATCATTATTAACACTTTTAATTAGTCTTAAATTACTAATATCTATACTGTGGTCATGTTCGATTGCATGTTGGGCAACACAAGATTTTTCATTTCTCCCATATCTAATGTGGGCAATATGTTCTTTATATCTTGTCAATACGGATCTTTTTGTTTGCCCAATATACCTTCGATCACAGTCTTGACAGCTAATTTCGTAAATCCCCGACTTTTCATGTTGCTCTACTTTATCCTTTGGATTACCCAGAACTTCTCTTAATTTATTATATGGTTTGTACACAACCTTAATGTCCATTTTTTTCAAAATTTTTTTCAAGGAAAGATTAATTAATTTTCCTTTAAATAAAGATAATTATAACAAAGAATTAAAATTAATTAGGGAGGTATCTGAAGTGAATGGTTATAATAAGAACATTGTAGACAAACTAATTAGAAAACATAAGTTCAGAAAATTATTGAAAAAATCTTCGACTTTTCAAAAGGATCAGAATACAAAGAAAATCATGGTAATACCATTTGATGCCCAATTAACAAGAGACTAGCCAGAAAAAATGTAGATAATACTTCAAAATCATCATCAATAATTATTAATCAATTTTTCGCTAAAAATTTAATAAACACTGTTCCACAAGTACCATATTCACCAGATATGGCATCGCGTAATTTTTTCCTGTTTCTTCGATTGAAGAAACAACATCGTGTACGACGATTTAAGGACATGGAAGCCATTCAATAGTATTCGCCGGCCGCTTTGAAGGAAATATTAAAAGTGGAGTATAAAAACTATTTCGAAGACTCCAAAAAAGGTTGGAATAAGTATATTGTAGTAAGAAGGGGGCAAAATGAATTTGGATGAATAAATAAATACTTTTTGTTTTATTAAGTCTTTTTGATTATAATAGTAGGTCGGTATTTACGATCAGGCAGAAAACTGGAAAAAGCTTCATAATGGCACACTAAAATAATACGAGGCTAGTGAAATGATAAGCGTTGAATATTGGGTCCACAATAAGGAGATAATCGTAAGAATTAATTTCACATCTAGGCTTTAATATACAGAGGCTTGTCAAGAAGAAACCAAATTTTAAGAAACGAATAATTATAATATTATAAAAAATATTTTATATCTTCCTTTATTTATCAAAAATGGGCTTCATCAGTAGCAAATGTTATCAGCAGCCATGTTCTCAATCAGTAAAAATTTCAAAATATTTCCTAAGCTGCATTTTAATTCTTCATTACGGTGTCATCAATATCGGAAATGTCTATACAGTGTGTCGCATTTAAGATGAAGACACCCCATATTTTCGCTATATGAAGGAATACAGATTTGAATTTTTACACAATCTACAGATTGATGGGTCAGATTTTTTAAGACACTCAACTGAAATCTGAATTTTAAACTCAGCTTACTACGAAGTCACAAACTGGGTCAATTCTCGATATTTTACTTCGCGTTAGAGATATCGAAAAAAGTTATTAGAAAAAGTTGTTCAGAATATTATTTTAACACCACATACCATTTTCATGACAAAATTTGCATATTTAATGTTTTTGATAATTTTGGTCTACAAAAAATTATTACAAGTTTATTTTTTAATTTTATAATTAGTGTGATATGCAATGTAAAAACTTGACACATTGTCAATTTAGTAGTGTCATGTATCCAAATATTTCAGCAAAATAAATAGCACTTACAAAGGAATAATTATTTTATTCTTATGTGAAAACAATTTTTGGTAATTGGTTAAATTTAGGAAAAAATATACAATAATAATTTTCATAATACAAATAATTAACTATCAAATGTGGTCTCTCTCAACTACTCCTCCGTCTATTTGAATAAATTTTTCGATTCTTTTACGATCTTGTTTAGCTAGTCGTATTTTTTGATAGGCTTACCTTATTCTGGTACAAAGTTCATCTCGATTTCTGGGCCCTGTTTTATAAACTTTATTTTTGACCATTCTCCAAAAATACCAATCCAGGTGTGTAATATCGGGAGACCTCGGAGGCCACAGTTCAAAAGGACAATTTTTTCTATCCAGTGTATAGGACATTTTTGGTTCAACCATTGACGAACAATCCTTGAAATGTGGATGGATGCACCATCTAGTTGCATCCTGTCGCATATTCAGAGGAAGATTTTCAATTGCATCCCAAAATTCCCCATCGAAGAAGTTAACTAAACGACCATCATTAAATGATCCATATAAGAAAAAAAGACCAATTCTTCGATTTCCTAAAATTGACTAACTAGACATTGACTTTCTGGGAATATTGGCCTTTACAATTTATAACCCAGTGAGGATTACCTATGGCTCAGTATTTACAGTTTTGAGACGATACAACCCCGTTAATGGTGAATGTAATCACCAGTCAGAAAACATAATCTTCTTCAGGAAATGTCTGTCATTTAAAAAATTACCTTGGGCCCAATAACAATAGCCTAATCGTTTATTATTATCATCACCTTCTTTCAATGTATGTAAGAACTTCGGTTTATAGTGCTTGATTTTGTGACGAACAAAACATCCTCTGATTTTATCCTTGCTAATATTCAGTTGCCACGATAAATCTCGAAGGCTCATGCCAATATACCGTTATCCTCAAGATGCGGGCATATTCGACAAGGTTGACCTGTTTCATGGATTTTAATAACACTGCCAGTTTTATTGAAGAGAGCATTTACAGCGACTGCTTTTCCATGAATAATGGGACCACCTTGAGGATGTCTCATGTTAAACTCTGCAGCAACTTCTAGGTTACTACGAGCAAAATCAAACAATCGGATTATTTCGATTTTTTCTTTTAAAGTCAATGGCATTTTAATTCTGTGATCAATGTCTAGAACTTAACGCTATAAACTCAAGTTCTGATTGACATTTAACACTAGTATCAAATTATTACTTTCCATGGCACACTAATTATCAAATTAAAAAATGTTGTCATGAAACACGATATTCTGAACAACTTCTCTCTAACGCAAAGCAAAATGTCGAGAATTGACTCTGTTTGTGAATTCGTAGTAGGCTGAGTTTAAAGTTCAGATTTCAGTTGAGTATCTTAAAAAATGTGATCTATCAACCTGTACGACTGTGCAAAAATTGCAATCTGTATTCCTTCAAATAGCGAAAATATGGGGAGTCTTCATCTTAAATGCGACACAGTGAATAAAGAGTTTTTTCACTGACATTTTAAAATTCGGGCAACAAAGAAGCAGCTGTTCACGAAAATGAAGTATGACATAGTGAAGTATGACAGTATAGACAATGAATGACAAATGAAGTATCCACGCTATTCAGTACAGAAGTAGCATATTATAGCACAAACATTTAAAAAAGGTTATATAGCTTTTCACGAGGAGCCAAGAAAGACAAATAGAGTGAATAAACAATAATAACCAAACTCCAAGAAATTTACAACTAAACACCAAATCACTTTATTTAACTTCCCGACGCACGTTTCGGTATCCATGTTAGCATTATCAGGAGATGATTCAATCTTCAAGAGTGAATGTTTAGTGTTTCACACAGAAGGTTCCAATGGAAAACTTGAACAATATATATCAAGCCAAGGCGAAGCCATTGCGCTATTATGCATTGCAGTTCAGCATTGTCTAATTATCGTAAATGCAATATTCTGCCAGTGTATTTATAGATGGATTCCAAAGACCAAAATATCCAAATAATATTCCTGGTGACAATTTTGTATACAATATGGTTGAAATTTTAGTAAACTTTCAAATATATTATCGATAGTCCAACTGATCGTTTTCAAATTAACTTCCGGGTATCATCGGATCAACAAAATATGGAGTCATCCTCATGCATATCATTTAAGAACTTACACGATTCGGTGAGAGTTTTAAAAAGCCCTTAAAGTCAGCGCCTTGCCTTATCGTAGGTTATCTCTGACCAATATCATAAAACAAAGCGTTATTTCTATTATGCTACGGAAATTATTAGTATAAACTGATTCCAATGCTCTTGCTCATGGTAGATAATAGATTATGATATTTCATAATAATCCTGTCCGTAATTATTAGATGGCCCGATTATTTCTAGAGCTAAAGTTCTTATTTCAGACAAACTCAGTATGCTACTTCTTCAATTGAAACCTTCGATGTGAAATATAAACCCGAAGAGATTTAAAACTAATTCGCTTTTTTAAACTTTTTGACGCATGTTTCGCTAACCATGTCATCATAAAAAGTGATTTGGCGGTTAGTCGTAAATCACTTCGAGTATGCTTAAACTTAGTTTGAAAGAATTAAAAAATAAACTTTAATGCATGAGAGAATTTTTATAAAACCCATTTTTCATTATTCAACTATAACTAACGATAAGAAAAACGAAGATTTTTAACTAGACTTTTGACATGTTCATATTTCATCTTTAAGTTTTGTAATCCTTAAAATATACGATGTTTTTAACACAAACTTAGGTATAAATACATGTTTCCAACTTTTCGTCTACATTACCTTTGTCTCTTTTCATCTAAAAAGTTTTCAATAAAGGGATTTTCCATGGGTGAACGTGACAAAAAGTGGTAATTTCATTGATTTGTTATGAATAAAAAATATATGGAAAAGTAGGTATAATATTTTACCTCACCCTAAGATAATAATATCAGAATTTTCTTGCATTTGATTATCACACCACCTTAAATGTTTGAAATATAATGATGAAAACTAGGTGCATCATTAAACATTCAGTTTTAGTACAAAAAAAATGTACATAATTGGAAAAAAAATTACATTTAAGGAAATTTACTACTAGTATTTCGCTGAAGAAAATATCAAAACACTTAAGGCATCCAGAAATGGCGGTCTCAGAATGCTCAGCTTCAACGGCCTGACCACACGTTAGAAATCGAAAACCGTGTAATGTATTTCTGATATTTGACAACAAAAGAAAATCACCAAGGTGATACAACATCACATTCATGAGATGGACTGGTTTCTACGTTGAAATTCTGTAAATCCGTTAAAACACCTGTAAGCAATGATGCATTATTTGTTCTTCATGCACCAAAAGTTAAATAAGACTTTGGATTCATTGTAGTTGAACTAGACTAATTTTCAAATTAAAGATAACAAATTTTTACTTTGTTATTTTTCACTTCCTTTATTTTTTGACTTTGTGACTATAATTTCGTAAATAATGTTACATTATTAAGCCGATATTAAAACTCTTTAGTTTTAGCTTTAAAAAAGTCAAAAATAAAACAAATGATAAAAAAACAAAGTAACAGTTTTAATTATTTTGAAAAATTAATCACAAAGTAAAGGACAAATCAATCATTAGACTAAATTTAAAGTGTTAAAAAAGCTTAATTCAAACTTCATTCAAAGCGTACAATACAATTTCTTTAGAAAACAAATAAGTGGCATAAATGAAGAAAAAGAAAAATCTCAACATTAAATAAAATAACAGATTTCCGAAGAGACCTGTTTAAACGAAGTTCTGCTCTCAAATCACTGCGACTTTAAATAAAATGCGTGAAAATCAATCGTTCATTACTATTATTAAAACACGCTTTTTATTGGTTTAAATAGCCAATCACCACAACTCAGCAAAATAGATCGGAATAGATCTTTGGAAATTTCAAATATTTCGATTCAACAAGAGAATATTACTGCAACGTTCAAGAAACAAAAGGACATTTAAAAATTAATTTAAGAGTATTTTTCCGTTTACATTATAATAGTTTAATAAGAACAAGTTCAGTGACAATCTTCGTCAGAGTCTAAAGTGGATGTTTTTGTATCCTAGGTGATAGGTAGTGCTTCTCCTAAGTAGTGATGAACATTTTAAATTAGCTTTTTAATAGATTCTAGCTATAATTGTAACTAGCTATTTGTAATATACCATTTGTTTTGTTTTGCGGTGCATGCATTTTATTCACATTTGTAGGTATAGTCGCCGAAAGGCTTTATATATTAATTTACTGCATTTTGTTTTTAATCTAGATTTTCTATTAATAGGTGGATAGAGTTGCGATATTCTGGCAAAATCCCTTGTTGAGTTTTTAAGTTATTTGCAGTTTTCAAGTTGCATACTACATACAGTTTTCAAGGTATACTCCTAAATATGTTATTGCTTCCTCACTCCACCTGTAAGGTATTGGATTTGTGTTTATGTGAATAGAGGATTTTGTAGTGTAAATATGTTAGCACCGGATTTATCATGAGTTATTTTTAGATTTCATTTATAGTCAGTTCATGATGGTGCTTGTTGTAGTTTGGAGTTTAAATGATGCGTCTTCGAAATCCTATCTCTGTATGTTATTGGCAAACATTAGGTCAGTTTCGATAATTGGTATATCATTGATATAAAAATTAAAGAGTAATGATAATAGTATAATCTCCTGTGGAACTCCTACTTTAATTGTATTGCTAGTTAAAGTAAATGTTTAGAAATTAAAATATTATTGTGTTCAGGTATTCAGATATAACTGAGTTTATTTTATATTTCAAACCATTACTATCGACAACTGAAGGCCTGAGCTAGAATGTATTATTTGTGTTCAACTTCTTTAAATTTGCCGTATAGTACCAAAATTTTGATATTGGATAAATACATAAAGGATTATCCAATAAGGGTGTCAGAATTATGTTTACATTATGTTTTGAAAATAGTATCGTTTAAATGTCCCCCTCGGCTTCGTCTGGTTGAATGCCCCCCAATTTTCGATTACTTTTTCCCGTATATACCCGAATTCCCGAATATCCCGTATTCCCGAAATATACCACGTAGTATATTTTCAGTTATGGCCTGAATGTTTAGTTTAAGGTCAAGAATTGTTCAGTTCATTTGGGTACCCAAAGATTTAACATAACCCCACAAAAAATAATCCAAGCGCGCATTTTTTGGACAAAAAATAATCCAAGTGAGATCACATGATCTTCATGGCCAGTTGACATAATCATTTTTCAAAATAACGAGTGTAGGAAACTTTTCTTGCAATAAATCGATTGTTTGACGAGATGCGCGGTAGTCTTTTTAAAGAAATCATTGTTTGTATCAATATTTGACACGTCAAACCAAATATATTCTGATAGCATATTCCTGTAGCGTCCACCATTAACAGTAACACGATTTCCATCATCGTCTCCAAAAAATATGGTTTTTTGCAATATGGCATTTTATGGTAGATACGAATATCTTCATGGTGAGATAGACGATACACGATTGACACAGTATACGGAACACAGCAGTATTACGTTTCAAAGTTCTAACACTCTTATTGAAAAAATCTTTATATGAGAGACACATATTTGTGCTCATACAAAAAAAAACAATTATCAATCATTTTAATTAATAGTACGCTAAAGTTACAAGAAAATATCACAAACATATTTGTTGAGTAAAAGTATTTTCAATAAGTAGAACTTTCCTAATTCATTCATACGAAACATTGCATTCATTTCAATAAACGATCGAAGATTATTGATCCGGTCCTGGACTTTCTCAGACCCCGTTTTCCATTCACGACGTTGCATCATCGCTGTGCAGCTCGGGCTTCGTACTACTTTTCCTTGATCGTCCCGACCGCCGTTTATCTAAAACTCAAAAATAAATACGATGCATACACACATACACATGCGCCTCTTTCAAAGTGGGGCATTAGGTCAAGTGCAGCCTATGCATGGCAAGCGAACAACGTGTTGTCACCGTTCGTGGATTCAATCTACGACATCGAGACAGAAAACGGGAACAACGACGGTCAAACGTCGTGCGTTCAGCTGATTTATAATCATGGTGTAAACATTAAAATGATAATTAATGATGTTGCGTGAGAGTTTAATATCCTGATGATTCTCATATTTTGGGTTGGTCAAAAAGCAATTCCGCTGTATTTTTGACAATAAATAGAAAACGTTACTTTATGTGAAGCAAAAACTTCAGGGAACCTAAATAGCCCATATTCCTTGAACAACATAAATCGTTATTAGTGCAGAATTGAGAAATGGATTCCAGTTGGGAAACAAGAACGTATATTTTTGATCTCACTTAACACAATTTTTTTAGCGCACCTACCATACGTCGTCGCAAAGTAGATGAGCTAAAAGTTGCCAAGAAATGGTAACTGTACCAAACGAAATATTTGTTAATATTTGTTTAATAAAAGTGTAATGTAGAACTTTGAATACAGGATCTGAATGCATATACCTCAAAATAGATGCAATTTTCCCGATATAATGTTCTGTAATTAATTAATCAATGCATATCTACCACAAGTGCATCTATTGTAGATAGTTATAACAGATACTTATAACAAAAAATTATATTGAAAATCAATGATAGTCACACTCATTTTTAAAACATTATTTGGGTGTTAAAAATCAGAAAAATGAATGGTCAAAAAATTGAAGTATTTCATTTGTAAAGACGCAGCGTTTAGTAAAAATTAAATTTGCATTAAATTCCAATTTCTGAAAAAGTCACGTAAAAATATGATAATTAAATTTTAAGTTATGCATTTGCTTTACCTTAAAAATTCAAAATAAACAAAACTTATTTAGTTACCTCTATAAATTATTTTGTTAAAAATTGATTGTATTTACATATTCGATGCCCTACATACCCAGTCTATACAAGAGAAAAGGGGGTTGATAGAATTTTCGCGAACCAGCAGTTTAATCGAAAACATTCATTATTTAATAAAAGATTGTTCTGTTTTATTATTATTATTACGGAAGATATTGGAAAGATGACGTCCTATATATACACATATTCGGATATTTTCTTCAAAGTTCTGCATCTCACTTACCAACATTTTTTCAGCTCCTACCATACGTTCTCCTAAAATAGATGGGCTAAATGTTTCAATTCACGAAGAAATTGTAACTAATTATAAAATTTCAAAGAATCACTCACTCTTTGGAGAATTTCTTCATATATTTTGCCATCTATCACCTTCAGTGTTCATTTATAGTGTGTTCACTTATTGGTTTACTATTATATATAATCTATATCATTTCAAATATTCTGTGGCACTTTGTTTTGAATTTTTAAGATAAAGAAAGTACATAACTTAAAATTTAATCATTATTTCTTTTCCAGTAATTGGAATTTAATGTAAATTAAAATTTTCTGTTTTACTAAATGCTACGATTTTACAAGCTAAATACTTCAACTTCGTATACCATTTATTTTTTCGTATATTATTTATTGCTTATGTGATTATCCGCTATTAAAAATAGACAAAAATGTTGAGGTGATAGAGGATCAGTTAAAAATGTTTAACTATATACAATTTTATAGTATATGTTTAATTAACTATTAAATTAACTATTAACTATTAACTAAAAATTGGTTGTTTCTCAAAAAAGCTCTTATTTTCTGTACTCGTTTCAGTTAAATATATTACACAGCACGTCGGAAAAATAATGGAACTTTTCAAATATAATGAAAAGTACTAGCGCCATCGATTGAAATAATATAAAATCTGAAAGCCGTATATCTTCTCTATAAAACGAGACCACAATCATTAGAATCGATCAATGTATTGCCAAGTCGACATCGATCAATGTATTGCCAAGACGGAATATAGAGCTAATATTAAATTCTGTCTCAAGTTAGGTAAAAGTTTTACAGAAATATTGGAATTGATGAAAAAAGATTATGATGATTGTTTATCCCGTACAAGTGGTTCTAGTGGTATAAGCGATTCCAGGACGGTCGCGATGCTTTGGAAGACGACTCAACAAAAATATCGATGAGTTGGCAAAAAAAATTACGTGAAATGATCGTCTATGATGCGAATTCGATAGTGGCATGGATAACGGGGGCATAAAACACCACCAAATACATGATTTACAAAATTTTAAGAAAGTCTTATGGAAAGTCTGTGCTGGATATGTTCCTTACGCCTTAAGTGAGGACCAAGAAACTGCTCGCGTTGAACATTGCAAGGACATTATTAAAACATCCAGACGGAACTGCACATTCCTGGAATTGATTGTAGCTAGTAATGAGACTTGGTGCTTCAAGTATGATCCTCAAGCAAACTGGCTACGTGGAAGTCCCCAAGCTCTCCGAAATCCACAAAAATACAGAAGTCACGAGAGAAGACAATCTTGATTTCTTTTACGACTCTAAAGGTATCATACTTCGAGAATTCCATCCACTGGTGATTGTGAATTCCATCCACTGGTATTGGCTGGGTATTATGGAACATTTGTGGAAGATAATCGTTTTCGGGATGACTGAATATCGAGCATTGGGAAGTTGGTTTTTGTTGCATGAGTGCATCTCACACAATATTGTCACTATTTGTGAATTTTTGAAAAAAAAAACATGTCTGTGTGCTTCAAGATCATCCGTATTTGACTGATTTAACTCCGTGGAAGTATTTCCTGTTTCCAAAACTTAAACTTAAACTTGCCATGCAAGGAATGTTTTATGACAGTGTTAAATAAGTTCAAGAAGTTGTGACAGGGATCATTGCGACGATTCCGAAAAACGACATAAAAATCTATACTTGGTTGGACGTGTCCAGCGGTGTATTGATGCAAAAGAGATGTATTTTGAATAAAATATACAATGTATATAATCATAAAATACATACAATGTATATAATCAAGGGCAGTTGTTTGATCCTTATTGAATGTTTTAATTCTACTATTCAGTTTTTTTTTTCATTTGATTCAATCCAACTGAAGCCTTTGGTGGAAGAGGGTCTTAACTCATTTTTCCAGATGTTCAGAAAATGATCTTTCGCGTTCATTCATGCAATTTTCACAATAATAAGTAATCTTAGGTAGATAAGGTAGACATACCGTAATAGCAGCAATTTTTTTTTAATAATTATCAACACATGTATCTTTATCTGGTTTCAAATGTATACTACTGCGTAGTATTTCTATTAAATTAGATATACAGTCATACTTTATATAAATACAATTTGGAATTTTAGTTGTTTTGTTGTAAATGTTTTTGCTTCATCATAATACGCCCAATATTTCTGTCATTTGAGATTATCTCAACAAATCCATTTTGAACTATCGCTCATAGATTTTCCTAGAATTTATAATCCTGCCGTAGTCGTAAAAATAATTGTGACAATGACATCGTGTGAGATTTAAATATCGTAATAGTTCTCATATACTGGTACAACTTTTTTTGTACTATATTATTTTAAAATATATTTAGGCCCTGTAATTTTTTACGTAGATATGTGATACTAAAAAATATGTTAATTGTATCAAAATATATTGTTTCATTGTTCAAAGAATCTGGCAAATAAACACGGATATTAAGATTGACATCAATATATGACGGTCATGTCCCATAATTGATTCCCCAGATTCATGGTCCTTAAAAGAATATTGTATTGTACCATACCTGCTGCCTCTATTTATTATACCAATACTGCCAGCTACTAACAGAAACCTATACTGTTTTTTCTAATAACATTACTAAGGCGCAAAGAAAATAAACGTTAAGACGAACTAAAGGACTATGCAAAGAATAATAAATTATCCGTTAAAAAATTATTCGTATTGTAAGATTGTTTTACCCTTTATTTCAAGTGGATTAAAGAAAGAAATTTCATATATTCTCAAAATTACACATTACTCATGAGAAAGAAATCAATGGCAATCGATTTGTTGCAAATTTCTGCATAGAAAAGTGTAAAAAATACCTGGAGGTAACAAGTCTTTGAGGTATTAGTTATTTATTGTTTAAACAATTCATACCTGGAGGTTATTCCTCGAAATATAGACCGTTATTTTCGACGACGTCAACCCATCTTTTAGCCAGTAACTAACTTGCTCTTAAAAGGTTGTCATCGAGTGACCGTAGATGACCTGACCTTCCCGTATCTTCAAGAGCTGAGATATCTGCCGGAATTTAGATCCAGATCTGAGCGGTGCCACTTATATGAAACCTTCTCTCTCTCTTTCGAAAATCTCACGAGCGGCCGCTTTGAGGCATTTTTGTTAAAAACTGTCGACTGCATATTTCACTGTGAAATGAAATTAATGCAGAAAAAAGAATGTTTATTTGTCAGAAACCTCTGAAGAGTGAAGTATAATCTCTTCTAAATATAATTTCATATTCTTAATGAGAAATTTATAAACAAAGGAAAAAACGTAAATACTTTAATTACAATAGGGTATAACTATAAATAATAAACCCACCTACGGAGAAATGCAGAGGAAATTTTATAAAATATTATTATTGATGAGGGAGCTAAGGGAGCCACTGTGCCTTAATAAAAATTAGATACATGGTTATTAGATAGTGCTTACCAAGAAAATCTCGGGTAACTTTTCCCGTTGCAATATCATAGCGACAGAATTGCTTCCATCAACAACGATGATTTTGAGATGTTTAATTTTATTCTCCAGATCTAGTTGCGAGTGATAATTTTATATTCCCTAGTTGAAGGGAAACTAGTTTTTCTGATGACTAAAATTTAATCTCCCCTGTGAATAAAGGGGCAAAAGGAATATTTTTCAAAGGCATCGAAGTCCTTCATCATTGATAAACAAAATGTACAGAGTTTTTCAATAAGAGTCTCAGAACTTTGAAACGTAATAGTGACAACACTGTTTGAGATATAAATGTAATTCATAGATTGTTGTATTTAGTACATTGTGCCAATTTACCATGGAGAGATACACGATAGACGAGTTGCGCTCTAGAACAAGTGGAAGACGATCTCCCCCCCCCCCCCCCTTCCGGGGACAAAAAATTCCGACGAAGTACACTTTTGGTTTGATGGGTCTGTGTACCAGCATAATCATTCACCTTCATTTCAAGTCATTCAGGAGTTACGTCTTCATCCTTAGAAAGTCACTGTTTGGTGCAGTTTTTGAACTGAAGAAGTGATAGGCAGTGGTGTATCTAGGGTGGGGCAAGTAGGTTACGTGCTATGGGCACTCTTTAAAGAGGAGGTGGGGGTGTAGTTATCATTGTGCCCATTTTAAAGTTCTGACATCCTTAAAATCTGTATTAACGTATTAAAAGATTTTGTTAAAAAATAAAATTATAAAATGTTCCTCAGGATTTTCTTAGTTAGGCACACTATTTTTTTAAACTCTGTTCCGTATTATCTACATTCCACATTCTTTATAAAGTAATTTCAATTTTCTAAATAACCATTAATAACAACATTTATGTTATTAAATATTGTTCACGCATGAAAAATCGTGAATCGAAATAAAGGTTTCAAAGCAGCAACACGTGTAAACACATGGCCTTCATTTAAAAATCAACCGAAAATACCAATTATCATATATTCTCAGTTATACCGCTACCATAAACGCTACCATAAATGCTACCATAAACAGGCCATTTCTATGAAACTTTTCGATGAAAATCACCCGAAACCTAAACCGAATTGTTTGAACATTTAAAATTAATTTCGTTGTTAACAGTTCGCTTTATGATTGATTTTATATACAGTCACCGATTTCTGCTTTCTAATAGTTTCATCATCTTGTTGAAACGCTCAGAGAGAAATGCATTTAGCAAGGTTGTTATTTTTCTTCGGTAAACAAGCTCGAAAATATTGCTTACATTTTTCAATTAGGAAAATAAAAAAACAAATGTATTCAAAAGGAAATCTTTGGGAATACTAAGAAGGAACAATAAATATTTTTACACATATATTAATTTATTTAAAATGTTATGCCTCTGGAGGAATACAAATCACAGAATGAGTTACGACTTATAAAATTTTTAGTAAATTTTAATTTCTTCTTTAAAATTGGGAGCTAAGCTTGTGTTTGGGATATATAACAATCATTATATATACAAGGTGCGTCTCACGGAAAACAGGACCAAAACCACTTAAAAGGCGTCGAATGTCATTCTGAAGGACATATCTTTGGCCGAGGTCAAAAATTCATTCGTCAACTTAATTGACTGTGCAAAACGTTGTATTGACGCGAAAGACTATTTTGGAGACTATTTTGAATAAAAATAATGATTGTTGCCGTAGTAGCGTGTAAGGTAAATAGCACTTACAAAGGAATAATTATTGTATTTTTATGGGAAAACAATGTTTGGTAATTCATTAAATTTAGTAAAAGTATACAACAATAATTTTCATATTACAAATAATTAACTATCAAATGTGATATATCTCAACTAGTTCATGTTCATATATTTCATGGTGAATTAGCATTATGTACCCAATGCAGCAATTCAACGCATAACTGACCTTTACATTTCAAACAGTGTTGTCGCTATTACGTTTCAAATATTATGACACTCTTATTGGAAAATTATTTCGGTTATTCAATCAGCTGTTTATAGTATTTATATATTATGATAATAATTTAAATATACTAGATACCATGTAATTTCAAAGAAACAAAGATTGAAACGAGTTTGATCTTTTAAATCGTAGATTAAATACGATACTTTAAAATATAAAAGTAATAAGCTGCAACAGATTAACAGCAAAATCGAAATGATAATAGCGCTGCCTATTCAAACATTTAACTGCCCTAACAAAACATTTTTTTTATTTTTAATCATTATATCACCTCCATTGTCAACTGTTACCATCTAATAGACAGGAAAAAAACCTCAAAAATTGCTGCAAAGATCTAAATAAATGGTCCATAATACCCGAGGGCGCAATAAAATGGATGCTGAAAAAAAGGGATGATAGAGCACCTCTAATTCAAATTATTTGTCTCATTTTGTTCACATTGAGATCTTCCATTGCTGTAAAATCACACTGTTTCTAATCACCATTGTTGAACATCTAATAATTACCCAACAATAATTACACCAAACAAATACAGAGAAAACACCAAACAGAGAAAAACATTTTTAGATTATAGGTAGGTACTGAGGATAGTGTGGGAGCCATTTTCTTTTACGTATGGGATTATCACGATGTCTAATATAAAGTAACTACATGATAAAGAAATCATGGAGTGTTAAGGCATGGCAACAACAAATTACAGGGGATTAAGCGAATTAGCTTTGGGTAGACTATTTTGGGTAGAAAAAGTCACAAATAAAGAGGTCCTACCTAGAATATCCACGGAAAAGAGTCTAATAACAACCATAAATACACGCAAATTGGAATACTCCGGGCATGTAATGAGATGAGAATGTTACGAACTATTGAGATTGATTTTTGGCCATACGATATGGCAAGCCTCACTTGGCCAATGTGTGAATGGTAATGTTGGCGCTTATGAAGACACTGGCCGCGCTGGTTGCTGCTTGCGTTTGCCACTTGCCGATGGGTTGTCGGTTTTGTATCCAAGATCAAAGGAACTAGCGCACGCCGGTACATACACCAAGTCACCGTCCACACATTGGCCATATCGTGTACCATGTTTTCATCGCATTGAGACGGTTTCTGATTTGTTTTATCAGTGATGTTGACGTTGGCTCAGTTAATTGTGAACTGATGATATGGCAGGCGAATAACCAATGTGTAGATGCCACACACCAGATGCCAAACGTTGGCCTGGCCATATGGGCCAATGTGTGGCGCCGGCTTTAGACCTCGTGTCAACGCGGCCTACGCAATATACGATAGGAGCTTCAATGTCAATCGAATATTTGCAAGCGTAAATATATCACTTTTGGATACACCGAATAGTTATCCATTAGAGAGATGTATCAACCAGTCGTGGTTAATAGGCGAGCTGGAGAAGCCAGTTAGTTAATGTATTTAAAAATTTACAGTCTAATCGTATATTCGTATATTTTAACAAAGTAAAAATATTGTTGTTTCGGAAAATATATCTTAAAAAGTTTCTTGTTTCGGATCATGTGCACTAATATTTTTTGACGTTAACAAAATATCAGCTTAGAGTGTACTTACCATCGCAAAATAACGTGACATCCGCCAAAGTTTCGGATTTAAATAAATTGCTGAATGAAGTCGCCAAATTCGATCCAAAACTATTCCATTTCAAACAGAACTGTTGTTGTTGAGAGTCCATTTCAAACCCAGAATGGAAAATGTGATGAGCTGAAACAAAGTACATTGTGTTACTAACTTCTATTAGTCAACTATCATCGATGTTGAATCACTGTTCTGAATATATGAGATCGCAAGTCGTTTTATTTTAAACACATTATCAATGCAGGGTATGCAAATTACATCTGCGCGGAATTATTGTTTGTTTTAGAATATTTTTCATCACGGAAACCAAAAACAACTGCATTTGGTCAATCAAAGCTATGGTTTCTTGCGTCAGTAAAACGCCTGAGTTTAACTACATGAACACATTATCTATTTGCATTATTTGCAATAAATACTGCTTAAATTACAGAAATAATTTGATATTAAAAAAAGCGTATCTTGGAAATTTATAATGCATCAACATTTCGTCATGCTAAATGCAACAATTAGTAATTTGCAATTTTGTTGTCAGTACATAAATACATACAATGTAGTTTGTAATATTACAATGGAGTTACATTGTTTACAGTTTATTTCAGAATATATTTAATAAACACTACTTACATTTTTTGCAAATAAAATTTAACCTTAATCTTATGTTGTTATTTATACCCACTAAAAATTTATATAATATATAGAATATACATATTAAATTGAATATGATTATGATTAGAATTTGCATCTTATCATCTTAGACTCTTGGATCCATTCTATCCAGTTGTCCGGACTGTTGTGTTGACTGGAGGGATTTTTTCAATAGACCGAGAAACGCAAATAATTTATGGAAATATTTATTTAGTTTATTATGTAATTACCATTATTATTTATAATTTAAACATTACCAAAAAATGTCAGCAGGTTGCTTTTGACCTATTCTTAGGCTGTAAAAGGTTTCCCATTTAAACAATTTTAGATTAAGCGGAATAGATGGTAGTCCGAGAGTGCAAATTCCACTGAGTAAGGTGGACGGGGGAAAATATCCCAATTGAAGCTCAACAATTTTTACCCAGTCCTGATTGTTGTAATGAAACACGACGCCTTTCCCGTTTGATAATTCTTGCCGGTTTTCTTCAATTGCAGCCGATCTACTTGTAAACAATAAAGTTCGGTGTTGATGGTTTGGTTCCGTGGCAGAAACTCAAAGTGTACGACTCCCTTCCAATCCCACCAAATGCAACGCATAATTTTCTTCGGATAAAGGCCATCTTTCGAAATACTTAAACCTGATCCTGGCAACCACCATGATTTTTTACGTTACGCGTTGTTGTTCACAACCCACTTTTCATCACCAGTTACCATCAAATACGGAGCATCAGATTTTTTTTCAGCAAAAGTTCGCACGAAGAGATTTCGCTCATTAGTTCGTGAGGGACACACACATTGAAACGGCAGACAAACCAATTTTTTTCAAATGGTCAAAAACGATCGATATGTCAATATTTAACTTATCTATTATCTCATGAACCGTGGTACGTGGACCTTCGGCTATAAGCTCCTCTATTTCCTCGATATCAGTGTTTTAAGAACAGTCAGATCTGTGATATAACCGCCCCTGAACCAACCCAACCGCTTTTACACCAAGGTCTCCTCAACAAAACCCACACCCTCTCCTCTCCGTAAATGGAACCGATCTTGTTTTTTTTTATTTGGACAGCGTTGTTGCGCTTCTTGAATAAAAAAGCATAAAGTGACGTAATTGTAAATTAACGACCGACATTTTGAATTTGAAGCAATTTTACTAACTGAAGGCAAATTAATGCGAATCTGAACATAAACATTAAAAATAACACAGGAATTAATAATGTGTAAACAAACAGTACTAACCCAAAAGTATTAAAAGAGAAACTAATGGAAAATACCTACCAACTGAAATTTGAGAATCAGAAAACCTCATAAGCTAAATGCATAGGACTTCATTAATCTTCACTTTTATTGATTTATATTTGACAAGATCAACTGATTATAGTGAATATCTGATGTTTTTATTTCATTAAAATATTTACTTTTACCGCAAAAGTGTCCGTGAGGTATGATAATACTGAACTTCCGGCAGGCTATGCTGTATAGCAGTATAAACGTGTCATTACTATATCCTCCTAGTTTAACATAGTTTTTCAACTGTCTGTTTTAAAGAAAACAGAGTATCTGACCGAACCTTACCTCGAAAGTACCTGTACCTTTTCACCGAACAAAAGTGCTTGCATTTTCTCCTATGTTTATAAATAAAGGATTTTAGTTCATTCCTCAGAGCTTTAATCCGATTTCAACTTTTTGCTCCGACAAATTACTGACGACGCTGCCTTACTACTTACAAAGCTGCCGACGGTTTGAATGATGAAAAGGCTTGAAAGCGACTGACGCCGCCCGTGAAGTTTGTGAAGTAGAGGGAAAAGGTGCCGTATTAATTGTACCGCTTAGCTCTGGTTCAAAATGTTCCGGAAGGGAGACATTGAGTGTTGAAGTTAGGAAACTCGGAAGCATTCAGGGGAATTAGGAATACCCCACACTACCTTTAACCTACATTTGCCAGGCATAGGAATAGTGCCAAATAGCTGTAGAAGCATCCCTTATGAACTGTCGCCGCGGCAAACCTACCTCAAAAACGCAAATACTTTCATTACGCCCTTGTAACATATAAATAAGTTTTAGCTTACGATTTGTTACCTGCTTATAATTTTTTAAGTGATCCTTATTAACCATCATTAATTATTTGCAAAATATATTGACTAGTTCTCACGCCCTCAATCTTATGCTGTTAGGTAACTTATGCTATAAGGCGAAATGTTCTGATTAACAGTCTTTGTGAATAATTGTGACTTGATATGGATAAAGACCAAAAATAGACCATGAATAGTACTATATATCTGCTAGTACTATATTATATATTGTAAGTGATTCAATATATTCATTGACATCTAACAAATTGCAAGTCCAATGAAATTCCTTAAATCATCTAAAATTAGACACTTAATATTATGTCAAATGTTTTAGGTAACCGCTGTATAGATTTTATTCCAATATCACTAAATTTCGTATCTATATCTATGATTTGCTAAACTAGTACATGTGCATACAGATACCCATATATATATATATATATATATATATATATATATATATATATATATATATATATATATATATATATATATATATATATATATATATATATATGGGTATCTATATATATATATATATGGGTATATATATATATATATATATATATATATATGGGTATATATATATATATATATATATATATATATATATATATATATATATATATATATATATGGGTATCTGTATGTGTATCTGCATGTGTATCTGTATATATATATATATATATATATATATATATATATATATATATATATATATATATTCGTGCCACGTTGTATGTCCGTGATGAACTCCTAAACTACTGAACTGCTTTTAATAAAATAATTTTGCACACTATATGCTCAATTTATAGTCGCAATATTTTTTATTGCAAATTATTTTTTTATTATATGACAAAAGGTTATAATTATCTGTGAGTTCCATAAGTTTCTAACAGAGGGCGGTGTAAGTTAGTTTATCGACATAACGCTTCAACTCTTTAGTGTCCGGATTGGGGAAGTATCCAATAGATGGCGCTGTGTTAAGAGCCCAAACGTTTAATTTATGCTACAATTCATTTCACGTCACACGTGTGTTCAAAATTTATTTACGACATAATCTTGCTTTTTCAATTTTTGGGGCATTATTTTTTCATTTAATTTCAATTGTTCTCTGTATCCAAACCAAGCAATCGAATCTATTTGTGTTAGCAAGAGGCAGGTTAACCAAGAATACTGTGCACCGATTAACGCTGAATTATATATATATATATATATATATATATATATATATATATATATATATATATATATATATATATATATATATATATATATATACATATATATATAATATATATAATATATATATATATATATATATATATATATATATATATATATATATATATATATATATATATATATACATATATATATATAATATATATAATAATATATATATATATATATATATATATATATATATATATATATATATATATATATATATATATATATATATATATATATATATATATATATATATATATATATATATATATATATATATATATATATATATATATATATATATATATATATATATACAGTCAACAAGGCGCTAGCTACCTTGTTGACAGTATTGTGGCCGGACACAAATATAGGTCAAAATGCGATGAATTGATTTGAACATGGTCAATTCCATTTCCATGTATTGCAACGAAGATTTCGGTTGATTTTTTATAAATTCACGCACAATATCAATGTTACTTTGAGTAACCACGGAATTTTTCGGACCATGATCGTCCTTAATGTCTTCACGACCTTCTTTGAATCGTTTAAATCACTCGTGGACTCTGTCACGGGATAAACAATCCTCACCATAAACTTGTTTCATTAATTGAAATGTTTAATGTTCATTTTTTCGGCCGATGGTATAAACACAGACACTTTAAGCGTGATAACTTGGCTTCTAATAATCCAACTGTCATGAAATTTTGTCAGAACGTTAATGAAGGATGCACAGTCAAAAGATGGCGCTACTAGTAATAGCTATTTTTAAAAGTTCTGTTTTCCGCGAGATGCACCTTGTATATATCTGTGGCCACATGTGATATTGGTACCCCCTTCCGGTATTTATCAGATTCCATACCACGATTGTATGGACACTAAATTTGGGGAAAATGCCAGCGTGAACTATAATAGAATGTGGAGAATATATATATATATATATATATATATATATATATATATATATATATATATATATATATATATATATATATATATATATTCAAAATGAGTTGTTTGCTTGACATTTTTTTAGACACTGGCATATAATTCATTCAATATTCATATCATAATATAAAACATTCATGAATTATGTAATAACTGGTAGGAAATTATCCACCAAGAAAGGGATGTTCAATCTTAATATTTTTTTAACATAGGTACTATAGTAAAATGTAAACGATTAAAAATTCCAACATGTATATTGATTATTAATACTGTGTTTGTGTACTCGAGTTACTTACATACACCCCGACACGTTTTGGTACCTATTGAATGAGGTGGTATATACCTTCATTCCTCAAGTATGTTAACCTAAGGGTCTGCGATTTAGTGGAGGAATTTTCTAGACTCCTTGAAAGATCTGGCAGATCGTGGCATAAAATATATCTTTTTAAAATTTTCAAAAAAGCTTTGGTGGTTGCGCAAAATATTGTTGAAAAATTACTTCTAGAAACACTACTTCTAGAAAATATTGCTTCGCTGTCATTTTGCCTCTAATTAAGACTACATGTGACTGTTACATATGGAAGTGGTAATAGCACCACATAACATAACGTCTACTGTTCAGTGTACATGCCGTTTAACATCAAATTGAAGTTAACAACTTTTTCCAAGACTCTTTCTCAGCCATTACGTGTATCTTCTTTTATACCATTGAAATTACAGCCGCCAATGCTTAGCCATTCGAAACAAGATGGGGTTTAAAATATAACAAGCAATATTATCTTATGGCCATAAGTCAATTGTAAATATCAATTGTTCATTTTCGGCGCACGCCGGATATTATCAAACCACGTTTGACAACATCCCATTTCAGTAATCTGTAAAAACCGTCTCAATGACCAATAATTCAACCCCTTTGAAGATTACTCGGTTGAAGGTAAATTCTACGTATTCCTGCAATAAATATTTTAGTATTACTAAAAGTAAACTGTAAACATTTTAAAATCCTACAATCCTAATTCAATCCTACAAAAAAAACTACAAGTAACCACCACATATTTCTTCACCAAATGTTAATCGCTTAGTCCTTGTTTTAGTATCTATAATTTTCCAGAAATCGATGTTGTTGGGGTTGCAACTTCTATCTCAGGTAGAATATATATATTATAATATAAACCAATCTTCCAACATAACATTGCATGAACTTAAAAAAGACTGTCGATTCGTATTATAAGGCAAAATATATCTTGTTTAAGTAGCAACTATACAAAACAATATTTTCATAACTATTGGCGGAACTGACAAAGCAAATAAAACACAGTTTTAACGCTTCGATCAACATTACTCCGAAAACAGGTTTTGTTTAATATTCACGGAAAATACGACAAATGATTTTCTAACAGAATTAGCTGATATACCAGAATAAAATAATAATACCAAAAAAAAAAAATAGAAATAAATTATAATAAAATAGTCAATTTTCAGAAATACCTTCTACCTTTCTCCGACTGGTTAAACATTTTAAAAACATATTCTTGCCCTCAGATATGCAGATATTTGATATTTAAACATCATTTTTTGACATTTGATATTTAAACATAATTTTTAAATCTAATCTTCAGTAGGTAAATACACTAATTTTAATAATGTATCAACGCCGCATTTATAACTTTAAGATAATTATACCGTAAGTATCAACAACCAGAAAAGTATTAGCTGGTTAGTTAATTGCTGTTGTGGAAGTGCCATCGTTATTTAGCAACTGGACCTACACTAGGGTGGGCCGAATATCATTTTTTTCGTATTTCTTTTAATAATACCGAAAATATTTTTCATTATGCCAAAAAAAAAATTTGTGCCAAGGGAAAACATTTTAAGTCGATATCTTAGGCTCCTCAAAGTTTGTTAAAGTTTAAAGTTTTTTTAGCAATTTTCTCTTTATTTATACTTAATTTGGTGCAAGGACTTTTATTGTAAAGAACTAAATTTTCAAAGTTCAGAAAAAAATTTTTTGAAAACTTTGAGCTTTGACTAAATTTGAGGAGCGTAAGATATCGACTCAAAATTTTTCCCTTGGCACAAATTTTTTTTTGCCATAATGAAAAATATTTTCGGTATTATTAAAAGAAATTCGAAAAAAAACGGATATTCGGCCCTCCCTAACCTACACCTTAAGGTGGGGTGGGCTGCGAAATAACGTCCTTAGCTATTGATTATCCCCAATCAGTCCTCTTCAATCCCGAATCCCCCATGCGATGAAAGTTGAAACAACAACTTCGCTTGAAACAAAATGTTCCCAAGGAAGCCAAATTTACTATACGCAACAAACTAACACGCACGTTCTCTTTTGTTGCCTACTGTATGTACTCAGATCCCCACTAAATGCAAATGGGAACCAGTGTCAATTTTGAAGTCTTGTTTTTAATATTGTAATATTTGTCGGTCTGAGAGATGTTCTTGGAAAGTCGGTAAAAAAAATTGTCTTCTACTGGCCATTAAAATATAATTTAAATGTTATCCCTGCAATAAAATCGAATTACAGACATATTTATGATGATTTAAATAGTTAGAATAAGCTAAAACGTAGTAGAAATTAAATTAGCACTATTTTATTAAATTTAGCTATTTGTGATCCATACGTATAGTAGAACTGATTATAAATTTATTATAGTCGTTAGAATGACATTTACTCTATATAAGTATATATATATATATATATATATATATATATATATATATATATATATATATATATATATATATATATATATATATATATATACTAGCAGGCCCGGCCACGCGTTACTGTGGCTAGGTTATACGTTGAATTATATTGTAATAAACTATTCAATACAGTCAAATCATTATTTACGGAATAAAGACGAAAACGTTGTAGCTGATGTAAAAATCCACGGGATTGAGATTTTAACCTTAGGTCACAAAGTAACGGACAAATCAAGCAATAAAAACTAAATACTTTCCTTTATATAGAATTTTCCTTCGTTTCCATTTCTTACCAGGATAATTATTCTTTCGAATGTTCTTTAAGCGAGGTAAAATTCATTCACTTAAAAAGTATAATAAAATTGTACCGATATAAACATTTTTTAATTTAATATATAATAATAAAAAATAACATTAACTCATTAACTTTTTAGTTCATAAGCATATTAAGGAAAAAATCTTTAGTTTTGTAATCTAAACTTCATCCGAAATTTTAGAACATCCAAACGAAAGTTATACAACAGTCCAAATTAATTAAAGACTACTATGGTTTTATAGAAAACGAAAAAGATTGCTACTATATTACAAATGATATACAAATATTAAAAGTCCAATATACTTAACGATGTCATCAGTCCATCGTGCTTTTGGTCTTCTTCGCGGACGTTTGCGATCAAGCGGTATCCACTCCAGGATTGCCTTGGTCCATCTGTCGTCCCATCGCCTCGCTATATGGCCTGCCCATCTCCATTTCAACTGTTTTACTCTTCCAATGATGTCACAGACTTTTGTTTGTTCCCTGATCCATGCGCAGGACTTTCTGTCTCGTCTTGTAATGCCAAGCATACATCTTTCCATTCCCCTCTGTGCCACCCGAAGTTTTTGAATTGATTGCGATGTGAGTGTCCAGGTTTCACTTCCGTATGTCATAACGGGTAGAACGCACTGATCGAATACTTTTCTTTTCAGGCAAAGTGGGAGTCTGCTCTTAAACACTATGTTGAGCCTACCAAATGCCTGCCAGCCACATTTAACACGCCGTTCCACCTCCCGGGCGGTATTCCCCTCCATGGAAATCCTCTGCCCAAGATATACAAAGCTGTCCACAATCTCTAAATCCCTTCCTAAAACTGAAATTCTTCTGTCCTGAGCGAAGTTATTGAACATAACCTGACTCTTTTTCAGGTTTATTTTCAAGCCAAATGGTTCGCCAGCCCTTTGCAGTTCTTGTATGCGTCTTTGCAGCTCCTCTGGGTCTTGTGAAATGAGAATAATATCATCTGCAAATCTAAGATGGTTTAAGTTTGCACCATTGATATTTACCCCATCCTGTTCCCAATCCAGTTTACGGAATACTTCTTCAAGGCCAGCCGAGAAAAGAATAGGCGATATTGCGAATAGGCGATATTATATATATATATATATATATATATATATATATATATATATATATATATATATATATATATAGGGTGATTCACACGGTGGATGGTACATTAGACGTTTACGGAGAACTACTTGGGTAATGATTTTAAATTTTGGATACTTATGTAAATGAATATGAACTCTCTACTTAATATATTTTTTGCACTGCAGTGTTGCCAAATCTACTCGGAGCTGATTCCAACTTCGTTTTTTTAAATGGAATATCCCAGGTGTTCTAATCCTCTACTACTGTTGTTACTATTTCTAGATACCTCGTTTAATTAATTCTTCATAGTAAATAAAGTATCGAATTTGTTTGTCCATGATTAAACAAAAATGAGGATTTTTATTGGCCCAGAAGTGACAATTTCCTCTGTTAAAAACTCCTTCTCTCGAAAATTTGGACTTCAGTCCAGATTATTTTTTGTAAAAAATGTTAATCTTTCTGGAAATGAACTAATAAATGTTCACAAAATTCCAATCTTTGAGGGCAGTCGTCTGGCTTAAGAAACTGAGTTTTTGAAAATTTGTAAGAACGCATGCAGTGTTTTTTCAGTGTTTTTTGTATTGAGGAGAATGTTATATTCAGCTCGTCTTCAGCTCTTCTAATAGAAGATTGTGGATACGTTATCCTTATCAGATGTTACTGGGTTGGTCAAATTCCGGAGTGCCTTCGAAAAACCAAAACTTATAAAACTTGTTTGAATCCATCTAAATTTTCTTTTATTAATTCGTGCTCAATTAGGATAGGAGTTTTAGAAGCTTAAAAATATTTTTGGTGAATTTCTCATGATCGTTTTTAGTACAATTTTTTTTTCCCCAAAGCTGTGGGATAAATAGTTTTCAAGATACGACCGCGATCCATCCTTAATGGGACACCTGGTATATATATATATATATATATATATATATATATATATATATATATATATATATATATATATATATATATATATATATATATATATATATATATATATATATATATATACCTTAGCCCGGCAGACGTTGTTCTGCCATTTCTGGTAGATGCCGCGATGAGTTTGATTTGGTTAAATCTCTGTATAAGACAGTCTGGACAAAAGAGGAGATTAGATTGAAATGCTGGTATATATTGAACAATTGTATTGTTG
The DNA here is from genome assembly GCA_031761425.1 of Cosmopolites sordidus. Classification (NCBI taxonomy): domain Eukaryota; kingdom Metazoa; phylum Arthropoda; class Insecta; order Coleoptera; family Curculionidae; genus Cosmopolites; species Cosmopolites sordidus. The sequence goes on along the minus strand of JARFXV010001715.1, from coordinate 45,374 downwards.
TAACAGGCACACCGCAGTGTGACTTTTTAAAAATAAATAATGAAAATGTTGAGTTGATTAACGCAATAACACAGAAATTATGTTCATATGTTATATTATGTAAATATTAATCATTTCGTTTAATAAACATAGAATTTGTTAATAACAGTGACTTGTGACTACAGCGCCAACTATCGGATCCTAACATAGTTATGAACCATAGTCTCTATAAAACAAAACAATATATATTGTGGGAATATGACTGCAATCGGTCAAGTCGTTCAGAAGTTACACGATCACTAACAGACGTAGCAACGACCAACGCATATAATATTAATTAATGAACTATACAAAAAATAAAAACAATATTATCCAATAGCGTAAAATATTAAAACTATTGTTCCAACTAAACATGCCAATAAAGGTAAGGCAATTATTTGTAACACTTACCGTTACTACACATATTTATTGACTTTTAAAAGTCATCTAGATTGACAAGATAAATCCGTTAAATAAATTGAAAAAAAAACGTATTATATGCAAATAAATACTCAGCTATTCAGGACAAAAAAAATATAAAAAAATGAGTATGATAGTATATTAAAACCGACATTTGAAAAAATTAGTTTCTCTAAACCCAAGCACTTAATACGATTTATTTCTCTCAAAAAAAAATTTAATGCGATCCTGCTGTAAAGACAAAGCATGGCAAGGTTATTAACGGCGCAGAGTGAATGGTGCGCAGTCATTTTACCTGCATCCTGGTTGACCATGGATTGCATTGTTTTTTCGATGAAACGTTAACGCATTGCGTAATTCGAAATTTGGTGTGCGCGGTCTAACAAAAAAAATGCTGCGAATCATTTTGTTTAGTTATCATCACTTTGGAATCATTTTGTTGTTAAATTGTTTAACTCTTAAGCCTATTTGGTTTGTGGCTAGTTCAAAGGTGAAATTTTTGGCACTTCTTGTGTAAAATCATGAGCATTAAAAATGCGAGAGTTTTTTAGGTGTTAATTGCTCAGTAAGAGAAAATATTTACATAAATATTCACCGATAGAAAACCAAAGGAACTAGAATTACATTTGAAATGTAATATGTTTAACAAATAAAACTGAATTTCAAATATTCCAAATATGTTAAACATTTACCTTTCACCGTTTTACGGTTACGGTACGGTTTTTAAGATTTTTTACGTTTTACGGTTTTTAATTATTGGAACGACGTTATTTTCCAAATGTTTGGCTCATATGGGCGTCAAATGGTCTGGCGAAGGGTTAGTGAAGAGCTCAACATAGAAAATCTTTGTCCAACTATTAAAGAAGATAGAGGATCGATAGTGGTTTGAGGGTGTATATCCTCAGAGGGGGTTGGTAATTTGGTGTTTATTGACGGTATAATAGAAAAAAAGATGTATTTAAATATTTAAAGGCAAAATCTGACAGTAAGTGCGGATGAACATTTCAAACTAATTTATATTTTACCAAGACAATGACCCTAAACATAATGCTGGTATAGTTCGTGAATGGCTATTATACAACTGCCCAAAAGTGATTAAGTCGCCGCCTCAGTCACCTGACCTTAATCACATTGAAAACGTTTGGCATTATTTGGAAACTAATATAAGGAAACATGAAATTACCAATAAAGAAACTTTAAAGAATAATTTATTAGAGAAATGAAATAAAATCGACGTAAATTATTTTAAAAAATTGGTGGTATCCATGCCAAAACTTTTAGGAAATGTGATTAAGGTCAAAGGTGGTCATATCAAATATTAATTATAAGCTAAGTTTTTTATACAGTTAACTTTTTTGTTGATACTAAATTTATAAATCAGTCTTTTTATTGACGTATTTGCTATAAATTATGGTTTTACCTGAATTGTTTAGTAATTTCCGTAATAAATTAATTTTTATTGCATTTTATTTTGTTTATTTTAATAAGCACACTTATAGCGAGATACTTATCCGAATATTTTTGGGATCCACTGTACATACACGTAACACTTGATTAAATTTTTAGAATTAACGTCATAGCATGGGCAGGAAAAAAATTGTTTGTAGAATTCACCTTTGTTCAAATTTAAAAATTTCTGAATTATTATTATTATTATACTGAGTTTTAATGTGTTTTTAAAAATAATATACACCAAAGGTACAAGTTGCTATTAAATAAATATGCTCGTATTATCCATCTATAAAAAAACCAAACCATTTTATTATAACCTGTTGCCACTGGAAAGGAAATGATGTAAAAATAGAAGTAATTTATTTAAACGTGAAGGCTATGTACTCAGTATTTTACTAAATAATTGAAACAACAGATATTGATTATTTCTATTAGTTTCATAGCTGCTTGAGGTCTTTTTCCTATAATACAGTAGAGAATATTATTTCCGTTAAATTTTTAATTTAAATGGCAAGAGTTTCCTTAAAATGATTACTATTCAATTTATACGGGTATATGTATACGTAGATTTTTTACACATAGTCACGTGAGTCAAATTTTAGCATAAACGCCATAGTTTGGACAGGAAAAAAACTTATTGTTGCAGTCCATTCACCTTTGTTCAAGCTTAAATATGTATCGTTCCTGGCAGGCTTGCAAATATTTTTTGTTTCAGTCAGAGCAAAAAATTCGATCTCCAACTAAAGTTGCTCGACAGGTTTGCGTCAACACAGTGAGTCGTTTTCGGATAATTTAATATCAGGGCGTCGCCTAGGAGAATCAACTGCTTTATATTAAGCGTTGGACTAGTATTCCGCCGGCATGAAAACGTGGGAAAAATATTTAAGAAAAATTGAGACAGTTTAGAAATTAATATAATATGTCTTGAAATGGTAAATCTTGTACTGCTACTGTCATACAATATGAAATATGAAAAAAAAATTAACAGTAAAATCAAAATAGGTTAGAATATAGGAACAATAATAACTAACTATATATTTTCAAACTATTTTATCAATAACTATTTTATCATCAATGTTCAATTTTTGTTTCATCTCCCAATCATTCAAATTTGATTGAAATCTGTTCACACTAACTCGTATCTCAAAGGCCTTAAGGGTTACTATGCAATTGAACAATGGTCTATAGAAGACAAAAAAATTAAATATAATATAATTGTGTTAGGAATAAAATACTTAAATGTATTGTAAAACTCTTCATGGTATTTCATGGTATTTAATTATAAAAAAGATATAAGTTTATAAAAAATTAAAGAAGTGTTTATTAAATTACAAGGTGCGTTTCACGGAAAACAGGACTTTTTAAAAATAGCTATTTCTAGTGCTATCTTTTGTTAGGGGTAAGCGTTGGAAAGGTGCATCCTTCACTGATTTTCTGATAAATTGTCATGACATTCGGATCATTAGAAGCTAAGTTATTGCGCTAAAGTGTCAGTGTGTTTATACCATCGGTCGAAAAATGAAGTTCGAACAAAGCGTGACAATTACGTTTTGTTTGAAACTTGGTAAAACATTCACCGAAACGATTCAATTAATAAACCAAGTATATGTCGAGTATTGTTTATCCCGAGGCAGAGTCCACGAGTGATTTAAATCATTCGAAGAAGGTTATGAGAACATCAAGGACGACGAACATCCTGGTCCGAAAAATTCCATTATTACTCAAAGCAACGTTGAAATTGTATGTGAATTTATATAAAATCAGCTGAAATCCTCGTTACGATAGACGGAAATGAAATTGAACATGTCCAAAGATTTTATTCTTCGCATTTTGACCCATTATTTGGGACTCCGGAAGGTTAGTGCACGTTTTGTTCCACACAAATTGACTGATGACCAAAAACTGCGCCGAAGCCAACATTGCAAGGACTTGACTAAAGAGTCGAAAAAGGACGAAAACTTCAAATACAGCATTGATAGTGGTGACGAGAGGTGGTGTTTTCAATATGATCGAAAAACCAAGCGTCAAACTGTCGAATTGAATTACCCGAGCGAGCTAAATCCCAAGAAAAACCGTTTCGAGAAGTTAAATTAACACAATGTTGACTTGTTTTGATGATTCTGAGGGAATTCTGGACAAGGAGTGCACAATTCCCTGGACATCTGGGCAAAAGATCAATGCTTTGTTTTATCTTGGTGTTATAAAGCGTCTATTGTCGCGTATTCGTCGTGTGCGGCTATAATACAGTCAACAAGGCAGCTGGCGCTTGTTGCACGATAATGCACGATAATCAAAAATGGCATTTTAACCATCAATCATTCACCATACTTATATGATTTGGCTCTCTGCGACTTCTACCTCTTCGAAAAAATTCATTTGTCGATGAACGAACAGCGTTATGCCCACATTGAAGCCATTCAAAAGGCGTCGATCGCCATCCTGCAGGACATATTTTTGTCCGAGCTCAAAAATTATTTCGTCAAAATAATTGAACATGCAAAACGTTGTATTGACGCGCAAGGAGACCATTTTGAATCAAAATAATGATTTTTACCGAAAACATAAGTATTTGTGTTTTTTTTTAATGTCCTGTTTTCCGTGAGACTCACCTTGTATATAAGAAATTTTTATTTTTATCGCTGGCTTTTTACGATAGTCTATAATCACTTGTAACAAAAACTGCTTTTGCTCCTCTTTCTTTGTTAAAATACTATTAAATTCCTCCATCAATTTAACTTATATCTCGATCGTATCATTGACATCTTTAAAGCTCTCAACGCTCAGGTGTTTCTGCTTAAAGTCCTTAAGAATCCTAAACAGAAGGATCATATTTCAAAAAGGCATTGAATATTATTCCTTTTAAAAAACTTTATAGTATTTCTTAGCGAAATGTTCCAGTGGTTTATTGATATAGGCTTTAACATCTTTTGGCTGTACTAGAAAACGTTTTGTTTCATCTGAGTATCCTCACCTTGTTGAACTTGAGCATGAAGAAAAGCACGAAGAGCAGTTTAGATTTTGAAAGGGACGCTTTTATCAAAAAGTGTAAAAGCAACCGATTCTTCTGATAGATACCAGAGGTGAGCCCAAAACTTTTACAAAGCTTGTCTTAACAGGATCTCGTATACCTTGTGGCGCCCAGTGGCGGCTCATGGGTTTTTAAAGTGGGAAGTGTTGTGTTCTGAAAAATTGTTTACTATGATAAATGCTGGAGGAGCGGCTACGAGCCGCCACTGCTATACATCGTTCATGAAAGTTAGATCTTGCAACGGCGCTGTGGCTGCTATTGAACAACAAAACCAGGTCTGGATATAAGTCGCATTAATATAAGACAGACATCCCATATACCATCTTTTTAAAATTAATATAATTTGTAGTTTGACTTAAGGCAGCTAAGAAAATTACATTTGAAAATGGAAAAATGGATTTCTTTTGATTTAGTCCTAACCTTATATTTTAACTATTCGTCATACAAAATACCTTTGGGGCTTGGGATTTGATGGCCTTTAGTTTAACTATTTCAGAATTTTTATACCAACATTTTTATTTTTTCAGATCACTTTACATTTTTGGGACACCGACGCCCGGTATACTTGACTTCGATTTTTTAAAAATATACGATTTAATCTTTTTGGTGAAAGCGTACAATGTATAAAACAACTTTGTGGTCTTTGAGGCACATGTTAATATTAACAAATCAAGCCCAACGGAAAATGTATGCAAACATACGACTTAAAGTGGAAGCAACGAACCTATACCGAATAGATACCCGACATACTAGGCTGGTAGAAGACATATGTATGTAGGAGGGCCATATCTGAAGTTAAAATAAATGAAACGTTTAAAGTTAATAAATTTTGCAGAGAAACAAGTTAGACAAGGAGAGAGTATGTCCTTAAATTGTGAAACATCGCACTGCCAACTAAATAAAAGCTAAATTAACATGAACTAGGCTGTGTGGTTGGCAACCATGTAAATTATCTGAAATGCGAATGATATAGTGGTGATCGCTAAAAACCAAAAGGAATTGCCATACCAACTCGATATACAACAAAGCAAAAACAGAGGCAGAATCGATTGATAATACTAAACGCTGCAAACCTAGAAACAATATATTCATTCATTTATTTAAATTATAATGTAAAATTAAATTACCAGAGCCAAGAAGCAAAAATCTCTCGAGGACAAATTGGAATGTGTAGCTTTTGGAAACCTGTCTGGCATAGTATACACAAAAAATTTAGAGGATATCAAAAAACATAAATGTATGTGCGCATTCTCCTGGAGATCAATTATGGAATAAAAATAATCACTTCTACACAAAATATCATATCTTAACAAAGATGAACGCAAACACCCATTGAGAGTAAAATGCTGTTAAAACGAGGATGGAAAATATAAAGTCACTGGTATATACAGCAAAAAGTATTCTGGAAACGATCACAGCATTAGGCTGGGAGATTTTATCGCTCCCAGCGTATTGTTCAGGCCTAGTTACTTCGGATTTTCTTATCTTCTGATCCCTATAATAGCAGCTGGTTGACCGCTTTACATCTCTTGGGGAAGTCGAAAAAAGCCTTAATGACTATCACATGAAAAACTATATGAATAGAGACGATGAAGCCTTCTATATCTTCCACCTTTAACCCTAGGTTAAAGTGAGTTCCAAAAACTTTTCCGGTTTGGTTTAAATATGGCCTAATGTGCCTTCACAACGATTTGAATAGTTATGAACGCTGAAATAGTGCCGAAAACTTTGCCATCACTACTTACTGAAAAGGTACACATTTCTGTCATAAATGTTATTAAAAGAGTATTTCTTAGGGGACCTCTTATTTAATATGAAGAGGCAAACCCACCTATATTTGGATATTTGGAATTTTTTTCCAATTTTAAATGAATTCAAATACTACAATAAATATAAGGTAATAAATATTGAATGAAATAAAGAGGTACTTGTGAATTAATGCAATAAATTATAAGTACAAGATTTTTTTGTTTGTTGGTTAAATACAACTATATTAGAGATAATAATTCGTGAATCGCCCTCGTATGGATCTTAAAAATAAACCAAAAATATAAAAATCTATATTTTAATTATACTGAATACATAGAAAGTAACTATTTGCATTCCCTACCATGACAAAAATCAGTGGAATGCATACTAAAGTGAATCGTTAAGGTAAAAACGTCAAAAAAAACTGATAACTGCAAATTAAAAACCAGTAATACGACTAGTGTTTGTTTTATATCTAAACCATCAGATATATATTCGTTCAGTGTTGTATTTGTATGTATTTTAAAATAGTTTATTTGTAAACTCAGAAATGCATTTTATTAGAGACTATTTTAATCGATAAAATGATTCCATTATGTCTAAAAAGAGTATTTTTTGTAAAATTGTGAAAACTTGATCATAGAAATTTCATACAAATGATTATGGAAAAAGACTAAATCCATTAAAATTTCGCCATTTTAAGAATTCTGTAAAACTTTGATACTAGCTTGAATATTACCGTTTTTATAGCTAGAAGAACTCGTGACGTTTGAACAACGAACAACACTTCAATAAATAAATATGCAAAGATTAATACCTAAAAATTTCCACTATATTTAAAATACTAATATATATTACTATACTAAACTAAAACAGTTTAGTATAGTTTGTATTTGAAAAAGGCACGGTGCGTAGAAACAATTGTCATACATACAATTTTAAATATAGTGGACATTTTTAGATATTAATCTGTGCTTACTTATTTAAAATGAATTTCCATCAAGTATTGGCTACCTCAGTTAAATTAAACACTAATAACTTCTTAAATTAACACTAATATTCTTAACTCGACATTACACAATAAAACTCTGAAAAATATATTCCAAGCTGTAATGATATTCAAAGATAAATTTCTCAAATAAGTGTAAATAGGATGATTTTCAGTAGAATAGAAAAATTGACACCAAAACAATTCGTAAGAAGTGCAATTTTGATGGGTATATCTTGGTTATTTACGAGGTTTAGTTTGGTTTGGTCTAAGAAAATGTTTGGATGGTCAAATCACCCAAAAAAATAAGAGGCTGAGAAATACTTCCTCACCCACTGTATGCTCCTGATACTGCACCATCACATTTCCATCTTTTCGGATATATAGGATAACATTTTCTTTGCGGAAAAAAAATGTTACTCCGGCAGCTATTAAAAATACACTGGAAGAATAATTAATTTTAAAATAAGCCTCAGTTTACAATAATGGAATACAAAGTTTGCCAGAGAGATGGGCGAAGATTGTCAGTAACGTTGGAAATTCTATTTTAGATTGAAACTATACTAACTCTTAAATGAATTGAAATTTTGTAAAATGTCAAAAAACTACATTACTTATGGATACACTTAATAAGTAGGCAATATTATATTGGAAAGATGACATCCTTCGTGCCGTAAGAATAAAACTGTAACACTACTGCTGTAATGCGTAAAGAGCCTCTTTTCAAAGTTATACTTTGTACTTATCAAGATTTTATCTTGTCTAGTATACCAAGACGTAGTAGATGAGATAAAAGATGTAAGAAAGGTTGTAAGTATAAAACAGAACTTTGAAGAGAGGCTCTGTATGTGTGTTCAGCCAAGGGCGTATTTTTTGGATAAAATCTTCCGTGATTAAATAATCAATTTGTACCTTCAAAATTGAATCTATTACAGTTTATATTGGTCTTAATATTTACTGTATATAGAAAATCAATGAAATAATACTTATTGAAAAAATGAACCGGCGTTCATTTTTATGCCTCCTGTTATATAGTCAAATAATAATCATCATCAATCATAGCCTTTGTTTATGTTTGTACGACAGGTCATCCAGCACGAGATCCGTTTTTAATATTAAATTTTCCATTTCATTTGAATCAATTTAGAGCAGAAATATTTTCGCCAGTCTGTCACGTAGCGTCTAATTTTTAATAGCAAAAAAGCCTAATATGACGAAAAAGATCTTTACTTCCTAATATGTTTTAAATTTGACACAAAACGTCAAGGTTCACTAACACAATAAAATGTTATCCAAACTACAACTGAGACGTCAGCTTTAAAATGAAGGTTATATCTGTTTGCGTGAAGTCGGTAACGGTTCGAAAGAGCAATACTTCGTTAACAAGCGGAAAATCGGAATGAATATAATATGACAACCCATAAATTTAAATGCTAATTCTAGTAAAAATTCACCCTGCTATTCAGTAGTATTCAGTAACTGAAGCGGACATGAAAATAATACGTAAAAATATGTTTAAAACTTTATGTGTATTACTTTAATCTTAACTGCGCAGATAAAGATCCTGCAAAATTCCCCCTGCAAACTAATTCAGCTCTAACAAAACGCATCTTAATAGTTCTTAGCCCCCTTTTCAAACCTTGTCCCTGGGTATTGTATCACGGAAGCCGGTTTCCCATTGAATATCTTTACAAAAAAAATCTGTAAAGATTAAAGTTGCACCTATACAATTAAAATAAATTCCCCTTTAAATACCATGAAATATTTTACAATACATTTTATACTTCTGCTTACAAAATTAGAATTGCGTTCTAACGACTTACACTTTTTTTAGACTCACTCCGACTTACACTTTTTTTAGACTATTACACAACTCAGTTGCTATCCCAAAGGCTAGTTTTCATAATACTCATATGAATATACAAGTAGTTTTGATTAAAATAAGTTTTATGATAATTTACGTAGTTACTTGCATAAATTCAAAAGTGATTTGAGAAATTTCGTTGAAGCCTTCTCGATGCATACCACTCAGGCTGCTTGTCCAAAACTAATATAAGTATTCAAAATATCATCGATATCAATCACATCAATTGCGATTTGTACTATAGTGTAAGAGCTTATCGCTAGAGCACTCCATCTTATTCTTCCTCATGTAGTTCTACAGCCGGTTTTTGATGTGCACTAATTGTTATCCCAGATCTTGCATAATTGCGAGAGTTCAACTTATATATTCAACTATAAGTGCCTATTGGTTTTATAAATCCTAACTGTCGTGTTCCACTGTATACGTTCAGATCTTAGAATAGAATGTAGGGAGGAGGTAACTTTATTACCCTTCACAATATGATTTCTGTTGTTATGTTGTTTTCGTCAAGATTTCGTCGCAGATACGTACATGCCTTCACAATTTCAATATTGTCATCGCTCAGGGCTCCATACAAGCACAAAAACACTTAGCATTTCTAGGACTCAATGTTTGGATGTAGCATAAATTCCAAAATAACTTCAAACAAAGGATTATATCAGAAAATGACTATACTTTCCATGTAGTGCGATTATAGAGATGCCAAAGATTACATAATGTTAACAGTACTCGCTGTTAATAACTCTCAACGAAATTAAACTAAACCATAGATACAAAACAAAAAATGTCAAATGAAAAGGGAATTGTTTTTCATTACGATAACATAAAGTATCATACATTATATATTCTTATATTGGAAGCTTTTGTTTAAAACACTAAATTTAAAGAGATTAACAACAAAATATCAAATCATGTTAGCATCATCAGGAAATTATTCAATAACACGCCGTTCCGAATTCGCAGCAGAAAATGGTTAAGTGTCGGCTGTATAATGTATATATGGTATATATATATATATATATATATATATATATATATATATATATATATATATATATATATATATACAGTATGTTTTTTTGGAATTTTCAGTCAATTGTATTAATAAAATTATATTTTTTTAGAGTTTTATTAACGTTTCGGTTTCTTTTATTAAACCATCTTCAAAACAGTTACAATACCACAATATAAACTATTTTTATAAACAGGACAAATTAAAATTTTAACACATACCTGCTATATTTTGTTGAATAATTGTTTTTTTTTAAGTTTTTTTTACATAAAATATGATATTTTTTGTTTAATTGTGAGTTGTCAAAATTTTTAACTTTGATAGATTTTATAAATTTGTTACCTTTATATGTTTTTCTTTTTTAATTATAACTCAAATTATATTTAGTTTATTTATTTATATATTTTTATATTCAACTCAAAAATAAACAAAAAATATAATATTTTATGTAAAAACATTTAAAAAATCAAGCCAATATAGCCGGTATGTATTAAAATATAAATTTGTACTATTTATAAAAATAGTATTTATGGTAGAATTGTAATTGTCCTGAGGATGGTTTAATAAAAGAAACCGAAACGTTAATAAAATAGTAGAAAATAATATTTTTATTAATATAATTAACCGAAAATCCAAAAAAAAACAAAAAAATAACATTAAACGGCCAGGAAGTTCCTAAATCATTCCAAGTATCGATCCGTCCGTTCTGTGAAGTTCAGTTGGACTCTTTAAATTTTTCGCCAAATCAGATTTTTAATATCTCATAAATACCTTTTAAAAATAGATAAACCTTTTTAAAATCTCACATTTTTTCCCTCTGATAATTCAAACGACCTTTTTACTCAAAATAAGTATGAGAAATAACCAGAGCTAATCAGTCTAGAAAATAATTTTTAAGGTCTAGCATCTCTATGTGGAATTAGATTAGTATTATTATAACTAGTAGTTAATTGTGGTATAGAACTAGAGGAAATGCCACAGACTTCTTCTAAGCTGCCACTTCATCTTTCCTCAAGACGTCTTCTGGATAGATAAATGTCTTGAGGACAAGAATAGAACTGGAAGAGCCTCTTCGCCCACAGAGGAGGAACATATTAATGTAGTTAACGATTTAGTATTTATTCATTGGCGAAAACAATTCGTGTCCTCATATCAAAAACGACTAAAATTTAATTTCTTCTGCTTATAATTCATACACAGTTGTGTTAAAAAATTAAAAATGTAGATTCTTAAATTTAAGGACAAATTGCGTAATAAGGCAAACTGAACTTTGGGCAGTGCTGTAAAAACATTATAGAAAATCCATTTAGTTTCCAAGTGAAAATAAAATTAATTAAATAATTTACTGTATAATATTTCAATTAGGCCAAATTCAATTATTAAAAAATTGTTGGAATATGTTCAAAATTAAAATTTTGTAAGTAGTCTGCAGTACTGAAAGGAAACATTTTATTGTCAATGTCATCTCAATGATCTCTCCAATCGTCACTCCGCGATCGGCAAACACGGTATGATGGATATTGTTGATCATAAGCCCATAGCGTCACTCGTGCAGGTTTGACCAAATTGAAACTCAGTAAAATACTTATGAATCATAAAATTGGAGTTCCCATAATACCTGTTCAACTTTTCTTCCATTTACTCGATGGAAACTAAATATCATATCGAGTTGAAATTCATGGAGCGTTTCTAGAAATACAACTGCTTTTCAGGAATCTAATTTCCTTTGCGATCGCACCGCCATCTATCGGAAAAGTACAAGTCTTCGCACCCTACCCTCGTAAAGGTTTTATAAGTTTGTTATAAGCAATACTTTAAATACAGTATTATTATTATTATTCTCTTAACAATGATTCTTTAGCACCAATATAGTATATATTTAAGAGAACACCTAGAAAACAAATAAAATTTAATTTACAATTACTTCTAAATTAATATGGAAAATTAAGTCATACGACTTTTTGTATTAAACAAAAAACTCGTGCACTTTCAACGCCCATGGCTAACAGAATTTACAATCTTCTGTAGATCTCCTCACCTACGTCTCATTTCCTATCAGCACGGTTCAGCCTTTTCTTTAAGTTCAATTCTAGTTTCAAACCCTTCGCGGTCAATATTTTTTTTCAAGGTACCCATAAAAATCGAGAGATTTTCAACTAGTTTCTGTATTCGTCCTTATCTCCAAATACAACATTCTTCGAAATGGTAACGACTTAGTCAGTCAAGATTTATCCATTATTGGCATTACTGACATTTCAAGCTATATTGTTCTTCTGGAGTCTAACAATACGCTGCTAAAAACATCCATAACAAGTGAAATAACTCTTGACTTCACAACTTCTTAGTGAAAACTCCTCCTTGAAACTTCCTGAATTTTTTCCCTAATGTCAATTTTTAATTATTCAGTTATGGTTCGTTAAAAAAACACCCTTATTTTTGAGATCACAATAGAAAAAAATTTAGTGATAAAATATAGTCTGGTCTCAAAATCTATGGCAGCTTGCCCTATCTGATTGAAACCAGTTATTTCTAATTAATTTTTTCTAATAAAATAAATTTGTTGTTGTTGAGCAAGATCTCGATCTTATATTTCGCAAATAACAGGAATTTCCTTCAGCGTCCTCAAAAATGTAAGGTCCAATTATATCCCTTCGGCCTATAAATTGAACTAAATGGTAACTTGAACAGAACGGAGTGATCTATGATTTATCATAACGATTTTCTGTGGTAACTTTCCAAATTAAATGTATCAACATGGCAGGCTATTTTAAATGCCCAGGCAGTTGTCTCCCACACTGTATTACAAAAATTATATTTGTTATTGGTTACACAAATTATTAAAATGTAAATTTTTAGCGTTATACAAAATTTTGGTTTTTATTAATATGCTAAACTGATATATCTAAAATTTTAATTAGCTGTTTTAACCTTTTCTTTGACCAAGTGCTGATTGGCCATAGGAAACCACATTATTACTTCTCACTTTTATATAGTGACGTAAGATATTTTTTAAATCAATTCATTCATTCTATGTCCGGCATTTCATTCAACGGTTCTAATTGTGATAGACATACCATCAACCAGTAAGAAAGTTTAAAAATAGTAGATTCCTCATTAATTTTCTAATTTTACTTCTTAATAACATAGGTCTTTTCGTTTACCATAAAAATGTAATATCCTCGCTTCGATTGAATAATTATTAATTTGTGTTTTATTAAAAAAAACATGATAACATGAGCAAACATCTGCTCTTCCACATTCAGGAGACACAGATTGACAATTTTTTTGTTGTCTTTTGAATTCATAATCCATTACAGATATATTTTTTCTGATTTTGTAAAAAAAGTGTAATTTACTAAAGGCCGTGACTTCGTTTTTAACATAAATTAAATAAATATCTTAAGTGCCCAAAATATTGGTGCATGGCCTAAAATAGTAATATTTCTTACAAAAATTAAACAGACGATAATGGAATGAAAACTCCCTGAAAAAAAAAGAACTATGCCGCAGGAAATTTGATTTATATTTCAACATAATCCCGTGCCAACTTGATACATTCGGACCAGGGATGGTTCAAATGATATGTCTTTATATATTTTAGATACACCTTAAACACTTATATGAGGCCATATTTGAACTCTCGCATCCATTTGTCACAAGTGGGAAATGAAAAACTTGAGTCTTTCAAACTACTCTTCATGGCATGATTTTAATCTCTTAATACATGCACTACCACTTCTGTAAGGGTGGAACTTAAAAATCTTGCACAGCGGCTGTGACTCTCTCTATATTAGAAAGTGTATGTACAGCTTTTTCTCTAGTTGGAGTTTTTTTACACAGTGCAGAACTAGTTTTTTCAGTGTCTAATTCATATCTTGACATCGTGACCAAACGGTGCTAGGTAGAATTGACCCCGAAATAGCCTCCCTACCACAATTCAATCATTATTTGGGTAATGTGCCTTAACCATGTATGCACGTTATGAATGTAATGCGATGATAGTTCAAATAATAAGTTTAAGCATGCCTAAAACATAGATCGTATTGTGATTGTTACTCCTGGACTAATGAATACAGACTAGATAATTTTTTAATATTAAGATTTGCGGATATTTCAATATCGATCAGTTTAAATAAAGAGTGCATGCTGTTTTTAATCACGAAATTTAGAAATAATTAGAGTTTTCAGAGATAACGAACAATGATAAAATTGAGAAAAACATTTTTCCATTTGCTGTATTGTAATTGTGTTATTAGAAACAATATGGAAATACAATATTTAATCTGAAGAAGATTGTTAAAAAGCCCCGATCACGACATCGATATCGATACGATCATTACTGAAATAGTAAGTGAAAGAACATCTTTAATGAATTAGTAATATCTATGACAACAAAGTAAAAGTTCGCTAAAATCTGTTAAGCTCGTTTAAAAATAAGTTGTCAGTTCGTAGATATCAGGCAGACAATAAGGGTACTTTGAAGCATTCCGAGAAAATAAATAAGAATATTAACTTAAACATTATTAATTACCGATAGCAATATTACTTTAATCTATTATACATTAAAACTTATTTGACATATAAGATGGTCCAAGGAAAAGGAATAATTTTACAGAAGCATGACTTCAACTCAAGTCAAACTTTGTTTGAGCACACGTGAGGAGTTGACAAATATAAAAAAAATTTAAAAACATATCGTAAACAAACATTATAGAGTCGATAGACAACTGCCGCATGCCTCCTCACCCTTCACTAGCCGAGTACTACCTACTGCAAGAACGTTCCTTTCCTGAGAACTACGCTATATATAGAATATTTATAACGATTAGCTGTATCGTTTGACGATAAAGTTAAATGATGATCTTTAGAAGTATAAAGGAATTTGGCACGAAAAGACCAGCAACAACAGTTAGTTCAGGAAGTATAATAGTTATCCGCCGAAAGTAGCAACTAGCAATAAACTGTCCATCTATTGAATGAGAGAAATAATTCTTGATGTCAGATTTGCAGGGACACAATACGGAAACAATAGTTTTGCCAATTAATGCAGTAGAACAAAAGCCCCAGAAAGCCAATAATCAGATATATCAATAAAGAAACAAAACTGAGCATCAAATTAATTCCTCTCTATTTTGATACAATACTAAATTAATTGTTATTGTATATTGATACATTGAGTCGAAACCACGTTATCTATGTGACCATTTATAAAGCAACAAGAGGCGGATATTTGAGTCATATTATTTTCAAAACAAAGTACTAACATCTTGCTTCTATCTAAATAAAATAAGTAATAACCATGGAAAATAATATGGCATATATACTAAATGTTATAATTATTTATTCAATTTCAGATTGATAAAAAAGTTTGCATTTTGATACCAAAATGTGCCACTTTGTATTTATTTTATTGGACATTAAAACAGACATTTTACCAAATTCATCCACTGCAAGTCATTATTTATTCAATTTCAGATTGATAAAAAAGTTTGCATTTTGATATCAAAATGTGCCACTTTGTATTTATTTTATTGGACATTAAAACAGACATTTTACCAAATTCATCCACT
Source organism: Cosmopolites sordidus (assembly GCA_031761425.1). Classification (NCBI taxonomy): domain Eukaryota; kingdom Metazoa; phylum Arthropoda; class Insecta; order Coleoptera; family Curculionidae; genus Cosmopolites; species Cosmopolites sordidus. The sequence continues at coordinate 29,273 of JARFXV010001715.1, read as the reverse complement.
GCAAGTCATTCTTTCAGTAAACTTAATTCACTAAAGAAAAATCTTAAGTGAAAATATGTATTCCGGTAGAAAAAAAAAGACTACTTTAATCTTACTTAAAAATCTAGGTTCAAAATTTCTTCGATTATTTTATATATTAAAGTTGCCACTATCGTTAGCCACTATAGTTAAATTGCAAACCAGTAAAAATCTACATATGGAACTAATAATTGTAAAAACAGAAAAATATAAAGTCCGATCCTGTCTTAATCTAAAACCGTTTCTATTTTGTAATTAAGCAATAAGACTGGCATGGTGGCCTTGCTCGAAAGGCCACGCGCATGGTCAGATCCAACACCAAATCTTGCCAACAGCTCACCCGAAAAAAAACGCGGTACTTAACAAGTATCCCGCTTCAACACACATACACACGCTGCAAAATAAACGCATAAATCAGCAAAACTACTTACGTAAAGGAAAAAAATCCACTCCTCCTAGAGCCCCTCGGTATCCCGAATAATTTTAAAAAAAGATTTAAAACTTATGTAATATCCAAAAATAGCCGGAGATATCCTGCGAAAATCCGTGGGCCTATTCGCACTCACGCACTTTGCGACGCATCCTCGATTACGATCACACGAACACCCGAATCTCACCGTGCACGTTGTACCCCTGCTTCGCACACACAATGTCTATGGCGACTGGCATTCCTGCTATACGCACATACCGCGGCACGCATCGCAGTTATCGGCGAAATTCGCAGCTACGTTCGATTGTCCGATTGAAAGTGTCAGCGATTATGCATTTCTCGTTCGGTTTGCTGGTGGCGATGTCGGTGTATGCTCGGTCGGGCCGGTCGAACTGTTAAACGGCCTCATTTCGCAGTAAAACGGCCAGGAAATAGAGAGAATTTTTTTAAACTCGTGTCTCGGTTCAAAAAAGTTTTGTAACTACTGAAATTGCTATATTTTTTAATAAGGAATAAAACAGTTTTATACTTTCGTTATCTATCACTTTTCTTTTTACATTTGTGCGACTATAGTTTCGTAAAACGATGTTACATTCTCAAACACACGAAAAAATCGTTTTACGAAACTATAGTCAAATTTAAAAATAAAAGTGATAGATAACAAAGTATAAGATTGTTTTATTTCTTTTTAAAAAATGAACTATCACAAAGTAACGGACAAATTAATCAATAATTTGCTATATTTTTGACTGTCTAATTAATTTGTGTTATATGATTATGGATTTCAGCAATACCGATAAATGTGAAAGATTATTCGTGTTATTCCTAGAACGGATGCAACTAAAATAATAAAAACCTTATGAGTCTTCCATTCACAACAAATGGTACAGAAATTCTCGAACCTCGTTTCGCTGACCAAGTTAACATATTCAGGAGATGCTCAAAACGGCTTTAACCGTCAGTTTTAACCATCTTAGTTTGTTACGCCAGGTTTTTGCCGGCTTTAACCATATCCTGATTATGCTAACTTGATTAACGAAACGCAGGTCGAGTTTCATACGATTTGGTGTAAGTCAAAACGCATTCTAAGTTTTTATTTAACATCACAAAATTTTAACATAAAAAAACTAAAATAGTACTAAGTAAAACGAAAAAATGAATATGGAATTCCAATTTATTGTAATTCTTCATATGTTTTATGACTTTGTAGAGAATAGTTTTGGTTTACGTTAATGTATGTTAACATATATGAAAAACGTACGAAGTGACGAAATAATTGTTAAGAATTATTTAAAAAATTATATTTTGGATGGTCTCCACTAAAACTTTTTGATTATATTTATAACTATTAAAAAATTTATCTCAAAAAAATAAATGCCAACTATATATGAAATTGAAGATTCAAAAATTAAATTTGTTTTTAATTAAATTTTAAAAAATTGATATATGCAATTTCCACTACTAACTGCAATAACATGAAAATAAAGTCATTATTTATGTTCTATGAAATAAATGAAACGGATCTTTTGACTAACATTAAAATGTGTCCAATTTTTCTATGAGAATGACCGTTCTGTTTTCCGTATAGAAGTTTAATTTCTGCATTGGTTCTTCTTCTTCATATTGTCTCCTGTACTTTCACTCCACCAAATAATTTCCTCAACAGTCTTCGTTCCCAGACATTTATTCTTTCTCTTTTTTAATCATTACCCAACATTCACAACCATATAGTACCGTGGGTTGAATTACTGTTCTGTACAACCTTAACTTTGCTGACCCTGTTCTTTTTTTATCTAAGCATGTTGTGTAACGCCCCTACACATTTGCTTCCCCTTGTCATTCTTTTTAATTTGCTTTATTTCATCGCCTTCGTTGGTTACGGTAACTCCCAAATACTTAAATTCTATGACAAATTATAATGTTTGTTTTATTCCGTTTTAATAATAACTTGTTTTGCATCATCCACGTCCTCTCCCATCTCAAAGAATTTTGTCTTATTTTCATTAATGTGCAGGCCATATTCTTGTATTTTTTTAAAACATATCCCTGTTAGCTCTGTTGTTGTTCTTAAGAAGAATACTACGTTGTCTACTTATGCTAATATTTGCATTTTGCTTTTGTAAATTGCCCTTCCTGCTCTTATTCCACTATCTCGGAGTATTACCTCTAGAACAGCATTAAAAAGAATTGTAGACAGGAGATCCCCTTATTTCAATCCCTTTCTCAATTTTCTCTGGGCAAAGGCACCTCTCCACCACCACTCTGTGTTCTGTTTTTCTTAGTGTCATCTTTGTTATTTGAATGATCTTCTTCGGGACTTGGGGCACGTTTAATGCTTGGTACAAGTTCCTTCTTATGACTGAGTCATAGGCTTGTTTGAAGTCGATGAACAATAACTTCAAGTTAAGTTTCCCTTCATACGTATTGTTTTGCATCATTTTCAGGACGAAGATCTGATCAGTAGTTGATCTGCCTTTTTTAAACCCTCCTTGATACTCTCCCACTTCTGTTTAAATAGATTTCAAGTCAGCTTCTTACAGCTCTTGCAAAAACCTTATGGGCTACATCGAGTAATGTGATTTCCCTATGATTTGAGCACTCTGTTTTATTGTCTTTCTTATATATGGGGCATATTATGGCCTCCCTTCAACAGTCTGGTATTTCTTCTTCCTTCCATATCCGTTTTATCAGACCATTTGACCTTGCAAATAATTGCACATTTTTCCTCCGTGTTTAATTATATCCGCTGTTATGTCATTGATTCCTGCGCTTTTGTTGTCTTTCAGGTTCTTTATTATTCCTTTTATTTCTTCTTCGGAAGGGTATATATATATATATATATATATATATATATATATATATATATATATATATATATATATATATATATGTAATGATAGTTTCTCGAGTATCCCGTGTTAGCTGACTGACGTTTCGATGGAATCTCATCCATCATTTTCAAAGCGTTTACTCGACGGTGTTTCGACGATAGGTTCGGAAAGGCTTCCGCGGCAGATTTAATGTTAGAATTACTAAGTTCTCGAACAGAACCGTGTTTTAGATTTGTAAAATCTCAACGATTCGGCAAGATATCAAGAGAATCTAGTTGATTGATGAGTAGAGGTCTCAATGTGCCTACTCCCTGCCTTCTTTTCTAGTTGTGAACCCTGGGGAGTAGGCAGATTGAGACCTCAAAGAGATTTGAGGGGATTTGAGGAGACTTGAGGGGCAAATGAACTAGATTATCTTGATAATGGCTTCAAAAAATCTAAAATGCGGTTCTACCCGACAACCTAGTAATTTTACCAAATTTGTATATATATTCGGATTCGGGCTAGCGGCCAGCAGTAAAACAAAGTGTATATTCGCCTCAATATTTCGTCATTTCGATGATTACTTCATCAGGAGACACAGAAAATGGGTTTATATCGAGAAATATTCATGTGTGGATATTTCTCGAGATAAACCTATTTTCGTTAGTAATAATTTGACATGTTTCTCGAACCTGTAAATTATAGTTATTTAGGGAAGTTGGTTAATTTTGGGCTAGCGGTCAGCAGTAAAAGAAAGTGTTTATTCGTTTCAATATTTCCTCATTTTCATGATAACTTCTGGAGACACATATCTTGTAGATATTTCTCGATAGAATCCCATTTTCGCAAATAATATATATATATATATATATATATATATATATATATATATATATATATATATATATATATATTCCAGAATCTTCTTTCTTTGTGTTTGGTGGAATATTCATAGGCCTAATCACAGTCTGGCGTAATATGTTTTTGAAGTATTAATATCAGGCCAAACAATCACTTGTGAACAATTGAAAAACAGAAACCAAGTTTTTATTAATGTGAATCTGATAAAAACAATAGAAAAGGTGTGATACCACAGCGGTACAACATGAGAATGTACTGTGCAAAAAAAACTATTGATAAAATGAAAGAATCGATATGGTAGTCGTTACCTCATTCATTTTATTCAGTTCATATTTTAACTTCACTTCGGAGTGCCATCTATACAGGTTTTTGAAAAACTTTTTAGTGGAATAAAATTCCAAAACCTAGAACAGATTAAATACACATTTTCAAAGTTTTTTCAAGACTTTCAAATCTGCCCAATACATGGCATGATTTTATTAATACGAAAACTATTATATTGATTAATGTTTTATTAATTTAAATAAAGAAATTAATATTGAATATAGGCTTATAAATATTTTCCTTTTGAATATTATTTGTTCACAAAATAAAGAATTTATCCAAAATTTAATTTTTAAAATTGCAATGAAAATTTAAGGCAATACAAAAAAATTTAGAAAGAAGAAAATGTAACAAATCATATTACTATGTATAATATAATTTAGTATAGTCCTCTTTATATTAGACTTTTACGATAATACAAATTACGATAAGTGAAATTAATTTTGCAACGTAATATTAATTTATATTTGTAAACATTTGTTGTTTGCATGAGAAAGTTATTAACGTTAATAGGCCTGTCAATAATAATTAATCAACATATAATAATAAGACATTGATTAATTAGTAGAGAAAAATGATAAAGTTTATGTAATTACTGAGAGTTTAATGAGAAGTTTTATCTTTAATATTTCTACAATAAAGTGATTTAACACAGAACATGCAACTGGTGCTTTGTTACTATAGTTGTTGGCTTTTGCCAAAATTTAAATAGAAAAGGACATAAAGAGCATAATAGAGAGAAGCCTTCTAATAAAAAAAACTCAATTAAGCAGTTAACGTCATCCTATACGCTATTTTTACTTAATGTTTTAGCAATCACAATAATGGTTTAGTGTAGTTAGGTCTATAAATAGTACAGAAATATCAAAAAAATCACAGAGGATAAAGCACATATGTGGACTTTGGGTAAAAATGCTTCGTTTATTCACATGTCTATCCACGAGATCATTATACAACTATTTGAGCAAACCTGGTAACCTGATACGCCACTCTACCCATGCTGGTCGTGTAGAGTGGCTGGCGTAAGCTGTATGAGATTATATCCGCTTTCCAACAAGGTCAATTTGTATGGTCTTTGTCTTTAATCATTTCTTCAAATGCTTATCTGCGTTCAGTTTGAGCCGACTGATGGCGGTTATAAGGCCAGAAACCGGCCTCAGGAGTTACTTGCTGATTTTAAGTAATGGGACCCACTTTTATTTAAGTTAACCCGTAAAGAAATAAAATTGTAACGTATAAGGTGAAAAATCCTATATACTCAAAAATGGACGATAAAATTGTAGATATAAGTTCAGTGTGTCTATAGTCCAGAGAAGCTATTAGTTGGAGCTTAATATTTAGAAGATAAAGTTGGGCATGTGGTTACCAGGAAAGGACCATGATATTGAGAAATCATCTATTTCAATAGAATGAAATACCAAAGATGATCTGTCTGTAAATGGTAATGAAAATTGACTGAGTTCCAACTAGTTGATACTGTTTAGAGTAAAGTTATATATACATATATATATATATATATATATATATATATATATATATATATATATATATATATATATATATATATATATATATATATATATATATAAATGAAATGTGGTACTAGGCGAAATTATTTTTAAAACATATGATATTATTACTCCGGAAATAATAATAAAAAAAGAGTTTGAAAGACTTTATATTTAATTTAAAACGATAAGTAGGAGATACGCAGTAAATAGAAAAAATACAGAAGTAAACGTGAGAAGTTTTAAATGTAATATCTTGACCGATTCGACTCAAGAAAAATAGAGGGAAGTATTAAAAAAGTCTCACAATTGATGCGCTTGAGGTGCCTCATAATTGATAAGTGGAAGGTAGAACAAAAATTTAAAAGGAAAATTGCACAACATTGTTGTTTTCCTTTTCTTCTTGATGTGGTGTTTCAGTCCGTCTATAATACAGACCTGCCATCGCGTCTTTGGTCTACTATCTTTTTATGTTACCTCGCCCCTCCATGATTATCCTTGATCCTATGTTTTCTTGCGCATTCGCCGCGTGTTCCATCCATCTAAGTCGCTGAACCCTCACTTAGTCTACAATATCCAAATCTTTATGCAATTGCTTTAGTTCTAAACTTGCCTAATCGTTCGAACTTTGTTGCCCTTCATAATACGATCTTTGATATCTTGTTTTAATCAAGTTTGCTTCACATATAAGTAAATTACGTCGATATCTCAAATTTTACCGCCACAATATGCCACAATACGCCAATTACGCCACAATAATTCTCGCATTAATTTATCATTTCGTTATCATTTCGTTTATCATTTCGCATTTTGTTTATCATTTTTATCCTATCATTTCGTTTATCTCCTTGCTTATGAAGCGGGCATATTACCGTCTGCAGAATCTTCATTAAACGTTGTTCCACCTCCTGCAACGATGATACTTCTACCAATGACTGTACTGCATTTATAAATTGTAGTTTATCACTATAATATTTGGTTGTGGTTCCGTTTAACAATGTTTCAAAATAAGCCTTCCAAAATTGCTGTTTTACAACTACGGAAACACTTTTTGTCATTTGTTGTTAGCTTTAAAATAGTCTAGTGCTATGAATAATATTTTTCTCTTCATGAAATGCGGACACCTAATGAGTGTATATGGTTGGATAATAAGCAATAATAGATAATGTAATAACCAATCTATAATTTTACTAGTATTTACTAAGTACTAAGATTTGTATATGACAAACGGCAAATACATTCATATTGTGTTATATAAATTCATTTCTGTGTAAATATAGAATACTCTATGACTGACACAGTGTTTGCCTTGGCATTTAGATATTTCAGTTTTCATCAGGGTACAAATCAGATAAAATCTCAAATTAAAGTTCATATAGGAGGATAGTAAAAAGTCAGATATTTTCCGATAGATAGCTGGGCAATCGCAAAGCATTTTTGAAAAGTAGCTAATTTTCTGCAGAGCCTTCATTTAATCCCGAAACCCACGTGACCTAAAAATGTGGACAACTAACACGATAAGTTAGTAATGATGAAACCGAAATCACTAATTTTCTTAAAATACGACATACGTTTATTGCTACATCTGTTCTTTTTCAGTTTTTATAAATAATCTTTTTCTTTTGATTATATACATAGTTTAGCACTAATAACGAAAATAAGCATAAGATTTGACGATAGTAGATAAGTCCAACGATATTTTGAAGCTAAAAGTTAAAGTAGATTTTTATAGGTTGTATAGTTGATTAAAGGCAAATAAAGAAAATTATTTATTTTAAAAAATCAAATGTGTCTAAGAGATTCTTTTAAAATATTTTTTGTTGCTTATAAAAAAATCTTAGGCGTTGGTTTATTACACCACATTATAACCGGCGAACAAATATCGATGACAGATCTGGGGAAATTTTAATATTTTTGGTGACAAGTGACAACCTTTAAATAATTCAAAATACAAAAATTAAAGTTCCTAAGTTAAAATAAATCACTAGTCACGTAGGTTGCAGGATTATATGAAGGTTATGTAATAACGCTTCATAAATTTGAAGCCGATGGCATTTCGTTTTGTTTTGATTTGTTAAGTTCGAATGTCGTGTATTGATTAAATACTACTTTGTGTGTGGAAAAGTGATGGTTTTTTCACCGAATTGAGTAAAATTTGAAAAAATATAATGGAGACTCTGCTCCTTCACATTTACTTATGGTTCATAAGCGGTTTAATGAGTTTAGATATGGTTGAAATAATACGGGTGATGTTCCGTGCACTGAACACCCCTTAAGATCGCTACTAAGGATATGGCTTTCAAAACAATCCGTTTCAGTCAAAGTTCAATCAAAAACAATCAGTTTGGTTCGTGTTGCGATTGCTCACAGTGAACAAAAAACGGAATCGAGTGACCATTTCACAGCGGTGTATAGACATATATAAGCGCAATTCGAAACAGTTTCCGCGGCGATATGTACCTGTTGATTAAATTTGGACCTATCACTATACACCAGAAACTTAGAAACATTCAAAACAGTGGATTTTACCTGGCAGAAGTAACCCGAAAAAGGCATACACTTTCCATCGGCTGAAGAGATCATGGTTAGTGTTTTCTGAGATTGGCAAGGCAATATCTTCGTCGACTATTTGGAAAAGGGAAAGAAAAGGGAAGTATTATCATCTGCTCATTTACCCGCCATTATAACAGCGAATTTTTGGTGGCAATTTCATTTGTAGATATAATATATTATGTTACAGTTATTGATAACATAAAAGCATTACCTATTGATAATTTTGCTTTTGGGACCTTTAGTGTAAAATAAAATATTTATGACTTTTTCACACACACCAAAACAGATCGAATTACCGGACGCGCATGTATCACACTCAATTAGTAAAACTGAAATACTAAAAAGTACAATATATCACTCACTTTGGTATTAGGGCTTCTATGTATTTATCCGAAATTGGCAATAATAGTGTTGCTCGGCGCCATGTGATATATACATCGTAAAGTTTAACATTGTCGACTGTATACGTACTTAGAACGTTTTGTCATACGGACGCTATTCGTGTGGTTTAGTGATTTGAAAATTTCATCTCACTCAAAACATGAATTTAACTCGTAAGACTTTTCGTAATCGTTTAATGTATTCGTAATGATTTACTGCGACTTTCGACGTGGATTATCTCAACAATCGTGCATCGATCAACTCATTTCGAATTTTGGCACGAAGCACCATCTAAAACCACTGTATATCGCTGGTTTAGTGAATTCAATGATGGCCGTCATTCGCTCATGAACGAATTTAAAGGAGGTCGTCCAAAATCGGTTGTTGTACCAAAAAAACGTCGATACTACGCGAATAATGCGCTGATAAAGCAAGATCGTCATGTGACATACCGTGAGATTGAGGTATTCCTGGGCATTTGAATCACAAACATACACAAATTTTACATGGACATTTAGCCGTGAAAAGAATTGTGTGGGTTGGATTCCGTATAATTTGACAATCGGTCAAAAAAGGCTCTTGTCTATTGATGCAAAGAAATGAACACAAAATACAATCGTGGTGCGTTAAAAGCCGTCTATAATATCTAGACAGGTGACGAATCTTGGATATCTTCGTATGGGTCCGACAGTAAACAGCAGTCGACTGTATGGGTCTTTGAAAATGAGCCAAACCCAACAAAAGTTGTTCGCACAAGAACAGCAAGAAAATCACTTCAAAACAAATGGTCGCCTGTTTTTTTTTTGATAAATCGGCATGTGGCTAGAGTGCCACTAGAGAATCGTAAAATGATCAATTCAGAATGGCACACAACCATTTGTTTGCCAGAAGGCTTTGAAGAAATAAAAAAAACAACCAGCAACGCAGAATCATTCTCCACCGTGACAACGCGAGTTGTCACACTGAACCGAACAACTCAATATTTGACCAGTCAAACATCGAATTGACGGGTCATCCACTGTACAGTCCTGTTTTGGCACCCAGTGTTTTCTTTTTGTTAATAAAAAAAATGTTTTTAAATAAACTATGTGGTAAACTATGTGATTTTCGACATCAGAAAAATATTCAATATTGATGCGTTCAAAACGCATGTTTTGGAGATATCTCAATCGGTATGGAAAAAGTGCTATTAAAAATTATTCAAACGTATGCAAAAGTGTATTGATCATCACAGAGAATCTTCAGAAAAACAATAAAACCATTTTCAATGATAAATATTTGTTTTTATTTATTATTCCGGATATATAAATAGTAACCGTCTTATTCCAGTACTATACAAATTCAAATATCCAATCCCCATGGCTAAGACATATAATAATTTTAGTTCCATCTAGAACAATTTATAAGATCTTTTTTGCCAAAACAAAGACTAGAACCATTTTCCCGACAAACCAATATTTTTATGGCTGAAAATTATAAACTGCTGCAATAAAAATAATCTAGCCATTGTCTCTGTGCTGACAAAGAAAATTTGAATCCGCCTGATGTGATCCTACGCTCGCTCACAATAGAAAAAATAGGTCACGCGAAACGAAAATGCAAAGCACGGCCCAAATAAATTCCAGCCCCTTCCCCCAGAAAAATTTGTATGCAGCTTTAACCCAGACAATAAATCCGTCTTGGTCATATTTCATTCGTCGAGGTTGCCACGTAAACTTCCTTACGCAAGGACGGCCGCTTATACAGGGACCGACAAACAACTAAAATACGGCTGCTTTTTTTTATTGGGACGTAACGTTATTCGAACTTCGGGGCGGTGGGGTAGTGGTATATCAGAACATATTATTTGATAAAAGTATAAAACGTAAGTTTTTAAGCATTTTAGTTTTCTGGTAGAAGTGTAGATAGGAGATTTCTTGGAATGTAATGGCACTAAAAGGTTGGTTGCCTAAAAAAACTGCTACTTTGCAGCAAACTTGCTTTTTCTAAGAAATAGTTTTAATAATAAGGCAATTTTAAATAATGACAATGAATTTTTGAATTGAAATTGAAATGAAATTGAAATGAAATTTTTGAACTGAATTTTTCGTTTAAGATTACGAAATATTCGCTGTTTATTTTTGTAAACCAAAGATTTAACATAATCCCACAAAAATAATTTTAAGGCGTGAGATCGTATGATCTTTGTGAACAGTGATATTACCATTTCGCAAAATAACGCTTTCGGGAAACTTTTGTTACAATAAATTGATTGTCCGGCTAGATTTGTCAGTCACACCGTTTTGATGAAACAAAATATTATGTATATCCGCATTTATCAGTTCAGTCCAAAGATATTCTGATAGCATATTCTTATAGCGTTCACTATTAACAGTAACCATCATCGTCTTTCCATCATCGTCTTCGAAAAATAAGGTCGTATCACTCAGGCTAAAAACCGCACCAAACAGTGGGCTTCTGAGGATGAAGAGATAACTCCTGAGTCACTTAAGGATTTTCATTTAAGCCAGTAGTATGCTCCATCGGAAAAGATTACTTTTTCCCAACGTGGGAGTCCCCTTTCTAACTTTCAATTTTTACGCACTATTGAATAGCGTATCTTTCCGTCGTGATTTAACACAATATTCTGAATACAGCAGCCTATGAGTGATATTTGCATTTTAAACAGTATTGCGGCTATTAAGTTCTGACAATTCAATTCAATTTCCGATCAGTTTTTCAAGCAATTGGGTCTCATGTTTGCAATTGTCTGAGTTAAGTTGACTTCAATAATCGTTGGTTTGGTTATCGGCATAGACCAAAGATTTAAAATAATCCAAAAGAAAATAATCTAAAAGCGTTAAATCACACGACCTTGGTGGTCAATTAACAGGTGGTCATTAATAATTTTCTCATCGAATTGTTTCGTCAATAAATCGATGGTTGTGTTGGCTGTATACATGTGGTGCCGTCCTTCGGAACGCACAGTTTTTTATCTTCTTTTTATTTTAATATCCAGCATTCGTGAAATGCAGTGTGAATTTGTCAAGGGGCTCAATCAGTTTGGCGCAGAAAACACTGATTTTGATAATTTGCAAACGTTGTTCTGATGTTAAATATTCCATTATAATTTGCCAGAGTATACTGAATAATTTTGACACTAGAAGCGCGCAAACTCATAGTTCGGTTGACAGTGACTCCTATCGGAAGTTCGGACACACTAAAAAAATCACCCGTTATTAATCATTTTCATTCTCGCTTTTGATTCTTATATAAACTAATATAAGCAGACCTGGATTAGACCTCTTTAGTTTAACAGTAGAACTGATAAAATGTATAGATGGAATTTGGACAAGGATTATAAACAACTGTTATATTACACACTATACAAAAAATCGCTGTGAACTTATTCGAACACTATTAATCCTATAACGATCAGAATACCCTATTATGCTCGTTATAATGAGATAGTGTAATTTTAAGTAGTAAGCACCTATAAGCACTTAAAATCCCCATTGCCTTTTTTTCTAGAGGTGGTGAGAGGTGGCGGCCCATTACTATTCAAGATGCCTAAATGATACTATTACAAAAATCATTGTGTATCAAATTCATTACATGGGTTTGGTAGATCATCGAATTGGGGACGCTAAGAAAACCGCATATTTTTTTATATGAATTGAAGAACGGTCAGTTGGATATTTTTGCTCAGTTTAATTAGTTTGGGAGAGGCCGAACAATCGAGATGCCTGAGTCAGGATTGTCATTCTGTAATATTGCCACTAAGTTTAATTAAAAGTTTGGGTTAGGCAGTCACATAGAGTATTAAGCTGTCATCGAACCTGATTTTAAGAAGACTGAGAAAAAGACGTCTAAAAAAATTGCAGAACCATTTTAGATTTCTTACTTTAAGAGATGGTTTCGCCATCATTCCATTCCAATGATTTACAAAGCATGAAAGATCAATTGAAATGTAAACTGTATATCTAAATAAGGCCCTATGAATTTTTCTCGTTTTCTTTTATAGCTGTCAATCCATGCCAATTCCTGGAGTAGTACCGCCGATATTATGCCTGAGATAGTATGAATAACAAGAGTACTAAAAAATAAAATTAGAAGAGAGATGAGAAAGTTTAATAGAAATGAAATATATGAAACCATATGAAATATATGAATAGAAATGAATATGAATATATAGGAAACCATCAGAACGCACGAAACGAAAACGATGATTAAAACACGCAATATTAGAGTAGAGAGACAGGTTATTTAAAATTTTTGGGATCAATAATATAAAGCTTTAGAAACAAAATTACTGACAAAATAGGAAAATGTATATTTAAAAATAAGATTCTTCGGTAAAAGGGAAGATACAAAAAAGGTAAAAAAGGATATCGTGAAAATATAGTTCTAACATAAATATAAGCATACTAAATAATACAAAACAGAATAAAGGATACATAATGAGAACTATACCAATTAAACCTGAAGATAAAGCTGATGTTGACGATAATCCAATAGAAACAATTACGATGGTTAGAGTACGTATATAGAATGTCTGAAGAAAGACTAAACAAGAGAGTTAGAGAAACAATTACTCAAGTGCACTCATAATCTGACATTGCAAACGTAAGATTAAATAGGGTAGACCGGGGCTAGTTGATCATAAGGTCAAGTTGTGTAATCGAAATAATTCAAAAACTAAGCAACCTACAACAATAGCGTAAATAGCGAATGGGAATACATGGTGCGACTGTCAATTGCTGTCAGATGCTCCCATAAAATAAGAGAACACTTTGTTTTTTTTTTCGAAGTAAAAAAAATATTACAGGTTATCATAATTTTTCTACTATACTCGTATAAAAACACTTAATAATCACGAGGTAAGTATTTAAAGATTACTTAATTATTGTTCTTTCGATTATAGATGGTTACTTATGATTGATTCTTATGATTTTTTTATAACCTAATTTTTATTTTGTTGCCTCAATTGGGGCTAGTTGAGGAACGTGCGTTCAATGCTTGCTCAACTAGTCCCACTAGATGTTCATTGTAGACAATCAAATCTTTCTGTAATAAATTAATAACTATCAATTAATTTGTGCATGTGATGATTCTACACAAAGTTTACTAATTAAAATTCCTTATATTACTAATTGTATTAATGATTATTATTACATTTTAGGATGCGTACATATAAAAGAAAGACCTAAAAAGGTTTAGCTACTAGTCAACAATTGAGTGATGCAACAAAAGCTGTAGAACAATCCTGACCCATAAACGAAACATTCAGTTCACCATTGAAACTTTATCACGCGGTATGTGTGGAAGAATAATCGAAAATTAAGTATCCAGAACGCATTCCACCAAATGAAGCCGAGGTTTTTTCAGAACAAAGTGCCATTATTTCTTTTTCAAGATAAAATAAAAATTACCGTACTATCACTTATAGTTATTGCTGTGCCTAATTTTAAAACTCCGACACTCTTATTGGACAACCCTTTACAACTGATAATTTCAAGGTTTTTTAATATCTGAAAATATTTATATTATTTTTCAGACAAATATCGTTTGTTCGATAAAACAAAAGTGAAAAGGCTTACGTCATTCGCAATTAAAAATAGCTGCAGTGAAAGTTTTAGTTGCCGAACCCTGTATATAGCTAGAATTTTCATGTGTCCTTCTAATACCATACCAAGGTTTGTTTGCTGCGTACAAGCTATACGATACGGCGAAGCGAGATACGCATACTAGTCAAAGTTTAATCAAATGCTGACATTATCAATTTATCTATTGCGGTTTTCCTTTCATTACGTTCAGTTTGTAAAAGTTTTATTCTTAACAAAAAAATATAACCAATACCGTGATTATCTGCGCTTTTATTTTTACCATAATAAATAAACATATTTAAATATAAGTATGAAAAATAAAAACTTCTTTTTTATTGGTTGGTACAATGTATTAATATATAATATCAACATTTTCTTGGTTGTGTGAAGCATACTATAAGCAATAATTAAATAGTTATATGAGGGTCGTTCGATAAGTCGTCGAAAAAGATAGAAAAACATATTATTTTAAGTAGATTTTTTTGTTTTTCAACAAATCTCCTTTTGGTTCTGTACACTTGTTCAAGCGTTTCTTCAATTTTTTTAAGCCGTCTAAAAGGTCCCTAAAATAGGCATCTGTTTGGGCGATGACCTCCTCATTCGATGTGAACCGTTGTCCACTGAGCCATTTTTTTAAGTTCAGAAATAAAAAAAGTCACTGGGGGCCAAATTCGGTAAATACGGTGGATGTTGTAATAATTAGAACTTAATTTCCATGATTTTGGCCATTGAAACTGTACAGGTGTGTATCCATGTATTATCTTGATGAAAGAGGATTTTTTCTTTTTCAAATGAGGACGATTTTTCTTGATTTCCTCGCTCAACCGGTGTAATAACGACGCATAATACTCTTCAGTTATTGTTTTTCCTTTTTCCAAGTAATCGGTGTAGATGATTCCGCGTGCATCCCATAAAACTGTGGTCATAACCCTTGCCGGCCGATTTTACCGTCTTCACCATTCGCCTTCAAAAACCCACTGTTATAATTGTTATTTGAGTGTAGTATTGTATCCATGTTTCGTCTACAATTATGTATCGGCGCAGAAACTCATCAGGATTGCGACGAAAAAGCGCCAAAACAACCTCAGAGTCGATTACACGATTGCGTTTATTCTCCACTGAGAGCAAACGCGGCACCCATCTCACCGATTTTTTTTTCAGACCCAATTTTTCGTGCAAAATTGAAAACACTGTATCTTGCGATAAGCCTGTGGCCTCAACTATTTCGCCCAGTTTGATTCCTCGATCACTTAAAATCATGTCGTGGATTTTGTTAATCATTTCGGGAGTACTCACTTCCACTGGACGTCCGGAACGATGTTCATCTTTTGTGGATGTACGGTCACGTTTAAACTCATTTACTCAATTATAAACAGTTCCAAACACAGGAACAGACGGGCAATTAACTTCATCCAACTCAGCTTTCATCTCTTCCGGTGATACTTTGAGACTCTGAGACTTTGACAGCTATGTGGTGAATAATGATGCTTACTAAAAACAAACCACTTCCGATGCTTCGAGCGCCATCTCTTGGGTTTTCTAAGGACTTATTGAACGATTCTCGTATTTAAATATAAGTAGGAAAAATAAAAACTTTTCTTTTATTGGTTGGTACAATATTTTAATATATATAAAAATTTTCTTCATTGTGTGAAACATTATAACCAATAATACCAATATCATAAGTCAATTTGTGTGGAACAAAAAGTGCACAAACCTTCCTAATGATAAAACCCCAAATGATCGGTCAAAATGCGATGAATTGAGTCTTTGGACATGTTCAATTCCATTTTCATATATTGCAACAAAGATTTTTGCTGATTTTTATAAATTCACGCACAATTTCAATGTTACTTTGAGTAAGCACGGAATTTTTCGGACCAGGATTTTCATCGTCCTTGATATCCTCACAACCTTCTTTGAATCGGCTAAACCACTCACGGGCCCTGCCACGGGATAGACAGTCCTCACCACATAGTTGTTTCATTAATTGAAACGTTTCGATGAATGTTTCACCAAGTTTAAAACGAAACTTAATATTCGCTCTTTGTTCGATGTTTATTTTTCGACCGATGATATAAATACACTGATACTTTAAGCGCCACAACTTGGCTTCTAATGATCCGAATGTCATGAAATTTTGTCAGAACGTCAGTGAAGAATACACCTTTCCAACGCTTGAAATTTTTCCCCGTCAAAAAATGGCTTCATTAGAAATAGCTATTTTTAAAAAGTCCTGTTTTCCGCGAGACGCACGTTGTACATGATATTTTTTATTACTGCTAGAAATATATCTGTCCATATAGGTCATAAGCTTACAATTTGACAATATATAAATGACATGTACAGATCGATTCAGTAATCGAGTTGCATACAGAATTACAACTTAAGGTACTTTTATCCCTATTATAGTTCTAAACTTAATGACTAGACAAACCTGCCTAGAAGATCTGAATGATGGAACCTTTTGAGTCTTCGTATACCATCACGTAACACTAGGTGGTTAGCTGACGCATTAGGGTACACTGTTAGTATTTTACTATATTATTTAATTGGCTCTTTGACGGATGACATTGGGATGATTCGTTGGATGATGAAATTTTGCACACATCTTGGAGCATCTATTATAGTACGCATAATTTTGTTTTTAAATCTCTGAACAATTACAAGGTTCGAGTCTGCTGCTGATTACCCAGTCAGAAAATTGCATTCCCAGTTATATGAAGATCAGTTATATGTGATCGAACTTTACATAAAACACTGGCAACATTATACACAAAATGCTTCAAAGAACAAAAAGTGCCTGACTCATGGAAAAATGCAGAAGTAAACATTTTACATAAAAAAGTAGCACATGAAGATTTAAAGCACTATCGTCCAATAAGTCTCCTATCAGTGTACAAAGTTTTCACTAAGGTAATTTCTAAAAGAATATTAAAAAAAACTGAATGATGCACAACCCAGAGAACAAGCAGGATTCAGAAGTGGATTCAGTACAATGGATCACATCCAGGTTGTAGAGCAGGCCATAGAAAGGCACAGCGAATGCGACTACGAAAAAGTACTTTTATCGACTACGAAAAAGTATTTGGCTCCATCTCAAAGCATGCCATAATGGATGTATTGTTTAGACAGAGGGTAGATAAAGTATATGTAAACCTATTAGGATCGATATATGATGGAGCTACAGCAACAATTTGCCTTGATGATCTTGAAGTGGGAATTAATATGGAACGAAGTGTACGGCAGGGTGACGCAATATCGCTTATTCATTTCTCGATTTGTCTTGAAGAAGCATTCCGTAAACTGGATTGGGAACAGGATGGTGTAAAGATTAATGGTGCAAACTTAAACCATCTTAGATTTGCAGATGATATCATTCTCTTTTCACAAGACCCAGAGGAGCTGCAAAGACGCATACAAGAGCTGCAAAGGGCTGGCGAACCATTTGGTTTAAAAATAAACCTTGACTGTGGACCAATTTATATATCTTGGGCAGAGGATTTCAATGGAGGGGGATACCTCCTTCCAGGAAGTGAAACGGCGTGTTAAATGTGGCTGGCAGGTATTTGGTAGACTCAACATAGTGTTTAAGGGCAGACTCCCGCTTTGCCTGAAATGTGCTTGACCAGTGCGTCCTACCCGTTATGACATACGGAAGTGAAATCTGGACACTCACATTGTAATTAACTCAAAAACTTTGGGTAGCACAGAGGGGAATAGAAAGATGTATGCCTGGCATTACAAAACGTGACAGAAAGTCCTGCGCATGGATCAGAGAACGAAAGTGTGTGACATCATCGGAAGAGTAAAGCAATTGAAATGGAGATTGGCAGGCCATATAGCGCGGCGATGGGACGACAGATGGACCAAGGCAATCATGGAGTGGATCACAAACGCCCGTGAAGAAAGCACCGAAAGAACCGAAAGCACGACGGACTGATGACATCATTAAATATATGGGACCCGAATAGCAGAGGAAAGCTCAGGACCGTGAAAGTTGGAAGCATGCTGAATAGGCCTTCATCCTGCAGAGGATCGACATGGGCTGATGATGATGATGATGAAATAATCATATTGAAATATAAGTATTAAAAATAAAAACTCTACGTTTATTGCTAAGTAGAATGCTTTGATATATAATATCAAATGTTCTTCTTTGTGTGAAACATACTACAGCTACGATTTCCTAAGAAAGTGCTGTCGTTATCTAGCGGCCGTGGTAAGTCGTGGTGTGGCGGACTTAATAAAACGATCGTTAAAACGGTAACAGAGATGTCAACTTAAAAAAAGACGGACAACGGACAGTGAGAGTATTGCGGTGGATAATGAATGATCTAGACATAGCATTAGTACTATATTTGGAAGATGAGGAGTCATCGGAAGACGAAAACTCTCGTTAGGAGGAGAGTGAGATATATAAAAACCATACTACAGATGGTGCATTTCAAATTTTAGTTCGTCGCCATCTGTAGATTGAATTGTAGAACAGATTTTATGTCAAGCGGGTAATATTCACATTATATAAAGCTTCATTATATATTGCAAAATCAACCAACATTTCATCATCTTCGCTGGTCCAAATCACGCTTGCACTCATTTTATATTTTGAAATGGTCACCGCTATACGGGAAAAAACGTTCCACAATTATTTGTCACTGCTATGATGGCCGTCGTACAAATAGCGGCACCGCAATGTGACGTTACTTTCCCAACCAATGCTCTCTAGGAAACCAACGCCATCTAGTTTGCACAGACAACGTTTTAATGACGTCATCGACCGCTACATTACGGCCTCTAGATAACGGCAACACTTTCTTAGGAAACCGTAGCTTTAAGGGTGATTTTTTTAGTGTGTCCGAACTTCCGATAGGGGTCGCTGTCAATCGAACTGTGAGTTTGCGCCCAAGTCTATAAATCTGTAGCTCGATAGACTGACAAATCATATTGAAAGTTGGGCTTTATTATTTCACAACGTGGATTATTTAATTCCGAATTTGAAAGGTATTGGTCTGAAGGAGATGTGGCTCTAACAGGACGTCTCCACATGTCATACGTTCAACGCATCAACCGATTTATTGAGGGAACAATTCAGTGAGAAAATTATTTCGAGAAACAGATCTGTTAATTGGCGACCAAGGCCATGTGATTTAACGCCTTTAGATTATTTTCTTTAGAGTTATCTTAAATTTTTCGTCTATGCTCCTATAAACCAGCAACTATTGACGCCATGGTAGCTAACTTAACTCGGACAATTACGAACATAAAACCCCAATTGCTTGAAAGAATGGTCAGGAATTGGATTGACATAATGCGGTTTGTCAGAAGTAACTGCGACGGACATATGTCAGAAATTATTTTCAAAACATTAATACCATTGAATGTTATTTAACATAAAATAAATAGTTTTAAGACATCTAATTTGGTTGTTTTATTTGAATTTTAAGTTTTGACGCACTAAAAAAATTACCATATATAACTAATATTGAAATAGGTAAAGAACAGAGTAAATCTCTACTACAAACTGCTGAAATGTTCTTCATTTATTAAATTAATTCAGATAGCGATGCTTAACTCTAAAGCAGTAGTAAAAATCCAACAACATATAACAGTAAAATTTCAGATCGTAGAAGGTTTGCGAAAGGGGGATGTATGGCATCAGTTATTCGTAAATGGAACAGTGAAAATTTTAGAAAGCCGAATACCAAGAAGAACCATGAAGTGACGAATGGGGGATAACAGAAAGAGAGATGCTGAGCAACTACTGTACATCAAAAACTGGAAAGGGGCTTCTGGAGATCGACCCGGTTGGAGACGGAGGTTGAAGAAGGTCAAGGCTCACTGGTGGGCTATAACACAACAACAAGAAGAAAAATATTTCAAAAAACCCAAAAAGTCTGAAAGTTCCAGAGTAATTCGAAAATTCAGACTTCTACCGTCACGCGGTCCGATATATCCCAGTGTTAAACTCATGCATTATTGTAGAAGAAAAATAATAATAATCAAATCCTAAGATCATGCCAAGAGCAATGAATTAATTGAAGGTATTTAATATAAGTATTTTGAATATTGGAAACCATTTTAAATACCTTGGCATATTTCAGTTGCAAGGAATTTCAGATATGGCAGCTAGTAATGTGGTAGACAAAAGTGCTAACGAGAATTAATAATACTTGATAATCTTACACATAGGCAGACCAACATTTGATACGTCTGCAGAACGAATTTCAATTCTCTGGAGTTACTTGGTGGTCCGTAGCAATTCTTTTCGTGAATCGGATTTTTTCAGTGCGGTATTTAAAATAAATGACTACAATATCGAGTAACAGTGCGCTATCAACTTTTGTTTCAGACTTGAGCATAGTGGGATGGAAACTTTTGGAAAACTAAACAGGCCTATGGAAACAGTGCTTTGTCAAGGGTGCAGGTTTTTAGATGGTTTAAAGCACTCTCAGAAGGCTGAGATTCGATTGAAGATGAACCTTCAAGGCATTCAGCTGCAAGAAGTGATGAAAATGTCTACAGAATCAGGGACCTTGATCGCTCTGATCGTATCTCTCTGACGAAGAGGTGAATTTGACTTACATAACCGTCCATCAGATTTGGGCCAATGAATTGGGGATGAAGAAAATATCCGCGAAAATGGCCCCGAAAAACCTTTCACAGGGTCAAAAGCACAACATGTCTGGACTTTATGGGGTGGATTGAAATGACCATAATTTTTTGAAACGGGTCATTAGATCTTACCAATCTTGGATTTTTTAATACGATCCGGAAATGAAGCGCCACAGCGGGGAATGGCATTGATGCTGATTTGCTTTGATATCCAGGGGATCGTCCAGACGGAATTTCTTCCCCAAAGCCAAACGATAAACCATCATTTTACCGAGAAGTTCTTGAAAGACTTTGAAAAAGAGTCATTCGTGTGAGACCGAACATTAGTAACACCTGGGTGTTGCATCACGACAGGGCACGTTTTCATACAGCGATTTCAATTAACGAGTTGTTAATAAGTAAAAACATTACTGTGGCTTGGTAGCAACCCTATTCACTAGATGTAAGGTCTTGTAATTTTTTCCTTTTCCCAAGATTGAAAATTTACCTCAAAGGATACCATTTTGGGCCATTGGAAAACAATAAAAGATAACTGTCATCAATATATTATTTTACATGAATTACATGAAGCTATTTGTTGGCTGCAAGACATTCGAAAAATTGTTCACTATGAAAATGCTAAATAGTTGCTGTACTCTTAGAGGGTACCAGTTTGATAGAGCGCCGTGATCATTTTGAAGAAGCTACCGTTAGGACAACGATAAGCAATGACTTTTGTAACTCCAATAACCTGGCCAATGTTATCAAATGATAAGTTTTTCTGTGCTAGCGTATGTTCTCCAGTGTTTAAGGTATCCTTACATTTACTTCCAAATACTACAAATAGAAATCCTGACGTTGAGGGGGTAGTGAGGAAAAAAATTATTATCAATAATAACTACCGCCAGTTGTTGAAAATGATGTAGTCATTTGGGATAAACAATACTACATAATAGAGTAAATATTACAATCATCATAAACATAAAGGGAATGGTGTTGGTGGATGTTCCGATTCGCAACAATAAGGACTTAATCTATAAATACCCCCGTTGGAAGTACCAGAAACGTGGAAGATGAAAACAGCATCAAAATATTAATTGGATATTGTTCACATCATTGGATTCTATAGGATGTTACTCACATCGTTGAGTTATTCCCGAAAGATGCAAAGGGTGACGAGACCCTGACCGTTAACTTGATGTTCATGCCCAACAATATGGAAATGACTCCTAAAGAGCTTAATGGTTTTGATACTTGATATATATAAACATTTCTTCTAGAAGTATGAATGTCGCGTCGTAATAGCCAAAATAATAATAATAAGCATAATATATCGAATTTCGAATAAATTTGAAGTATACATATAGTGTATTATTTCTATTTTGTCATGTAGTATATAAGAAATATCCTACACCGCACCCATCTCTATAGCGCTAACAGTTTCTTCAAATTATAGGTAAATGTGAAAATTTTCTCGGAAAAAGTGAGGTTATTAGTTCAGCAGGTTCAACTACAAGTCAGAATGGGATTGTCAACATTATTATTAATATTAATATAACTAACCATACAGCTTCACTCGCAAATTTAGAAAAAATAATATTAAATAAAAGCCTCAATTGAATAAATATGCTGTTCGTTGGAGTTAACACCAACTAAATGGCTCTAGGCAGGGATATTTACGGCATTTTAACACTAAAACAATCAAATATCAACCTTTTTCCATTGTCTTGGCTAATTTTAATATTTGTCTCGATATCTATTATTATTTTAACGCATTAATAGACAATAAGCCAAGTGTTTCTTTCACGATTAATTTAATTATAACCATGACATTCTAACTGTTAAATACAAAAGGCGTACTTTATTATTATAAAGTTTATTTCAATTAGATTTTCATGCTGAATAAGATATTTCACTATTAAAATAATAAACGTATTATTTCTCAGAGATAGGAATCAAAAGATGCCAATTATTCATGATGCCCCTAATGTTCTATTCTAAATTAAGGATCTTTTATGTAAAATAGCGTTCATTGTTTTAATATTGAAGTAAAGATAAGTTTTAAATAACCTACTATAAATTGTTGGCATCAAAAAGTAATGTTTTTTTAGTAAAGAGTTATTCAATAAGAGTGTCAGAACTTGGAAAAGTAATAGGTGCAGCACTGTTTGAGATGTAAATATCAGTCATAGACTACTGTGTTCAGTACATTATGGCAATTCAGTATAGAAAGATTTACGATTTAACAGTGCGTAGAAATTATTCGTATCTACCATCAAAATGCGTGTTCAGTTCGCCAAACTTCTTGAGAGTTGCATGAAATTTATTGTCAACATAGTCTATCAATAAAACGGTCTATTTATGGTTTCGGCGAAACGAACTGGTTCAGTTGCAGACGTGTCCAGTAGATGTGCGTTGTCGAACCGCCTGATCATTGGAATAAGAGGACATCCGAATTTATCTGTTCCACATCGTTTTCAGGAACCCAACCTTGATTAGACAATTATGATATTTTGTATCATGACCTTTATTGGAAAACTTATAACGTTCAATTTCTAATTCAATAACCGAAACCAGCTGATCATCATGTGCGTCCAACATTCGCAAACTGGGCTCTAGAGCAGTTGGAAGGTGACCTCCACTTTGGGGAAAAAATAAACTTTTCCGATGAAGAGCACATTTAGCTTTGCGGTTTGTAAACAACAGCAACTAGGCTGATGAAAATCCTGTTGTGTGTGTTACCCCCAAGTGTTACATTAATATAATAAAGGGTGTATACGAGAGTTGCTATTTATGTATCCGGAATAATAAATAAAAACAAATATTTACGATTGAAAATGGTTATATTGTTTTTCAAAATATTTTCAATAATTTTTATAACACTTTACCATTTACGTTTGACACAATTTTCATAACACTTTTTCCATTCCTATTGAGGTATCTCCAAAACACGCATTTTGAATGTATCAAACGCTTCTTCTGGCGTCAAAAATCGTTGACCACGTAATTTATTCTTCACGGACGGGGACAAACAGATATGGGTGCCAAATCAGGACTATAAGGCGGATGACCCATCAATGTTTTGACCGGTCAAATATTGAGTTTCGGTCCGAAGTGTGAGAGCTCGCGTTGTCATGGTGAAGAATAATCCTGCGTCACTGGTCATTTTTTCTTATATCTTCAAATACTCCTGGCAAACAAATGGTTGTGTACCATACCAGAATAAGATTTTGGGGAAACGTCGTGACTATTCACAGAATGAACGGATCGACACCCGGAATGACTCAGAAACATTATCTACCATCCGTGAAAATATTAGATGTTGTTAAATATTAGATGTAGTTATTAAATATTAATAGCATTGTAGCCACATGCCCATTTATCCCAAAAAACAGGCGACATTTGCTTCGAAGTGTTTTTTGCGCGAACAACTTTTGTTGCGTTTAGCTCATTTTGAAAAACCCATAGAGTCGACTGTTGTTTACTTTCGGGTTCATATGCATAGATCCAAGATTCGTCACTTGTGTAGATATTATATACAGCTTTTGACGCACCACGATTCTGTTTTTTTAGTATTTCTTTGCACCAATCGACACGACCTTTTTTTGAGCGATTGTCCAATTATGCGGAATCCAACGCGCACAAATCTTTTTCACGGCTAAATGTTCATGTAAAATTTTGTGTATGCTTGTTCTTATAATGCCCAGGGATGCGCCAATTTCACGGTATGTCACAGGGCGATCTTGTTTTATTAGTTCCCATACAGTATCGATGTTTTCTCTCACTTTCTCAACAACATATTTTGTACGACCTTCTTTAAATAGGGCCGTAAGAGACCGACGGCCATGATTGAATTCACTTAGATAGTGACGTTAGATGGTGCTTCCCTCGCCAAAAGTTGAAGTGAATTGATCGATGCACTGTTGTTGAGATAATCCACCTCGAAAGTCGTACTAAATCATCGCACCGAAAACTCTCACGGGTTAATTCCATTTTTTGATTGAGATCACATATTCAAGTCACTAAACAACATAAATAGCGTCCGTATGACAAAACGTGCTGAGTACATATACAATCAACAAAGTCAAACTTTACGATGTATGTTTCAGATAGCAACACCATTGTTGCCAATTCCGAATACATAAATAGCAATCCTCGTAGAAATGGAAGCAAATAATATTATGTATGATCGATAGTAGATTGTTCGAGATATTGCATTCTATAGTCTAAAATAAATGGAGTGAGTTCGTTGACTATGATATTAATCGTGGCGATTGCACTGAATTAAAGGTCGGCTACAATCGGATTTTTTTTAACAGAGATTCTCTTGAATTTTATAAACTTGTTTGATTCATGAAGAATTTATATTCTCTTGCTGATTGAGTTTAATAATGAAAATACAAAATTGTAATACTTTAACAAACTTATAGTTTGGTGTATGTTTTGAGTCAGTTATTTACCGTAACTGAAAATTCTGAACCAGGATACGATAATCAATTTCACATCAATCAAAAAAATTATCTATTAAGTATACACTTTCTTCTTCAGAGGATTCTCTTTCAAGCGATAAAATCAACTGCAAATTGAAGTAATTGGACTTGTTGAATACGCAATATACCGAAAATAGAATGAAATATTCATGTTGCTCACAAATAGGTGTGTTTGTATCAAAACATGTGTATCAAGGTAATCATCAACTCTGAAGATGTTTAATGAGTTTAACTAATCGAGACAATGGGCGACGTATTATCTAAAGATTGTAGATGAATCTGATATACTGAATCTAAGACCATCGTAAATTAAACGAATATATTTATATAGATTATGTGGAAAACAAGCAGAAATAGTTCCATTTTAAAATCACTATATGGAATATAAAATACATCAATATGAATTAAATAGTTTAAAATAGATGAATGATAACTAAGGTGGAGGTTAACTATCATGTTTATTTGTATATAAAAATACACTAATTTTATAATATTTAATAAAAATATTGACTAAAAATTTCACCTCTACGAATAGTACCTTTACCTTTATAAAAACTTTAAAAAAATTACGTGATTACAAACAGTTCGTCCCAAGACATTTTAAACCACATAAATAGTATTCGTGATTTTTGGAGTTGTAAAAATAGATATAGAAACAAATATAAAGAATAACATAATATAGAAACAATAATATAGAAACATATTATTCACACATGAACTTTAAAATTATTTTTTTTCGGGGATTGATTATTTCGACATACCACTTTGACATTTTGCGAATTGATCATATTAGTAGCACCACATCCTAATACATGTGACAGTGTTTGCAGAGAACTGGAGTTCTGATGAGCCGTCATGATGAAGTCCCTAAGGCAATCCCTTTTAATGAAGTAAAACTATGTTCAAAGCAACCTTGTGAGTTGCCTTGTCCAGGTTTTTTTAAGAATTATTTGCTTTATGTGACCATAGAAATGTTGGTCAATTGAGTTGATTACCAAAATTAGAAAAACTAAAAACAACTTTTAAAAAAGCGCTTGGCTAAGGTAACTTGCAGATATTATTGGACATCATCACTGCCAAAGAAACTTCAGGTTGATTCGAATTTTTTTCGCAAACCTTTTCCTTCAGCTCTTAGTGAAAGCAATTAGGCTTTAGGTTGTATTGGTGAGAAATTATTATTATTATATTAAAGTTAATATTATTAAAAGTATACTAACCCTAAAAAATAACTTTAGACTTTATCCAACTTCCGACATAATCCGAAATGTGACTTCTGGCTAATCCCGAAGAGTCAATTTCAGTCAGTTTAGTAAGAACTTTTCAGTTTTTCAATAAAATTAATTTATTTGCTATACATAAAATGTTGGAAAATATATTGAAAAAACAGTAAAAACTTGTAGCATTCTTACTTATTAATAAAGGACTCTTCACTCAGGGCACACAATCAGGACTTTCAACAAGGATTTCTTTTTAATTCTTCTATTGGGACCTTCGGGAAACACTACAAATGATTTGGTGCGGTGCCCACTAAAGTGATTCGATGTTTAGTGGCAAATCTCTTTGAGTTTAGAGTTCTTTTTAGATGGAAATAACAGGTGCGGCAGTTAATAAGTCTTAACTTTTCTAATCTCACAGTCTAATCTGTTATGTCATTTTGTTTGTAATTTATGTTTAAATGATTTCGAGTTAGCATCATATTTTTTTCGTGTGGAGTTTCAAGCCAAATATAGAGCATTTGTTACACCTACTGCTTTTCTTGTTCAATTAAACCAGTGAAAGCCGTCGTACACAAAAGTGGTGATGTCGACGTGAAAGACAAAGAACGCCTGGTTAACCGAAAAAAATTGAAAATGCAGAATTGCTTTTTCGTCATGAAAGAAAGACTTTTTTTACATCGGATCGCGACTGGAGACAAAAAATGGATATATTTCGAGAACCCAAAGCACAGAAAATCTTGGATTGACCCAGGACAACCATCAATCGGTGACAAGACCGATGCTGTGCATTTGGTTGGATCAGAAGGGTGTCGTGTATAATGACCATCTAAAATCAGATAAAACAATTACTACTGTTCACTACCGTGTATAAATCATCAATTTAAATCATGCATTGATCGAAAAGCGACCAGAATGGGCTACAAGATACGAAAAAGTTATTTACAGCACGAAAACGCCCCACCACACACAGCGAAAGCGGTCAGAGATAGCATTTCTGCACTTGGGAACTCTTGCCCCACCGGCTGTACTCACCAGACATGGACCCTTCCGATTACCATTTGTTTTCATCAATATCACACGCACTTTCCATGAAACACTTCAACAATTACGGAGATGTCGAAAAATGGTTTGACGACTGTACCTAAAAAGAGGTACGATTTTTTTCTGGAAGGGCATCCACAAATTGCCAGAGCGATTTTTTTTCATACATATTTAACTGTGGAATCTCAACATCGGTTTGATTTGTGTTGTAACTAATTAAAGTTAGAAAAATATATATCAAAAAGAGTTTAAGACGAGCTTCTTTACAATTACAAGAGTCATGGAATTTTATTTTGTAACAGGTTCTAATTTAGCAGCATTAACTAATCATTAGACAGCGTCTTTAGCCAGCAATTGATCTTCCTATATCCTATATACATATAGGATATGTATACAAGATATATACTATATATATGTATACAAGATATATACAAGAAGTTTGGCGAACCGAACGGATTCCGGAAGACTGGAAAGATGCTCTAATACATCCACTACATAAGAAAGGAGATAGAACGGATGTAAACAACATCAGACGAGTCTCACAATTCAAATATTTGGGTGAAATAATCATGGAAAATGGGTTGGAAAAAGCGGCCAATAAGGGTAGATGTCAAAAAATGGAAACGGCATTGAGACTTACACAAAATATTTACAACAAAAAATGCCTATCTAAAAACACAAAACTGAGACATTACAACATGGTTATTAAGCCAGAATGTCTATATACTGCAGAAACGCTCATTTTGAATAGAAAGAGGGACATCGAGGACATTGAAAAGAAGGAAAGAAAAATCATAAGAAAAATCCTAGGGCCCAAACAAATAAATAGCACAACATACCGAATTCGAGAAAACCAAGAAATCAAACAATACACAGATATACATAGCGATATGTGAAAAAGAAGACTTAAGTTTTACGGACACATCAAACGGATGAATCCGGGTAGGCTAACTAGACAAATAGTCGAATTTTATGAAAATAGGAGTAGAGCTGAAGTAGAAATATTTAAATGGATTGCTGCAATTAAAGAGGACCTAAGATCAGCAAATATTACACAAAGTGAAATTCAGGATAGAGGCTGTTTCAGACACAAGGTTAACGTTTGGAAGGTTGGCCAGAGAGAAAAATGTAGGATGACTGGAGCAACTTGGTCTGACGAAAGGAAAAAAGCTCATAGCGAAAGAATGAAATTAGTATGGGCTCAAAGGAAGGCTAACAACAACAAACGCCTCTAATTGTACTTCGCGTGGTCCACCAGGGCCCATACGTGAATAATAATAATAATAATATATATATATATATATATATATATATATATATATATATATATATATATATATATATATATATATATATGTATATATATATATATATATATATATATATATATATATATATATATATATATATATATATACGTATATATATATATATATATATATATATATAATATATATA